>CM038113.1:17355429-17767414 GCA_001642375.2 Mentha longifolia | reverse complement strand
GGGCCCGGCCCGTCGGGTCCCAACTGCTATGTGGAAGCCCGGCGGTTCATGGCGTAGCCCGGCGGGCCGGCCCGGCGGTTAACCGTCGGGCTGCGGTCCGCAAAATCACAACCCGAGCCCGGCCCTTGGTTCACGGTCCCGGTTCCGGTTCGGGCCCGTTGACCGGCGGGCCCGGGCCAAAATCGTTGACTCCGGGCCAGTTCCGGGCCAAACCCGACGGGCCAGAAAGCCCAGGCAGGTCTAAGTCCAACCGACTTGGAAGAAGAAGAAGCTGAGCCTGTGCAAGATTCTAATTCACAAAATCCACCAATTCAGCATGGGAGAACGAACCAAGGGGAAACAGAAGCTCCTCCAACCAGCTTCTCTTCAACTGATCCAGAAACTTCAATAGAACCTGCAGTCAATGCAGAACTGTCAATGGATCAGCTTGCTGAACAACTTCAACAACTTAACCCCTTCACTCCTCAACCTCCACCTGAGTTTGAAGATCCCATACCAGACCCTGAACCAATTCTCACAGAAGAAGAAATCTCTCGTCGAAGGAGATGGGTCGATGCTCATCCTGAAGATCTCATTGTTGGGAACCCAAGGGCAGGTGTGAAGACAAGGAGACAGATCGGTGAAAGTTGTTTACTAAGCTGTTATCTATCCTACTCTGAACCCAAAACTGTTGAAGAAGCTCTTGCCGACCACGACTGGGTTACAGCCATGCAAGAGGAACTCAATGAGTTTAAAAGAAATGAAGTATGGTCACTAGTTGATCGTCCTACACATCAAGGAGTGATTGATGTAAAATGGGTATTCAGAAACAAGAAAGATGAGAATGCTGAAGTAATCAGAAATAAGGTAAGATTAGTTGCCAAATGTTACTGTCAACAAGAGGGAATAGACTATGATGAGACCTACGCACCAGTGGCAAGACTGGAAGCAATTAGGTTGTTTCTAGCATATACAGCTCATCAGAGATTCAAAGTCTATCAAATGGACGTAAAGAGTGCTTTCCTCAACGGAATCCTTGGAGAAGAAGTTTACGTTGAACAACCTCCAGGTTTCGAGGAAGCAGGTCCAGAGAAAGTTTACAAACTGCACAAAGCAGTATATGGTTTGAAATAAGCTCCCAGAGCTTGGTATGAAACGTTGTCTACATTCCTACTGCATTCTGGTTTTAAAAGAGGATCAGTCGACAGAACTTTATTTACTTTCAAGTACAAGGATGATATTCTTCTTGTACAAATTTATGTTGATGACATTATTTTTGGATCTAGGTCAAAATTTCTATGTGACAGGTTTGGAGAACTCATGAAGTATGAGTACAAAATGTCCATGATGGGGGAGATGAACTTCTTCCTAGGCCTACAAGTCAAGCAATCTGAGGATGGTATCTTTATTTGTCAATCCAAATATGCTAACGAGCTAACAACTAAATTTGGTGTTCAAGATAGCAGATCTCTGAAGATTCCAATGATTGCAAATGGCAAGATGGATCCAGATTCTGAAGGAAAACCTGCCAGCATAACTTTGTACAGGGGAATTATTGGTTCTTTACTTTATATTACTGCAAGTCGACCTGACATTTCTTTTGCAGTTGGAATATGTGCTCGGTATCAAGCTAATCCAAAGGAATCGCATCTAGAAGTAGCCAAGAAAATCCTTAGATATGTCAAGGGAACTGCAAACTTCGGTTTATGGTACCCTTGTGATGATAATTTTGAACTAACTGGCTATGCAGATGCAGATTATGGAGGATGCAAACTGGATAGAAAGTCCACATCAGGGACCTGTCAGTTTCTTGGAAGCAAGTTAATCTCTTGGTTTTCTAAGAAGCAAACTTCAGTTGCTACTTCAACAACAGAAGCTGAGTACATGGCAACAGCAAGCTGTTGCGCACAGATTCTTTGGTTGAAACAACAACTCAAAGATTATGATGTCACTGTTCGAAAAGTACCTATCTTTTGTGACAGCATAAGCGCCATAGCTCTCATTGTGAATCCTGTCTACCACACCAGATGCAAGCATATTGATATAAGGCATCACTTCATAAGAGATCACGTGGAAAAACAAGATATAACAATTGAGAAAATCCATACTGACATCCAAAGAGCCGATATTCTAACAAAACCTCTCATGGAAGAGAGATTCAAAATGCTGTGTGGAAAGCTTGGAATGCTCAGAATGGATACACAGCCTAAGTCAGAGAATGGCAGCAGTTCACTAGCACAGGTCAGCCAAGAGCAGACTGACTTGGAAACTGCAAACTAACAAAGAGGCAGTTCACTAGTACAGAACAGGCAAAGACAGACAGACTTGGAAACTGCAGTTAGGTGACACGCAGCTTGAAGCCACAAACTACGTTGAAAGTCAACAATCACCAGTCAACCTTTAAGGGGGAACTGGAGATATCGTATCAATCTCCATTCAAATCTTAGCTAAAATAATTTCCTCTCCCCATATATTCTGTCATATAAGTTTTTTTTAATCCTTTTTCTGTTAAGAATTTGAAAAGTTTTTCACGAAAAACAAGGAATGTATATCTATAAATAGAAAGAAAATTCTTGATTTCATTACGCGTTTCTTGAAATCCTTTGAAATCACATTTCAAATCTTCTTTCACTCTCTCTGAGAAATTACTTTCGTTCTTTCATCTTCATAAACTCAGAATTTCATAATCCTTACTCTCTCTCTGCAAAAATGCCTACAGATTCATTGAATGCTCAAGTGAAGAAAGCAACCCCTCTCATCTTCTTTGAGAAAGTTGTTGTGCTAGACTCTTATGGATACAGTGGTTTGGATCAGATGATTGAGGCTATCAGCCAATGTGATGGTTTCTTCAACATCATCACTCAACATCCACGAATGACGCTACCGGAAAATGTTGCTTACTTGCTGTGTTCTCTAAAATCAATGGCCGGAGACCCCGCAACGACAACTTTTCTAGTCAATAGCGAAAGAGCGGCGTCATCTTCTTCCTCTCGTCCTTCAAACCTACAGGTTATCGGATACAGGGGCTATCACAAAGGTTGATGATGTGCCCATGGAATCCGTCAACGATGTATATCAACAAGCTCTGTTCGAGCCCAAAAAGATTTATGATCAGAGAACTTTCAACCGCCACGACTTGAAGTCCGAGTACAGATTTCTATTTGAGTTCGTTCACAATGTGTTCTTCTCTTATCTAGGTTCGAACGAATCTGTCACTCTGTCGAAGTTTAAACTGCTAACTGCTGTGGTGAAGCAGTTAAATGTTAACTGGGCGAGGTTACTAGTCAACCTGTTCATCAAGGAAACTGCAGAGCTACCTGCTAGGATCAAGGCCAACATGCAACTTCGTCATGGCACCAAGCTCTCTATCATTCTGCAGAGAACGCTTACAAATCGTGTATGGCGTGTCTGCACCGGATTTCCTGACGACAAGCTGGTTCCTCACACCTGCAACCAGTTAATTATGATTCTTGGCATCTTGCCTCACAAGATCAACAAGGCCAAAGGTGCAACTAAGCTTCTGCTCACAGAAATACGCGACTCAAAGGTAGATGTAGCTGAAGAAGAAGATGATAGCAGTGAGAAAGATGAAGAAGACAACGTCCAGGTTGAGTTAGTCAGAAAAGGAAAGAGGAAGCTGGAGGATCTGCAATCTGCGCCCTCTCAGAAGCGCAACACTCGATCTACAGCAGCAACCTATGTGGAGGCAGATCTCACACCACCTGCTACTACAATGCAACCTGCCTCTCCACAGGTTGGAGTGAAACCTGCTATGGAATAGTCTCCTCCAGGCACCCCTCCAGGTTTCCCGTCTAAAGCTCAGTCCCAAGCTCCTGTCACAGAAGCTCCTACATCCTCTCTCGACAGCTCCACAGCAGTGGACCAGATGTTAACCTTCTACAAAGCAGAGTTTCTTAAGATGTCTCGAAGGCTTAACATGCTGGAACTGGAGAGCAAGCTGTGCATTGATGAAAAGGTTGCAGCCTTGCAAACTGAGAACGCCAAGCTGTGGGAATTCATCAAAACTCACATCGGTGAAAAGGATGCACAAGAGCAGTTCTCAAAGGACAGAGGACAGTCCAGCTAGATAAAAGCTGTGAACTCATAAACAGTGGAACCTGTTTGATCAGACACTGTGAATAAGACAGTTTGAATAGGGAAGTGTAATGGATGACCTGTATCAGTCTCCATTTTCTTAATCAAGTTCTATATATGTCAATGATATACCTTAATATTTCAAATATTCAAATTTCAATGAAATATTTTTGCTTCACTTAATCAATTATATACCTTATCAATCATTTTCATTTATTGAAGCATGTGTTTTGTTATTTATTGAAATCTTTGTTAAGGATATTCTGACACAGTACTTAACATTCTTGCTTCACTTTCCATGTATGTCAAAAAGCGCATGCAAAGTATCAAATCCGCATTTAATGCGAGGCGACGGTTGAGTGTTAGGATAGTGCGAGTGGGATACACAACCAACCCCACGCGCCCACTATCTCACGGATTTCTAGGGATTCAATCCCATCCGTTGAACGGTTGATTTGCTTCAATCTCAACCGCCCACTTTATCTTTAATATATATTCATGTAATTGTGCATCGTCGTTCCCAAATTCAATTTCTGCATTCTTCCGCCATTTTTCTCTGCAACTCTCTTTAACAATTTCGCATTCCAGAATTTTACGTTCTCATTTAGACGTTCTTGAAATGGCAGGAGAATCTACGTCTCAGACTCTTCCACAAACAACCGAGCAGAAGATCCAGTATCTACAGCAATACATTCTCACAGAGCCTGCGGCAAATCTTTCAACCTATGGTTACGCCGGCTTGAATGAGATGTACTCCGCCATCCAGGAAGCGGACGGATTTTACAAGATTATTACTCATGAGCCTAAATTCTGGCTTCCGCAGCAAGTTGCGATGTTCTATCTATCATATTTCTACCCGGAAGATGTCGACTCTGCCCAATTCCATCTTCCTTTGCCTGGTGTGCCCGACGAGCCCATTCCGATTCTCTCGCTCATCTCTCGAACCTACGGCATCGCTGATTCAGGAACTGTGGAGATCCTGTATCACAAGCCAATGGGCTTAATTCTGGATGTTTCGGATGCAGATCTGAAAGCAGTTTACCAGAAAGCTCTCATGCAGCCCGCAGCCGAGTATGATGGAAAGAGGTTCTCGCGCCCTCTATTGAGACCTGAGTATAGAGCCCTCTTTGACTTCGTTCACAAAGTTTTCCTTGGTTACTCTGGTAACCACGACGCTGTCACTCCAGCGAAGTTTAGAGTGATGACTGCAATCGTGCAGCGTCTAAATGTGAACTGGGCCCGATTTCTCCTCGAGCTCCTCAATGAAGAAGTCAAGCAGCTCTCGATCACCTATGAAGGCGAAGTGGTGACCGATTTCCGCATTGCCAGGAATCTGCGCCTAGGCACCAAGATCTGTTCTCTCATTCACTGCCTCCACCCCAACCTCAACTGGAGTATAATGACTCATTTCATCAAGGAAAAGGTCCCCAAGGACCAGAAGCAGCTCGAACTAATAATTGGTGTTGACATGACCGTCTTTGCCAAGAATGATGATGTGGTGAAGCCGTTCCTGTACGACATGGGTCGATCTAACCCAGCTTGGGTACCACCAGAGCAGCGTGATGTTCGGAGAAAGAGACATCTTGCCCCTAGCAAGCAGCTTGACAGACCTGCCAAGTCTGTGCGTATCAAATCTCCAACTCCCATATCACGCAGGTTGCATACGGAGTTTGCCTCCATAGAAGTTCAGCACTAACCTGCTCGTCAAACCTTTGAAGACATCCCGGAACAGACAGTTCTCGACGCACAGGTTTCAATACCTGTACCCTATGTTCGTGATATCTTCCAGTCTACAGCTTCGGAGCAAGCTGGCCAAAGTCATAGTGAATCTCAACCGGAGGATGACACAGATTTCGAGGAAGAAAATCTTGATACCTCCATCGTCATCCACCAAAAGTCCGGTGAAGCTTCTCATCATCACAGCTCGCCTCTAGAGCTTGACTTCCATCTTATCCTTTCATCCGATGATGATGATGATGTAGAAGAAGATCCGATCAAGACTGCAACTGCCATGTTGGTCAACTCCATCGAGATCGACGCTGAGAAGACTGTCATGGAGTCTTTTCCCGGAATTGATCTCACTCCCGAGACCAGACAGTTGGCAATTCGGCTACGTGCTCTGCTCGATGGGAAGGACAGATCTTACTGTGATTTGAAGTCAATCTTCCTCATTCACCCCATCGAACAACTAGAGATTGAAGAGCACAACCTTGGGAAGTATTTTGGCTATGCTTCCATTCCTGAAGCTCGCGACTACTTCAAGAAGTTCATCCTCTATAGGATGAAGAGAGAGGCCAAGGTACTCAATGTCGACTTGAAACCTTTCTATTCTCACGATCGCGTCTCTTACAATTACAGGTTTTTGGAGGATGAAGAATTCAGTCCAATTCCTTCTCCATCCCAAAACAGCGGAGACGCAGTGTCCGATCATGATCGTGTACCGGTCTACTCTGCAGCAACCGCAGGAACTCCTCTCACTGCTGTGCAAGCAGATTTGAAGAAATTTATCATTGAGGAAGTTTCCAAGGTGAAGGCCACCGAGGTTGCTGAACACCAGAAGATTGCGGACAAAATTGATGCAATGGACACAACAGCATCTGCCATGCTGACAAACATCAAGGCTGAAATGCCACAGGTTATCAAGGAAGAAGTGGCAAGCCAGTTTGAAACCTTCCTCTCCACACGACTGAAAGCTGCAATGGACAAGTTGCTCCCCAACCAGCTGTCCGAACTAAAGGTCACCTACGCATCTTCAGTTGACAACCTGCGATATGAGTTTGAACAGCTCAACCAGCTTGTCAACAGCTTCTCTTCAAAGCTCGCACAAGCCTCATCCAGCTCTCTGAAGAAGGAAGAAGAGATGCAGGGGAACATCAACTCCCTCCTGCAGTTTAAGGAGAAAATAAGCACTGATCTGTCCTTACTTCCCGACGAGCAAGCCTCCCTCAATACCACTGTTCAGCACTTGATTGATAATGCCGAAAAGGGGGAAGGGAAAGGCAAACGCACTGCTGCTAAAGCAAAAGGCAAGGAGAAAAAGGTCACCCAACCTCCTTTGACTCAATCAAAAGCTGCTCCCCCTGTGACAGCTGTCCCTCAACCTGCTGCCCAGAAGCTGTCTGAGCAAGAAAGGACACAGGGTGAAGCCTCTCTTATTCGAATGATGGCAGAAGCTGGCTACACCGCAGATGAATGCGAGAATGAAGGCAAGAAGAAGCTGTTTCTCGAAGATCTGAGGAAACAGAAAGCAAGGGACAAAGCTCGCGTTAGAAGCTTCCAAGGTCTTGAAAGCTGCAAGGATCAAGCTGACAAGAGAGAGCCAACTGATTGGCTACCAGTGGAAGATCAGCCTTTGTGGGATGAGTTTCTGATCCAGTTCATCTTACACCACTACTGGTTGCAGGTTGATGCTCGCTACACTGGTGATTCCAAAACTGCTTACAACTGGATGCAAGCTTTTCCTTACCGCAAATTCATTAAAAGAGTTCGTACGAAAGCTGCAGAGGCAAAGGTCACGATCAATCCGCCCAAAATAGAGACCTTCCAACCTCCCACTGTCTGCGGCACTGATACTCCAGACATCGACCGGATCAATACTTTCATAAGAAGAATCGCAGCTCAGTACGGTTGCAAGACCACAGGCTGTGATGAGTACAAGTCGATCCGTGACAGCGTCTACACAGCTATGAGATCTGTAAGCTTAGAAAAGATCGCTGAAGAGAGATTCAAGACTGTGAGGAAGTGACTTGATCGTTTTCTTTCATTTGTTGTATCAACTTTGTAATTTGTGTACATCAATTTAGTTGATACTATAAATGAAAAATGATCATATTTTGTTCCTGATGACAAAATCTCATTGTCCAGGCCTCTGCATGTTATGCTTTAAATTTCCTAACACTTTTTCTCATGCAGCTGGCTGAACTTCAAACCTTGGTTTTGTTTTTGGTAAAGTTCAAATCTTCTAAGACAAGATGTAAAGTGTGGGTTTCGGCATTATCAAAAAGGGGGAAATTGTTGGGAACCTTCTCTCTCTTTGAACTAAGTTTTGATAATGTTATTAGAAATCACACTTAGTCAATAGATTTTAAATGGAACAGACTGGTCTCCGTGTTTGGATCAGTCAAGCTTAACCCGGACAGGTTGCTATGTAAAGGTCAAGGTTGGTAGTGCAACCTTGTACCTAATCTACTCAAACCTGTCATATTGTTCCTTTATGTAATATGTCTATGTAATCTGCTCTAACCAAACTCGAAGATTTCTTGCGAAGATTACAGAAGACTGAAGACAGTTCGAGGTATAGGAAGCTTGACCTGCAAAGTCCAACCTGAGCTGTGGCTGAGGAACCTGTCCTCAACTCAACGACCATAATTGTGTCAGTGTACGGTTCTGCATATCCTGACACACACAACGGCTCTATTACAAATGCTTCTCTATAAATACCTCAAGTCATTCAAGAAAGAAAGTACGGGAAACTCAAATTACAAGCTGAAACGCTGCAGAAATCTCAAGCTAAATATTCACACAATCAACACTCGAAATCACTAGAGCTTTCCCAAGTGTTGATCTTTGAAGATTTCTATTCTTTCTAGAATCTGTCTTACTAGAACACAATCCACACTCTAACTACCATCACTGTTGTTGTTCAGTGTAGTTAAAAGAGTTGTATTCCAAACGGTGATAGCTTTTCACAGCCTTCCAGTTTGATTATTAGTGCTAGTTGTTTAGCATTAGTAAGATTGTATGTAAGTTTGTATGTAAAGTTAGAAGAGACACGACTCAAGATTCATGATAGATTCAGTCTAAAGAGAGACTTGAATTTGGACTGGAACCTCCACCCGTGTTAAAAGGAGCGAAAAATCTCGAGTTAAGGGATTACAGATTCGACGGGATCTGGCGTGGATGTAGGAGTTGTTTACTCCGAACCACGATAAAAATTCCTCGTGTTTTTCTCGCTATTTATTCTTACATTCATTTACACAGTTTGCATGTTCACAACCTGCACCATTGCATCCTGTCTTGCATAAATTGTTGATGAACTGAAGTCTTTTCTAAAACTGCTTTGAAAACTGTTAGCCAACCTTTCCACCAAACTTCCGTACGCAGGTTAGTTTTGCAAGCTCAGCAGTTCACTGTTTGAGGTGGAAAAACTAAACTGCTCTGATAAACTGAAGTAACGACTCAGTAAGATCAAATTGTTTTGAAAAGTCAAAACTGTTGGCTAATTGGTGTATTCCCCCCCCCCATACACCAATATCTATTTATCGGGACCTACAATCTAAGTTAAATATTTCCTTATTTAGAAATGTGACTAATGTAATGGGACGGACCAAAATGGAAATATAACTAATGTAACGGGATGAGGTAGTATAAATTTAACATACTCCATACGTAAGTGTGACTCCTACTCAACTCCACACACTACATATTCTACTCATATACACATATTCTACTCATATACACATGGCATTTTTTTCTGTTCATATTTTGTATACTTTCTTTTTCTTTTAGGATTTTCATATATTTATACTTTGTTGTGGGTTTGGATAGACCCTGTGACATTATGATTTATTCTTAAAATTATGAAGCCATAAGTAATTACTAAGATGATTCAAAATCTAAGGAAAATCAGAATTTGAATGGACTGATGTACTAAATACTCCTTCCGTCAAGGAAATAGATAAACAGAATTTTCGGCCATCACAACTATAAAATTGGCCTGTAAGGACACTTAAAAATTGTCATAATAAAATAACTGATGGTCCCGTGACGAGCTAATCTTCACACATGTAGGGGGGGGGGGAGGGTGAATACACATGTGTGTTGTCTGTTGATATTTTTTTGATTTTCGCCCTTAGCTCAGCCTCTTACAATGCATGCTGACTTATCAGTAGGTGAAGATATAATGCACTGAGAAGTGTGGCGCTGAACACAGCCTGCTCACTCGAGGAGATGATCATCCTATATTGTAGTTCAATATCAGTGGGTGTGGAAGTATGAGCCATAAGTCTACTCGTTTTAAGTTTGCTGAAATTAAGTTTTCCTTTAATGTAGAGAATGTGCATAATGCAAGTGTGTTGTGTTGAAAAAATAGATAGTTCATGACTTTGTTCAGCTACTCGATGCTATGAAAACTATGTAGTTTATGAAAAATAATTTAAATGGGTATTTAACCTAAAAATACATAAACACACAATTTTTAAAGTGGTTCGGCCAATGCGGCGTATATCCGCTGTTGTCCGGTTGGGGATAAATTCTTAGAGGCAGTTTGATTTGGGTAATCAGGAAAGGGAAAGGGAATCAAGAACTTTGATTTCCTTTGTGAGTGTTTGGTAGGGGTTTTCAATCATTCCCTTTTCAATAAAAAATATTAAATTATAAACATATTTTTGTTATACAAATAAAATAAATAATATTATTAAAAATGATTTTGATATTTCAATTCATTATAAATATATTATATTATTCTAAATTGTGAAATAAATTTATTAAAACAAAATAATATATATATATATATAAATAATTATTAATATTATTTATATATATATATATATATATATATATATATATATATATATATATGAGGGAGATCATATAGAAATGCTTCCATACGTGTTAACTAAAAATGAATGTGAGACGTCCATTAAGATAGATTTATGGTTTTTGCATATTAGTTAGAGAAGGAAATAATTTATTTTACTTTTCTAACTCATTAGCAGGATGAATGGAATTTGATTGTATATATCAAGGATTCTAACTTCTAAGACTAACTGAAAAAATGAATAAATGGAGAACGATTAGATGGAGCAAGATTCAACGTACTTAGATGTACAGGAAGGATTTCTTGGGGAACCTTGTTGTAAATAAGAAGAGAGATAAGTTTGTCAGAATGAAAGAGGAATGAAGAGAATTGAAAAGCAGTCGTGTACTGAAAAACTAGTTCTGTGGAAGAATATTGAAATAAATGAAGATGGCAGGTGTTGAGAATCTGATACGTGGCTGTAAGGGAGAGTACGTATGTGTTTTTATTCTACTCAAAAATACAATGAGTATTTTTATCCAATTTGAGACTAACAAATCTATTTTGTTACAATAATTAATCGGTTAAAACTAGGCCATGTAATTAGCAATAATATTGTAATTTCTCTCAATTGAGCTTTTCTTTTATTTTATTTATTTATTTATTTTAGTCATTTCGTTGGGCTCTTACTAAATTTTATTTGATTTATTATATGCAGCCCATAAACTTGCATAATTTGGCCCCAAATGTTTTCTAAGTTCTATATCAGAGATTTTGGGGTGTTACACCTCTCTAGCCATAAACTGTGCATGATTTTCATCATAATTTTTTTTAAATGAATGGCCTAGATCTATTTCTAGTTAACATAGGGACAATCATTTTCAATATAACCCACCCCTATATATATATATGGGTGAGATCATATAAAAAGTTCTCTTAGTTAAAGAAATAAGAAGGATTCTAATCTCTTGATTTATTCACAATCTACGGTCAATATTAATTCTTAAAAATTGCACATAGATTGACTTTGAATTTAATGCGCTAACTTTTATTCAATTTGAGGACAAATTAGTAATATTAAAACTTACTTTATCGCTACTACACCAAATCTGGTGATTGTAATGGAATTTAAAATGCAATCACCAATATTAAAAGTTCCAAATAAATAAATTTGAGTGTACATTTTTAAAGTTTGACAATACAAAAAATAAAGAGCCATATGTGAACTAAAAATTAGAGAAACCATGTTATAATGCAAGACTACAGTATTTGTAATGCATATAGTGCACTATTTGTAATGCATAAGGAAAAAATAATGTAATTTAAATAGTATTATCATTACGAAAACACTAATGCATAGTAATACAATGTATCATTTTTATTATTTAATGCAATACAAATTAAACTAATAAAATATTATAAAAAATATTATATGAATAATACATTTATTTAACTTTTGTAATGCATTGGTTGAGCTGTGATGATGCATTTGACATGAAATGAAAGTGTAAAATGGTAAAATACATTATGTGAATAATCCATCAAATATAAATAGATAATTGGGCTCAAATTTATAAAATAGTATGCCGTAGTGAACTTTTTGAAAATCATCAATCTATGGTTTTGAGTAATTTATTTATGATAATGCACTGGTTATTTTGTTATTATGCACAGGCTATTAAGTTATAATGCAATTATAAGTGTATCGTAATAATGTATTTTTCAATATACAAAACGCAAAATGGGGGCGTATTTTATTGTTTGTTGTGAACAATAGTTTAAATATTTAGATGAAAAATATATAATTAAATAAATTATATATAAATTCCATATCGACACATTCAATTCAATAGGACATATGCAAAATAAATTATATATACTATTCTTAATAATGCACAACGAGTTCGTAATGCATATATAGTGTTTTATTAACGCATGAAGATGAAAAAGAAAATAAAAAATAAAAATGAAAATCTGGAGCATGTCGTCGCTGGTAGATCGAATAAAATATTAATAACCCATAAAGTGTCCATGGATTAAACATTCATTAAATAAAAAATAATCATTTAAGATGATTCCAAACAAAACAAATATGGAACCCGTAATTTGAGGGGAGAAACCGTTGGAATATAAGTTAAAAACACGAAACTACCCCTCTGGCATTTATACATGATAATAACCTAATCAAAACATAACAACAAATCTGACCATAGATCAATTAAAATGCAAGGTCAAGATCATTTCCTATTTATTAGGGGAAGACTATTTTTTACATGATCTCTCACATATATATATATATATATATATATAAAATATTTTGATTCTCTTTCTTGTTCTTAATCAAATGAATTGGCAAATTAATAATGTTTCTCATTCATTTCCTTTCCATTCCCTTTGTTGATACATTTCCCTTTTTCTTGTCCTAACCAAACAGTTAGAGAATTCTTTAAGGCTTTCAGTTGGCACCTCAGAACACTACTCGCTATGGGTTTACAACGGGCACCCACGAGCCTGATCCGCCCTCACTTTAGGGGTGACGGTGATGCAATGATAATTGATGCGTATAATCGAGTCAAATCCATAGGGAATGCAATGGCGAATGAGATTCAAGTAGTAATCTAGTTGCTAAAACTACTATCCAAACTAACAAACTTCATATTTTGGTGTTTTCTTAATTCTATCAAGCAATGTAATTGAAAAGTATCAAACTAGATAACAACTAATATCAATAGTTAACAAACAATAGTAGAAAGTTTGGTTCCAAATATAATCCGATAATCTCAAGAAGTCTAGGTTCTAGGATTTGTTAGGATCAACCAATTCAATCTAATTCATATGAGAATTCTATATATTGTATACACTAATTCTTTTCTCAAAGCAATCAATGTAAGTAGCTTAACCCATGATATATATCTCCAACTAGGACTCAAGATGCATGGATTAACTCCTAATGGCACAATTAATATCTAGAATCTCCTATTAGCAAGAATTACTAATATATTGTGATTTGATGCTAAGTGCTATGAATTAAAAGCCTACTAAGCATTTAACCAAACACCTTGTATGCACTCAATGATGGACAATCAATCATGTAATAAAATTAAGTCCCAAACCACAAGACATATGAATTAGAAGGTAAATCCAACAACAAAATCCAAAAACCTAGTGATCTAGATCATATCTTCATATATTGGAACCAAATAGAAATTCAACTAGACATAATTGAAGGAATTAAACCATGAAAAAGAGATAAAATCATGATGAAAATAAAGATAATTTATTAAGGAGGAAGAAGATGGTCTTCAATCTTGAATCCACAAAGTAATGCTCTTCAAATCTTCAAAATACTAAAAAGGAAAGAGGAAATTATTTCTAGGGTTCTTAAAATATTAAAGTATGCAGAAGATACACCAATTTGGAAGATTTTGCAGTTAAATACATAAAAGGTGAGTTTTGGGTCAAGTTGGACCGAGTTGGACGAACCAACTCGGTCAAGAAACAAAGGGAGAAGGGACGGCGGCGCCCTGGCCGGCCGCTGCCTAGGTCGCCGCACATTCTGCCCCTCAGCCGGCCAGCCGGCGGTCCAGCTGGCCGCCGTCTGGGTCGCCGGCTCCCCTTGTCCCGGTCGACTCTTTTCTAGTTCGATTCCTTCTTCGGTTCTTTCTTCGATTCTCGATTTCCTTTCTTCCAACCGGCTTTTGACCTTCTAATTCCACCTCTTGAAGCTCGATTCATCCTCGTTTTCGGTCCGCGGTCTCTAGATACTTCAATGCTCTTCAATTCCTACAAAAATAGATTGAAAACCGAAAGCAAACGAGAAGAATATAAACTATGCTATAAGTGGAAAAATCCTAGCATTCTAACATTTAAACACACAAATCAAGCTTCAAACACATTCAAAATACACTCAACATGCACATAAAATACGTGTTTTTATTAACCTAAAACTTAATCCATTGTTCGTCCCGAACAATGAAACGAACAATCAAAACACTTAACACGTATGGAGTGTGCATTTTGAGTTCCTCAATGCCTCATATCACCTCAAAAACCATTTTTTATTCAAAGAAATTCTCAAGTCAAGCCAAACATTCATAAAATCAACCACTATCCTAACTTAGATTTCGATCACTTAAGGATATTAAAATCTAGACCTCTCAAGGAAAATGTATATCACTCGATCCCTCGATATATGGAAATGGTAAACACTCATCAAAATCATGCAATACACATCTTTAACCATAAGCTTGCCTATCAACTCAAGTTCCCTATACTACAATGCATGCACCAATTAGGATAAAAAAAGGTCTTTATTAATCTTGTAATGTAGGGACATTGGTTAAGGTAGGGAATTATAGGCTAAGTGACTTAAATTTACATTCAAGCATCCTTACCCCCTTTCTTCTCCTTTCAAAGTATGAATTTCTTCATCTTCCACCTTATCCAACCCTTTTTTATCAATTGAACCCAAACTTCTATCACAATTCTAAAAAAACACTCCTTTATGCTCTTATTCTTTTCTTTTTTTGTTGTAAGAACTTTGTTCTTACGTTTTTTTTTTTATAATTTTTTTTTCAATAAGAACTTTTTTCTTATTCTTTTCTTTTCTAACTTTGAGCTTATAGGAGTGTCCTTTCATTTCAAAATCAATCTCTAGACCCTTCACCATCACCCACCATTTTTTTTATGCATTTTCAACTTTCACCAAGGTTCCCTTAACCATCCTTCACCCCCTATCATCCGGTTCAAGAAGAAAAGGCTCTATTCAAGGCTCAAAATGGGATGACAATGGTAATGAAAGATAGGTTAGTGTTTAGGGAAATTGGGCTATGCAATGATGGCCTAAGATCATCTCCTAATCATGCAAACATGTAGTATTTCTAACAAGAGGAGTATCAAGGCAAGTTCTAATAAAGAGAATGCAATGCAAGATCAAGCTCTCAAGAAAGGATGCTAACTATGTAAAATGCATAGTTTAAGGCTCAAAATCCTCTCAAGTTTTTTGTCTAGAGCCTAAGTGCCTAAGATGAATCCTTTCAAGCTAATCAAGTGAAATAACCCTAATCATGCTTGACTCAAACTTGAGAAATTTCAAAAATGTCACCATTTTAGCATCAATCATCGGCATCTCACCCAAAAGCACTTGAGCAATTAAACACGTTCTTTCACATTCAAGTATGCAAGCATTCATTCAACCTTTTTCCAATTAAAAAACTCTTCAATGTTTTTCAAAAAATTTCACATTCAAGCTCACATTCAAAGCCATCAAACCAAAGAAGAACTTTTCACAATTTATGCTCATTTACCCAAACTCATCAAAATCAAACATCAAGCATTCAACATTCTTTTATTAACCCCAATCTTCCTTTCAATTAACAAAACACACAAACACAACATGAACACATACTAAACAAACCAATGCAAACCAAACTTTCACCTTCATACTCCAAACAACACTTTTCACTCTAAAACCAACCATATTTCCAAATTTCAAATCAAAAACTTCTCCATCAATCCACCAAGCATACAAGATTAACCCAAGGATACACAAAGTCATGAATCTATCAACCAAATAAAGCAAGCAAGAAAGGAACAAGTAAAGGAATGGAAAAGACATAAAAATGTAAGTAATTTAAATTTCTTATCCTACCCCCTCCCCCAAACTTATTTTAGAAAATAAATTCTAAAATAAATTTGGAGGGAAAGATATATAAGAAAGTTAAATTACACTCACAAAGGTCCAAGCTATGGTGGAGGAAGTAGGGGCCATGTCACCCCTTGATTGACTTGGTGCATCCGGAAACTCTCCAATAATTCCATGATCGAATTTGCTTGTTTTTCCATCCTTTCACTTCTTTGTGCTTCCTCAAGTTGAGTGATTCGCATTGAAGTTACTTCTTGTCTCATCACAGTGACTTGTGCATCAAGGGACTTAAATCCACGCTCCATGCTTACCATCCTACCCTCAAGGGCTTCAAACCTCTCTTCATACCCTCTTCCACTTGGAACTTGCTCTCTTCTTGAACTTGGATCTCCTCTTGACATTGGCTCGCCCCTTGTAGAATCCTCCATTTCCTCATCTTCTTGAACAAAAGGCATTCCCTCACCCCCCCATTGTGTACTCATCTTCTTCTCCATAATTGAAAATATGATTATCCTTGATGAATTTATGAGTGGGGGTGTTCAAGTGCCAATTTTCACGATCATGGAGATCGGTTACCAACACACTCATGGCATTTGGAAGAGGGAATGTCTCCTCATACTCTTGAATGAAATAAACTGGAGGCCTAGATGATACAAGAAACCTTATGTTTCTTAACTTCTCAACATCAATCAAATATGAACCCTCTCATCGAGAATAACCACCAAGATCATGCTTGATTTTTCTAGCTAAAGGGGTGAGCATTAACCTTCCCACTTGTCGCCTTTGCTTTCTTCATGACTTGAGCAAGGAAAATGCGAGAAAAGCTTATGTGCCTCTTTGTTAACATGGCTTGAATAATGAAAAGATCATCAACTCGAACCGAAGTGTTCTCCATTCGTGCCACCATAGTGTGAGCAAGGATCTTCAACACCATTCTAAGGACCGGATTTCTCACCTCATTTGACTTTGAGTAACCCACTTTAAAGTCTTCCATTGTGATTGGAGCAAGTTTATTCCACATGAAACTATGCTCATAAGCTCTTTCCACCAACACATCACCTCCATGTGGCACTTTAAAAATGTCATCTATCTCTTCCACACTCAACTCATGACGCTCTCCAAATAATTGAAATTTGAGGCTTTGCATAGTATGGATGCTCTCATCTTCCACTGTGCTCATGACTTCAAGAACCACCTTTTCATAAGTCCTCCTATCTTCAAGAGTGTCGTCTAGGATACTTCCCCATCCTATATTGTCAAATAGAGCTTTGATATTGTCATAAAGCCCTAACTTCACCAATGTCTCCTTAAATGGGAATTGAGTTGGTATAATGGTTCTTGACACAAGAACGGCAAATCTTGCCCTTTCTTCATAAGATTCCAAGTGAGTATCATGAGCTTTCAGTGTCTTCGGATCTCTTCTTGGTATTTGGGAAGATGAAGAAGCATCATTTCTCCTCTTTTTGGAGAGAGAGGCAATCAATTCCTTAGAAGTGATGGTGACATTTCCTTTCCCTTTAGAATCCTTTTTCCTACATTATCTATACACCCTTGGTCTATCCTCATTTGGATACTAGGTCTCAACCCTTCTATTTTAGGTCTTAATTTCTATTCATTTGATCTGTGCACAAACTTTCGGTATCCCCAGTCAGCACTATGCTTCCTGTTATACCCTGAACTTTCAAATGGACTAATTTATTTATTCTCTTTGGTTTCAAAAGAAATGTAATATGTACGGAGTGAAATAATTTGTGAGCTGCACTGGAAGAAATTTCAATAGGGAAAACATGTTAATTGCGGCATGACGTCCAATAAAATGGTTTCATCAATAAATTATTAGACCAGTGTGAAAAGAATAGTCAGAGGGTAGATATGAAATGACAAAGGGTCAAAAGAAAGGGGCTCCCTTGCCGATACCCATCTGACTTCTGGTCTGTGAATGATTCTACTGAGAATGAGATTATGTAGAGTGGCCAGTTCCACATAAGCACCTCCTCAGCATGAATCTGTATGCCGTACTTTGGTGGCTTAATCAAAGGATAATGAAAATGAATTCTCAAGGTTTGACAAGTTTTGTTTCAATTCAAAAAAAAACTTTCCCACTTGATATTTTCTAATTAAAAGACTTTATTGGCTTCAAGGGGATTAAATGGGTACATGCCACATCATGAGGCATTTGTACAAAATGTTTTCCTTTAAATTACTGTCTTTCTAATTTCGTTAATTCTCAACACTCACTAATCCTTAATGTAGGAGATTGATATTTTCCCTTATTTCTTATAAGAAACTAAACTGGCAATAGGTCATGTCATCATTGTTGACGACACATAAGTGTGGGTAGTATACTACCTTGTACGTAGTCCCAACTGTATGTTTTCATCTTTTAATTTATTTTCTTTTTCAAGCACATTTCGACAATCACTATGGTTGGAAAGTCTAACGGAGTAGGATGCTAAATCATCCCGGATATGGCTTATCCGTCTTAAAAGAAGAATTCTTCTTCAGATGTCTATTTCTCATAAAAGTTGTCATTTGGGCTGCAACATTTTAATGAATTAATTAATCACTCCAAGTGGCACTATGCCCTTGTTCTTACTACTATGATGTAGTCTCCTCGTAGGTATCAACTGACTTTCTTTCTTATTCTACTCTCATAGCTTCTAGCATCTGAGCTTATCACGTCTCACTCGACTTTCTTTATTTTCTTTATTAGGTTCTTCTGTTCTTTCCAAGTATGTAGTGACACACTTGAGGTTAAAGTGGACTTATTTATTTTGCCACAATGTATTTTACTTGATTATACCACTGAGGTATGCTAAAGTTGAAGGCATTTACAACTTGTTCAAATCAATTGCCTTGGGCAAAAGGTAATGATCGTTTGACTGGATTCATCTCGATCTTCATGGTACTTCTCGTATCGACTCTTCTTGCATCTTGCGTCACTCATTGCCTCCTCTTCGCTTGACTGGAGAAGAAAGGAACTTCGTTCCGATCTTAATTTAAGCTTACTTCCTCGAAGCAAGTGTCTAGAGCAACTATGTCCTCTAGAAGAGTTCTGTTTTCTGTCTAAGTGATCTAAGAACTAGTCTTTACTAAGTTCTTGCGATTAAAAGAAATTTTCAACTTTTAATCATTTGGAAAAACAATTTTCTCTTTACCTCGTTGAGCGTGATGAGTTGGAGTGCCGAGCTTTTGTCAAAGGACTCTATTTAGTCTAGTGATTCAAGTCTAGACTATACTTTGAAGAAGACTCTTGGATTTCAGAGCAACCTAGTGCTCTGATACTACTCTGTCGCACTTTGCTAATCGATAGCTAAGCTCGGTGATTCGTGACTATGGTGGAAATTATCTAATAATTTACAAAAGATGGGAAGTTCGGGAATCTGATACGAACATATTATAGAACCAACACCGATAGGTGGACATGATAGACAGGATAAGTACGACACAACTTGTCATGATTCTGACTTGAATTACAACCATATCGAAGGATTTAGAATTTATCAGAGTGTATGCAGCGGAAATGTGTTTAAGAATACATGTATGGAGACATGTATTACCAAGAGAAATCTTCAACTAATACTACTTGCTAGCTTTGACAAAAGCATCACCGGTCACTCTCCCTACATCCTGCTCAACCTGCACATCGGAAATAATGCACAGGGCGTGAGTACAGAGTACTCAGTGGACACATGCCCAAAACATTTTTATTGTCAAGCCATTCATAGTGAAGCATAGGGTTTTTCTTGAAAGGCCTATGTTCACGAAAAACTGAGTTATCTTAAAAGCGACTGCAGTCTAAGTTCTGTAGTAATCTACCATATCTGAGTTTGTTGTGCCCGAGGAGTTGGCCACCTCACTCGGTCACCTGATCGGTCACTATCTGAATGACACGATCAATGTGTACACTAGTCCAAGAATAATAGCTGATCATTCATGATCATTCAAGGACCCGAATTCGATTTATGAATTAGCATTTCGCCATTTAACAGATAGGCATCATACAAAAACTGAAAACATTTATGGCATGACAATGCTTTAGAAGAACTACTGAATCTAATAAAACATGCTTGATTTTATAGAAAGCCCACCTCGTTATTCTCTACTGCAACAAGACTTGATCTCTGCTTCTGCTACTGTCCCTCCTTCGCGTAACCTTCGATTAAAATCGAAGTAAGATTCGTATCTAACGAATAAAAATCTTATCTAAGATTCTTGTTTTTAATCTGATCAGAGGTTATTCTAATCTCAGTAACGTGGTTACTGTGATCTATGCTCGAGTTATGAATCCCGTTATGTGAACGGTTCATGTGAATCTTTATAAATAATCACCTTGATTTATTATTGAACTCGATTAACTCTAATTGCGTATTGATTAGCTTAATCAATTACAATTAATTATTAAATCTCGGTTAATTAACTTATCTAAAGTTAATCTTAGAAATCGCAAGATAATTCTTTACGAATTATCAGAATTTAATTACGGGTAGATTGCGATTTAATTAGTCGCGTCTCGGTACATAATTATTTAGAAATTGGGCTCGTTAAATAATTCTTGATCCATAATAAGATATCAGAACCGGCCCACTTAGCTAGTTAAGTTTCGGCCCAGCTGATTGGGTTCAGCTCAATCTCAATCGGCCCGTTAGTAGCCTTGGCCCAAGTCCGGCCCGTTTATTAGAACCCGGTCCGGCTAGTAACCAAAACTTAGCCCCCTTTCTTTCTCGTCAATTTCACAGAGCGAGGCTCTGCCTCTCTCTCCCTTTCTGTTCGCGATTCTGCTCCAGTCGCTCTTCTTCTTTGTCCGTTTCTCCGGTTATCTTCTCCGGCTATCATTGCCGCTGTCGGGCTTCCTCCCTTGCTTGGTTCTATCTCTCCCTCTCTCTGTTCTTGATTAGTGCCCCAAATCGCAAACCCTATATCGAAAATTGGGGAATCTCTTCCCCTCCCTCTCTAATCTGTGGAATTCCAGCAAAGCTCGTCGTTCTGCTAGTTCATTGCCGCCGCCGCCGAGAGAGGTGCTCGATGCCAACCTCAATGTCAATAGACACGTGCCATGGATGGAGTTAACGGTCTCCCTTCCCCGCTGCTCGGGAAGTCTTTGCCTCGAACTCGGTGGCTTTGCATTTTCCCTTGCCGGCGGCAAAGTCGGAAACCTCCCTACTCCGACTCTAGCTTTGAATTCAGGGAACAATCCCCTCCCTTCTAACTTTGTTTTATTGTTGAACAAATGTATATTCTTTTTTTTTTTTTTTTTTTTTTTTTTTTTGGGCTTGTTTAGTTACAGACTCGCTTCTCTTTTCTTCTCAGATTTTCAGCCCTTTCGATGGCGAGGACGCTGCCGTTATCTACCGCCGGCTCTATCTACGACGGAGGTTTGTTCCCTTTCTCCTTACTCCTTTATTTTATACCTCAATTTTGAATTGAAAGAATAAAATATGCGTGTTTTCTAGTTCAGAAATTGGAAAGTGGTTATGCTTACTATTTTAAGCCTTGGTCGAAAATCTTATGTTCTGATTGGAAGCCCATCTTCTGTAATTACGCATGTTCTTGCCTTTTATGAACCCTGAAATTTTGAGTGTTTATTTTGCTTGAAATGTTTGTTCTAAGGAGTATATGCTTTTCTGATTCAGCATGAATGTGAATTTCTAGTGATTTCAGCAGGAGCATACTTTATGCTTGAGTCATAAAGTCTTTCTAGGTTCTATTATCTTCTCTTGGTCGGTGGTTTTGTAAGCCTCTAGTTTTATTCATTGGCTAGTTAGATCTCTTTGCTCTTGGGGTTATGGGTAGAATAAAAGCATTCTTATGTTTAATCAAGTGTTACTGATTATCTAAATCATGCTTGGGTTTAAAGATTGAGGGTTGTAGTACTACCTTGAAGGTGAAGGGCTGTAGTTGCTAGCGTCTTCCCTTCCTCTTCCTTGTCCTCTTTTACTTCTTACTCCTCTCAGTTCTGTCTATGGTGTTTTGAAATTTTGGTGAAGTGTGAATCTTTGAAGTGTGGCTGAATTTTGGATGGGAAGGGTGTGTATATAGGGAGTCGTTTGGAGCTCCTTAGATATAGAGGGTAATTCGACTTAGGCTGTAGAGTGTAGTGTGTCAAAGGTACCTATTTATGTGCAATTTTTGTTTTTGTTTGGAGATTGTCTGCAGATTCTGAATCTCAAATTTTGTTCTTATTCATCTGACTTGTCTAGTTTCTCCTTTGCTTTGCAGCAGCTGCTCCTGTTTACCACTTCAACCAACGAGGCTGACTCCCTTCTTGTTTTACTTGCAGTTGCAGCCACAATATGACTGTTATTGAGGCTGAGTTTTTGAAGCAAAAAGGGAGCTGATTTAGTTTCCTTTTCTTGCTAGATGTTAGAGTGCTTTGACTTTCTTGGTAGTTGTTAAACTTTGTTTTATTTCATGTATTGTAAAGCTGTAGTAGAGATTTGCTGTGATTGTAGTCTTCCTTGTCTGAGTTGCTTCAAGTTGAAGAGTGTGAATAAAATATATATATATACACATGTCCACTCAATACTATTATTGGATTATTCTTCTTTTTCGGTGGTTGATTAGGATTTTAATAAGTTGCTTTTTGGCACATTCTAATCGCTGTGCTTGGTTGAGAGCTTTCTAAAGGGCCCGACCCATTTTATTTAAGTGGGCTCTGCCCGATTTAATTTATCAATTGGGCCTCGGCCCAATCGCTACATGGTGGTGATCGAGTAATTAATTATTCTTGATAGTTTAGAAAATGCGGGGCGTTACATCCTACCCCCCTTAAAGAAATTTTGTCCCGAAATTTGCATATCTCAGTTAAACAACTCTGGATATTTCTCTATCATCTTATCCTCAAGCTCCCACGTGGTTCATTCCTATACGTGGTGCTTCCACTAAACCTTCACTGAGGTGATGGACTTGCTTCTAAGTTGCTATACCTTTCGGTCTAAAGTTGCTGGCCTTTTCTCATAACTCAAATCTGGATTATGTTCTACTTCATCCTGATGGATTACATGCTTTGAGTCATGCACATGTTTCCTAAGTTGTGAAACATGGAAAACGCTGTGCACGTTTCCAAGGCTTGGCGGCAATGCCAGCCTATAGGCTACTGGTCCGATTCTTTTTAAAATTTCGTAAGGTCCGATAAAACGTGGCATCAGTTTTCCTTTGACTCCAAATCTCACTATCCCCTTGGAAGGAGATACTTTCAGAAACACTTTTATCTCCTACTTCAAAATGAATATCTGTTTGACGATTGTCGGCATAAGATTTCTGTCTATCCTGAGCTTCCTTAATTTTATCTCTGATCTGGCGCACGATCTCGATCATGTCGTTAATCGCGTCAGGGCCTAACATCTTTCTCTCACCGACTTCATCCTAATAAAGCGGTGACCTGTACTTTCTTCCATACAACGCTTCATATGGTGCCATATCTATGGTCGCCTGATAGCTATTGTTGTAGGCAAACTCGATCAGTGGTAACACTGGCTCCCAATGACCACCCGGATCAAGTACTACCGTTCTCAACATGTCCTCTAGGGTCTGTATGGTCCTTTCTGACTGCCCATCGGTCTGAGGGTGAAAGGCAGTGCTGAAATTTAATCTAGTTCCAAGTTCTCTCTGCAAGCTCATCCAAAATCTAGAGGTGGATTTTGAATCTCGGTCTGACGTGATCGAGATTGGTACTCCATGGAGGCATACTATCTCACGAACATACAACTGAGCTAACTTCCCTAATCCGTACGTTATTGGGATCGGGATGAAGTGTGTGCTCTTTGTAAGTCGATCTATGATCACCTAGGTGGCTGTATTTCCTCTTCTTCACTTTGGTAGTCCTATTACAAAATCCATGGCGATATGCTCCCATTTCCACTGCGGTATTTTCCAGGGTTGCAATTTGCCATAAGGTAATTTGTGCAGAGCCTTCACCTGCGGACAGGCTAGGCATCTTCTAAAGAATAAAGCTACATATCTCTCTTTATTCTATCCAATCATAGTTTATTTTCAGGTCTTGGTATATCTTCTTGCTACTAGGGTGGACGATATATGACGTATCGTGAGCTTCACTTAAAATCTCGTCCATAGCTCCTTACTGGGTGGAATTTAAAGTCTTCATTCGGCAATAATTTCATTATTTGCCTCCTTAAGAGCCTAGTATTTGATGTCTCAAGTTAGGTGCTACGGTTAGAGTGGCGATGATCCCTTAATTAGGAGATGGATTATAGAGAAAATAGTTAGTTCTCTCGAGTCTAAGATATTATGGATTCGGTTTCTAATTCATCTAGATGGCCTGGTTCGATCGATTAATTAATGGGCTTAGGCCCCCCCCCCATAGTTTGTATACTCATTAATGATGAACACTACTTGTTTGCTTGACTAGATAGTCCATTCGTATACTCGATCGTTTGTGCAGTTCTTATCTAAGAACCATAGTAATCAAATTGCTATTTGATTCTTTTTAGAAAGTACCACCAGAAAATCATCTTCTTGAAGAAATCTTACCTTGGTTACACTTCTACTCAACTTGCCAGAACTACTAGAACACCTACTTGATCATGGGACCCTAATACTAAATTATATCTAGATACTCACGTAAGAAGCAATTTGCTAATTGCTTCCACCCAAATAAAGATTTAGGGAATCCTCTCTTTTAGATTCTATTCCAAACGGAATAAGAATGTAACTAACATTCTTTTTGGCGAAGTTTTCATATCAGTGTAACTTAATTACTGGAAGGGTGGTCTCAAATCTAACACAACTTCTAAGTTCAATTCTCGAAACTCCGGGAGGAGTGCTTCTTAGTTGGTCAAGAGAAATGATGGTTTCAACTTAGTTGTATGATGAAAAGCACCTGTCAATATGTTGGCTTTGCCCGGGTGATAGCTGATTCCACGTTCACAGTCTTTCATAGTCATAGTATCTCTGCTCGAAGAAGTATTTGGGCTTTTGTGATTTCTGAAAACCTCACACCGAGCTCAATAGAGGTGGTGTCTCCAGATTTTCAGGGCATGCACAATTGCCGCTAATTCTTGGTCATGTGTTAGGTAATTAAGCTCGCAGAGTTTGAGCTGTCGTGAGGCCTAGGCTGTTACTTTCCATTCTTGCATCAGAACACGTTCTAGTCCGTTCTTGAAGGCACCTGTGTAAACTACGTACTCTTTGTCTAGATCTGGAACTGTCAAAATTGGGGTGCTTGTCAATTTTTATTTTAACTTGCTGAAAGTTTGACTCGCATTCCGGTGTCCATGTGTACTTGATCCCTTTCCTTAGGAGTTGTGTCATTGGTTTGGCTATCTTGAAAAATCCCTCTATGAATCTTCGATAGTAACCAGTTAATCCTAAGAAACTTCGGATTTCGTTTGGTGTTGATGGGGATTTCAAATTTTGAACTGCTTCAACTTTCGCAGGGTCCACTTTAATTCCTTCAGCTGACACAATATGACCCAAAAATGCTACCTCTTCTAGCCATAACTCATACTTGCTGAATTTGGCGTAAAGCTTCTCTATTCTCAGAGTTCCTAATACTGCCTTCAAGTGTTCCTAATGCTCTCATTTGTTTTTAGAGTAGATCAGGATGTCATGTATGAAAATTAAGATAATTTTTGTCTAAGTAGGGGTGGAAAACTCGATTCATGAGATCCATGAATACCGCTGGCGCATTGGTTAAACCAAATGGTACAACTACAAACTCGTAGTGGCCATATCTAGTTCAAAATGCCATCTTGGGTAAATCCTCTGGTCGGATCTTCAACTGATGGCCACCTGATCTAAGATCTATCTTCGAAAAGACACTCACTCCCTTGAGTTGGTCGAATAGATTATCGATTCTTAGTAATGGATACTTATTCTTAAGGGTTAGCTTGTTCAGCTCTCGATAATCTATACACATCCTCATGTGGCCATCCTTCTTCTTTACAAACAGTACTGGTGCTCCCCATGGTGATACGCTAGGTCTAATAAAACCTAGGTCTGGAAGTTCTTGGAGTTGTACCTTGAGTTCCTCCACTTCCTTCGGAGCCATTCTGTGCGGTGCCTTGGATATTGGGGCTAATCCTGATTCCAAGTCGATAGTAAACTCTATCTTCCTATTAGGTGGTAATCCTGGTAGTATGTCTAGAAAACATCGGAAAATTCACAGACGATCTCTACATCTTCGATCTTTTTCTTCTTCTCGTCCTTTGGTTCTCTCGTTCAGGTAAACGAGGTATGCTGGGTTCCCTTTCCTCATCAAGGTTGCAGCTTGAATGGCAGAGATCACCGTTTTTTGCTTATTCAAAAAAATGCCGTGGAAAGTAGTTGGCTCTTTACTTGGCATTCTAACGGGAATTCTGTCTTTTCTTACAGAGGATGGTGGCGTAGTTTCCAACTAGCCAGTTCATTCTTAGGACTCTATGCACCTTCTTCATAGGTATGCTGCGGAGATGGTTCTTTAGAAATTACTGTGAACATATGTTGAATTCTAGATTCCCCACCTATGAGGTGATTCTCATATCTGTCTCTATTTGTTCCGTTCCTAAACTTTGGTTATCTACGCATGCTTTTGCTATAATAGAAAGTTAAGTACTATTTATCAAACATGATTATTGCAGGTGTATCGAGGGGTTGGCGCATACCTACCAAGTTTTCTTGGCTCTTAGCGAATTCCTCCTGCCTCGTCGCATAGGCCTTCGCCTTCTGTCGTTGCTTGTACCCAAAGCATTATTGGCTCTGAGGTGGGAGTCGGGGTGGTGGTGGGGAAAACTATCGTGGTGTTTTAGGTTACTCTCCACTGAGAAGAACAATTGAACTGGGAGACTCTAGGTGGCGGTCATAGGATCTCTGATATGCCATTATTTTCTACTTCTCTTCATTTTACTTGTGATCTTCTCTTTTACTATACTGTGATTATGTTTCACTTTTTCTCCCATGGAAACTTAACTTGGGTATTATTTTCCTCCATTTGTACTTTCTTGAAACCTTGATCTGCTTAAGGTTCTCGACGATCTTGTAAATTAGTATACTATTACTGTCCTTGATCAATGCCCTATAGGGCTCATTATTTCCCACCAAGAAATTCTCGGTCTCTTTTCTTAATATAGGGTGGCTACCCTCATCTCGTGTTACGTCGTACTTTATTTCTAAGTCCCGATATTTTTCATACTTATCGTATCTAAATGCTTCTTCTTCTTTGGTGGTTTAGGTGTTGGCATATGTCCTCATATCTTAAGAACGCATTACTATTCTCACTTTACTTCTTTTATAGAGAATAAAATCAATTCTACTTTGACTTGCATGGACGTTCTTATAGGTCATTCTTCCTTGAAATAATGGATCTCGACTAGATTAAATCTTCTGATTTATCATGTGTTATCTCATTTGCTCTGCTATTGCTGTGGATTCTGATTTGCCGATCATCATCGGTCTTCTCACCCAGACTAGAAGCTTTCCTCGTATGGCAGCCTGATACCACTACTTATGAGGAATTAAACTTCATAGGTGCTGTTTTAGTTCGCCTGCTTACTCGATCAAGTTCAATTCTGCCAATTTAAAAACTTTCCTATTTCATGAGTATACCGCCTTCAATTCCTTAAACTTAAAAGTTTCTCACTGTTAATTTGGTCTTACTCACCAAATAAACAGGCTTATGAGCTCCATTGATTTACGTGCTGCGTATATCAATAAAACTGCTCCCCATCGTGATATGGGTCATAATCGGCTCTTTCGCTTATTCACTGGGTCCCTAGGATCCTCTTAAAGGTTCCCTAACGTTCTCTACAACTCCATATCATCTTAAATCTCTTGTTGATATGTCGTAATTATCTATACACCCTTGGTCTATCCTCATTTGGATACTAGGTCTCAACCCTTCTATTTTAGGTCTTAATTTCTATTCATTTGATCTGTGCACAAACTTTCGGTATCCCCAGTCAGCACTATGCTTCCTGTTATACCCTGAACTTTCAAATGGACTAATTTATTTATTCTCTTTGGTTTCAAAAGAAATGTAATATGTACGGAGTGAAATAATTTGTGAGCTGCACTGGAAGAAATTTCAATAGGGAAAACATGTTAATTGCGGCATGACGTCCAATAAAATGGTTTCATCAATAAATTATTAGACCAGTGTGAAAAGAATAGTCAGAGGGTAGATATGAAATGACAAAGGGTCAAAAGAAAGGGGCTCCCTTGCCGATACCCATCTGACTTCTGGTCTGTGAATGATTCTACTGAGAATGAGATTATGTAGAGTGGCCAGTTCCACATAAACACCTCCTCAGCATGAATCTGTATGCCGTACTTTGGTGGCTTAATCAAAGGATAATGAAAATGAATTCTCAAGGTTTGACAAGTTTTGTTTCAATTCAAAAAAAAACTTTCCCACTTGATATTTTCTAATTAAAAGACTTTATTGGCTTCAAGGGGATTAAATGGGTACATGCCACATCATGAGGCATTTGTACAAAATGTTTTCCTTTAAATTACTGTCTTTCTAATTTCGTTAATTCTCAACACTCACTAATCCTTAATGTAGGAGATTGATATTTTCCCTTATTTCTTATAAGAAACTAAACTGGCAATAGGTCATGTCATCATTGTTGACGACACATAAGTGTGGGTAGTATACTACCTTGTACGTAGTCCCAACTGTATGTTTTCATCTTTTAATTTATTTTCTTTTTCAAGCACATTTCGACAATCACTATGGTTGGAAAGTCTAATGGAGTAGGATGCTAAATCATCCCGGATATGGCTTATCCGTCTTAAAAGAAGAATTCTTCTTCAGATGTCTATTTCTCATAAAAGTTGTCATTTGGGCTGCAACATTTTAATGAATTAATTAATCACTCCAAGTGGCACTATGCCCTTGTTCTTACTACTATGATGTAGTCTCCTCGTAGGTATCAACTGACTTTCTTTCTTATTCTACTCTCATAGCTTCTAGCATCTGAGCTTATCACGTCTCACTCGACTTTCTTTATTTTCTTTATTAGGTTCTTCTGTTCTTTCCAAGTATGTAGTGACACACTTGAGGTTAAAGTGGACTTATTTATTTTGCCACAATGTATTTTACTTGATTATACCACTGAGGTATGCTAAAGTTGAAGGCATTTACAACTTGTTCAAATCAATTGCCTTGGGCAAAAGGTAATGATCGTTTGACGGATTCATCTCGATCTTCATGGTACTTCTCGTATCGACTCTTCTTGCATCTTGCGTCACTCATTGCCTCCTCTTCGCTTGACTGGAGAAGAAAGGAACTTCGTTCCGATCTTAATTTAAGCTTACTTCCTCGAAGCAAGTGTCTAGAGCAACTATGTCCTCTAGAAGAGTTCTGTTTTCTGTCTAAGTGATCTAAGAACTAGTCTTTACTAAGTTCTTGCGATTAAAAGAAATTTTCAACTTTTAATCATTTGGAAAAACAATTTTCTCTTTACCTCGTTGAGCGTGATGAGTTGGAGTGCCGAGCTTTTGTCAAAGGACTCTATTTAGTCTAGTGATTCAAGTCTAGACTATACTTTGAAGAAGACTCTTGGATTTCAGAGCAACCTAGTGCTCTGATACTACTCTGTCGCACTTTGCTAATCGATAGCTAAGCTCGGTGATTCGTGACTATGGTGGAAATTATCTAATAATTTACAAAAGATGGGAAATTCGGGAATTTGATACGAACATATTATAGAACCAACACCGATAGGTGGACATGATAGACAGGATAAGTACGACACAACTTGTCATGATTCTGACTTGAATTACAACCATATCGAAGGATTTAGAATTTATCAGAGTGTATGCAGCGGAAATGTGTTTAAGAATACATGTATGGAGACATGTATTACCAAGAGAAATCTTCAACTAATACTACTTGCTAGCTTTGACAAAAGCATCACCGGTCACTCTCCCTACATCCTGCTCAACCTGCACATCGGAAATAATGCACAGGGCGTGAGTACAGAGTACTCAGTGGACACATGCCCAAAACATTTTTATTGTCAAGCCATTCATAGTGAAGCATAGGGTTTTTCTTGAAAGGCCTATGTTCACGAAAAACTGAGTTATCTTAAAAGCGACTGCAGTCTAAGTTCTGTAGTAATCTACCATATCTGAGTTTGTTGTGCCCGAGGAGTTGGCCACCTCACTCGGTCACCTGATCGGTCACTATCTGAATGACACTGATCAATGTGTACACTAGTCCAAGAATAATAGCTGATCATTCAAGGACCCGAATTCGATTTATGAATTGGCATTTCGCCATTTAACAGATAGGCATCATACAAAAACTGAAAACATTTATGGCATGACAATGCTTTAGAAGAACTACTGAATCTAATAAAACATGCTTGATTTTATAGAAAGCCCACCTCGTTATTCTCTACTGCAACAAGACTTGATCTCTGCTTCTGCTACTGTCCCTCCTTCGCGTAACCTTCGATTAAAATCGAAGTAAGATTCATATCTAACGAATAAAAATCTTATCTAAGATTCTTGTTTTTAATCTGATCGGAGGTATTCTAATCTCAGTAACGTGGTTACTGTGATCTATGCTCGAGTTATGAATCCCGTTATGTGAACAGTTCATGTGAATCTTTATAAATAATCACCTTGATTTATTATTGAACTCGATTAACTCTAATTGCGTATTGATTAGCTTAATCAATTACAATTAATTATTAAATCTCGGTTAATTAACTTATCTAAAGTTAATCTTAGAAATCGCAAGATAATTCTTTACGAATTATCAGAATTTAATTACGGGTAGATTGCGATTTAATTAGTCGCGTCTCGGTACATAATTATTTAGAAATTGGGCTCGTTAAATAATTCTTGATCCATAATAAGATATCAGAACCGGCCCACTTAGCTAGTTAAGTTTCGGCCCAGCTGATTGGGTTCAGCTCAATCTCAATCGGCCCGTTAGTAGCCATTGTGGCCCAAGTCCGGCCCGTTTATTAGAACCCGGTCCGGCTAGTAACCAAAACTTAGCCCCCTTTCTTTCTCGTCAATTTCACAGAGCGAGGCTCTGCCTCTCTCTCCCTTTCTGTTCGCGATTCTGCTCCAGTCGCTCTTCTTCTTTGTCCGTTTCTCCGGTTATCTTCTCCGGCTATCATTGCCGCTGTCGGGCTTCCTCCCTTGCTTGGTTCTATCTCTCCCTCTCTCTGTTCTTGATTAGTGCCCCAAATCGCAAACCCTATATCGAAAATTGGGGAATCTCTTCCCCTCCCTCTCTAATCTGTGGAATTCCAGCAAAGCTCGTCGTTCTGCTAGTTCATTGCCGCCGCCGCCGAGAGAGGTGCTCGATGCCAACCTCAATGTCAATAGACACGTGCCATGGATGGAGTTAACGGTCTCCCTTCCCCGCTGCTCGGGAAGTCTTTGCCTCGAACTCGGTGGCTTTGCATTTTCCCTTGCCGGCGGCAAAGTCGGAAACCTCCCTACTCCGACTCTAGCTTTGAATTCAGGGAACAATCCCCTCCCTTCTAACTTTGTTTTATTGTTGAACAAATGTATATTCTTTTTTTTTTCTTTTTTTTTTTTTTTGGGCTTGTTTAGTTACAGACTCGCTTCTCTTTTCTTCTCAGATTTTCAGCCCTTTCGATGGCGAAGGACGCCGCCGTTATCTACCGCCGGCTCTATCTACGACTGGAGGTTTGTTCCCTTTCTCCTTACTCCTTTATTTTATACCTCAATTTTGAATTGAAAGAATAAAGTATGCGTGTTTTCTAGTTCAGAAATTGGAAAGTGGTTATGCTTACTATTTTAAGCCTTGGTCGAAAATCTTATGTTCTGATTGGAAGCCCATCTTCTGTAATTACGCATGTTCTTGCCTTTTATGAACCCTGAAATTTTGAGTGTTTATTTTGCTTGAAATGTTTGTTCTAAGGAGTATATGCTTTTCTGATTCAGCATGAATGTGAATTTCTAGTGATTTCAGCAGGAGCATACTTTATGCTTGAGTCATAAAGTCTTTCTAGGTTCTATTATCTTCTCTTGGTCGGTGGTTTTGTAAGCCTCTAGTTTTATTCGTTGGCTAGTTAGATCTCTTTGCTCTTGGGGTTATGGGTAGAATAAAAGCATTCTTATGTTTAATCAAGTGTTACTGATTATCTAAATCATGCTTGGGTTTAAAGATTGAGGGTTGTAGTACTACCTTGAAGGTGAAGGGCTGTAGTTGCTAGCGTCTTCCCTTCCTCTTCCTTGTCCTCTTTTACTTCTTACTCCTCTCAGTTCTGTCTATGGTGTTTTGAAATTTTGGTGAAGTGTGAATCTTTGAAGTGTGGCTGAATTTTGGATGGGAAGGGTGTGTATATAGGGAGTCGTTTGGAGCTCCTTAGATATAGAGGGTAACTTCGACTTAGGCTGTAGAGTGTAGTGTGTCAAAGGTACCTATTTATGTGCAATTTTTGTTTTTGTTTGGAGATTGTCTGCAGATTCTGAATCTCAAATTTTGTTCTTATTCATCTGACTTGTCTAGTTTCTCCTTTGCTTTGCAGCAGCTGCTCCTGTTTACCACTTCAACCAACGAGGCTGACTCCCTTCTTGTTTTACTTGCAGTTGCAGCCACAATATGACTGTTATTGAGGCTGAGTTTTTGAAGCAAAAAGGGAGCTGATTTAGTTTCCTTTTCTTGCTAGATGTTAGAGTGCTTTGACTTTCTTGGTAGTTGTTAAACTTTGTTTTATTTCATGTATTGTAAAGTTGTAGTAGAGATTTGCTGTGATTGTAGTCTTCCTTGTCTGAGTTGCTTCAAGTTGAAGAGTGTGAATAAAATATATATATATACACATGTCCACTCAATACTATTATTGGATTATTCTTCTTTTTCGGTGGTTGATTAGGATTTTAATAAGTTGCTTTTAGGCACATTCTAATCGCTGTGCTTGGTTGAGAGCTTTCTAAAGGGCCCGACCCATTTTATTTAAGTGGGCTCTGCCCGATTTAATTTATCAATTGGGCCTCGGCCCAATCGCTACATGGTGGTGATCGAGTAATTAATTATTCTAGATAGTTTAGAAAATGCGGGGCGTTACAAATCCAAGCTTTGTCAAGGTGTAAGCAACACTTCACATAGTCATCAACCCCCATTTGGCATTCATATTTCTAAGAAATGAAATTTCTAATCATATTCCTAAATATTCAAAAGAAAATGGATGCATATTCACATGAAACTTCAATTCAACAAGAACAATGCCATGAATTTCACTTTGCAAATCAAGAATTCATGCTCAAGGAATGACTTTCCAACTAAAAATCAAGCATAGCCCTCAAAAATTCATGAATCATGCACATCTTCATTCAAGCTCATTTCAAGTATGCCCAAGTGCATAAAGAAAGATAATTCAAAGAGAATGCACTTTCAAGGATTTATCTAGCATGATTTCGTAAAGAAAGACTAAATACAAGCCAATGCATGCTCATTTCTTCATGGTTCATCCACAAATTTCTTCAAAAATCAAAAAGAACCCTAAGTAAGAATTTCTACTTAATTCCATGAAAATTATGAAGTAAACACTCATACCACTTCATATCTTGCAAGTAGAAACTCATGTGAGTAAGGGTATAGAGCACATTACCTCATCTTCTTGAAGAAACTTGAAGAAACTCAACTCTTTAACCAAAAGAACCAAATTTTCGTTTTTTGAGTTAGAGTGGATGAAAAAGTGAATTATTCGGTTCAAAATGTAGATTTCGGGATGGGTAATGAACCTATAGAAGGAATTAACTCAATTCTAAGTGATTTGAGAGTAATTAGAAGAGGAAAATCTAGGTTTTTAGAGTGAGAAAGTGGGTTTGTTCTAAGAAACCAAAATGAAAAACATAAAATGAAAGAAAATAGGGTAAAAACATAACAAAATAAAAATTAAAAGGGGAAGGAGGGTCGACGGCACCCTGGCCGGTCGCCGCCTGGGTTGCCACCTGGACCGCCAAGAATGCTGCATGCCAGCCACCCAGCCGGCGGCCTGGCCGGCGGTCCAGCCGGTCGCCGTCCGGGTCGCCGGCAGCTTGCCAGTCAATTTGTTTCGGCCGTTTCCAATGCGTTTCTCGACCTTTTCGACCTTTCGAAGCACCGGGCCCTTCTCGACCTCCTCTTGATTCTCCCTAAGCATTTTTCAACCTTCATTTTCAAAATTTTCTATTTTTTATGGTTTTTCTCAAGAATGAAACAAAAATTGCAACAAACTCAAAAATCGAAAACATGAAATAAAAACTACAAAAACGAAAAAGAAAAGGATACGTGTTAAGGTGTCTCTCAACAAGCGCTTTGTTTAATGTCGTTAGCTCGACATAGCATCCAATGATCAAGCATCATTAAGAAGAATGGTCGACTCCTCCTTAAACTTCTTCGAATTGAAATAGAGCTTGAGTCGATATCCATTAACAATGAAGGTAGAACCATAATTCTTGAGAAGTTCGAATGTGCCATTCTTGAAACTCTTACTCACAATGTAAGGACCGGTCTACCTTGATTTGAGTTTTCCGGGGAAAAGACGAAGACGAGAGTTAAAGAGAAGAACCTCATCTCCCGGAATGATCACTTTGCTTCGAATCTTTAAATCATGAAACTTCTTGGCTCTTTCCTTGTAAATCCCAGAATTTTCATAGGCCTCGTTTCTCCATTCCTCTAACTCCACAAGATAGTTCTTCCTATTCAATGCAGCCTCCTTAAACTCAAGATTAATCCTCTTTATAACCCAAAACGCCTTATGCTCAATCTCCAAAGGTAAGTGACAAGATTTTCCAAAGACACGTTGATACGGGGACATACCAATGGGGGTTTTGTAGGCGGTTCTATAGGCCCACAATGCATCATCAAGTTTCTTTGCCCAATCCTTTCGAGTAGTGATTGTTTTCTCCAAGATTTGCTTGATCTCCCGGTTTGCAAGCTCCGCTTGACCATTGGCTTGAGGATGATATGGAGAGGTAATCTTGTGCTTCACTCCATATTTAGTAAGAACATTTCCCAACCACTTGTTATTGAAGTGAGACCCCCCATCACTAAGCAATGCTCTTGGAGTTCCAAATCGAGTTAAAATGTTATTTTTCAAGAACTTAATCACAACCTTGGAATCACTAGTCGAAGTTGGAATGGCTTCGATCCATCTCGAAACATACTCAATAGCAAGAAGGATATAAGAAAAACCACAAGAATTAGGGAATGGTCCCATGAAGTCTATCCCCCAAACATCAAACAACTTAACTTCAATCATGATGTTTTGAAGCATGTCATCCCTTTTTGTGATATTTCTCATCCTTTGACATCTATCACACTTCTTCACAAATGTTGGCAATCCCGAAAAATTGAAGGCCAATAGAATCTACTTTGAAAAACCTTCCAAGCCCCCATTTGGTCCCTCATGACAATCTTCAATAATCTTGAGCCATTCACCTTCCATAACACATCTTCTAATAAGACCATCGGCACATCTCCTCCATAAGTACGGATCTTCCCAATTATAGAACTTCACATCTCGAAGGAACTTGGCCTTTTGATAATCCGAGAGATTTGGTGGCAATTCTCGAAGCATAAGGTAATTAGCAAAGTCAGCAAACCAAGAATCTTTGCATTTCAATACCATAATCTTCTCATCCGGGAAACACTCATTGATACTCAATCTCAAGTCTTCACCTTCAACCGGCTTTTCAAGCCTTGACATATGATCAGCTAGCACGTTATCAACTCATCTTCTATCTTGAATCTCTATGTCGAATTCTTGTAGAAGGAGAATCCAACGAAGCAGATGAGGCTTTGCATCCTTCTTGGCCATGAGATGTCGTATAGCCATATGATCCGAATAGACAATGGTATGATTCCCAACAAGATATGACCGGAATTTGTTAAAGGCAAAGATAATGGCCAAGAATTCCCTCTCCGTTGTTGTGTAGTTCTTTTGAGCACCATCCAAAGTTCTACTAACAAAATGAATGACTTAAACACTTTATCTCGCATTTGCCCCAAGACCACTCCTAAAGCATAATCACTCACATCACACTTTAAAATGAAAGATTCACTCCAATTGGGCTTGATTAGAATAGGAGTAGAGATGAGGGCTTTCTTCAATGCCTCAAATGCTTTCAAGCATTCTTCATTAAAGACAAACTTCACATCTTTTTGCAAGAGATTACAAAGTGGTTTTGTAATCTTCGAAAAACCTTCAATGAATCTTCTATAGAACCCTGCATGACCAAGGAAGCTTCAGATTGATTTCACATTTGTTGGGGGTGGAAGCTTCTCTATGGCAACAATCTTGACTCTATCAACTTCCAAACCATCTCTAGAAACCTTTTGCCCAAGCACAATTCCATCTCTAACCATGAAGTGACACTTCTCCCAATTCAAGACAAGAGAAGTGTCCTTACACCTTTGCAACACCTTTGTGAGATTATTCAAATAAGAATCAAAACTCTTCCCGAAAACTGAGAAGTCATCCATGAATACCTCCATAATATTTTCAATCAACCCTGCAAAGATAGACATCATGCACCTTTGAAAAGTGGCCGGAGCATTACACAACCCAAAAGGCATCCTCCTATAAGCAAATACTCCATAGGGGCATGTGAAGGCCGTCTTGTGTTGATCCTCCGGGGCTATGGCAATTTGGTTGTATCCCGAATACCCATCAAGAAAGCAATAATACTCATAGCCCGTCAATCGATCCAACATTTGATCTATAAAGGACAAAGGGAAGTGATATTTCCTTGTAGCCGAATTTAAAGCCCGATAATCAATGCAAACTCTATATCCGGTGGCCACTCTTGTAGCAATAACCTCATCCTTCTCATTCTTGACCACAGTCATCCCTCCTTTCTTCAGAACCACTTGGGTAGGACTCACCCATTCACTATCCGAGATGGCATAAATCATTCCCGCATCTAGTAATTTCAACACCTTTTTTCTCACCACTTCTTGCAAGACCGGATTCAACCTCCTTTGAGGTTGAACCTTAGGACGACAATCATCTTCCAATAAAATACGATGCATGCATATAGATGGACAAATACCCTTGATATCATCAATAGACCAACTAATAACATCTTTAAACTCCTAAGGACACGCAACAACTTGTCCAATTCGGACTCTGACAAGTGTTGTGACACAATTACGGGTAAAGAGTCATTATCACCAAGGAAGGCGTACCTTAGGTGATCGGGAAGAGGTTTCAACTCTTGAGAAGTGATCGAAGAAGATTCCACTTTAGTTGAACTCCCACTCTCTCCCGGTTGGTTGATATCAAGGTAATGAACCTCATCCTTCAATGATCTTTGATTTGCTTCCAAATAAGCAACCGATTCCAATAAGTCATCACAAGCATCATCCAACTCGGAATAAGAATAGAAAGAATTTGAGATAATTTCTTCCGTGAGATCTTTTGTCATAGATATAGGCATAGTAGTGTGATTGAATTGCATTCCTCATAGGTCGAGTCATCTCCTCGCTTCATAGTATCAAAGATTGAAAGAGTGAGGGTCTCTTCATTCACTCTAAAAGTGAGATTCCCGTCTTGCACATCAATAAGAGCTCTTCCGGTTGCTAGAAAAGGACGCCCAAGAATGAGGGACATATCCTTGTCCTCCGGCATATCCAAGATAACAAAGTCCGCGGGGAAGATAAACTCCTCAACTCTCACTAATATATCTTCAACCACTCCTTGAGCATAGGATATGGAACGATCGGCCATTTGGAGACAAATAGATGTAGGTTTGATTTCTCCAATATCCAATCTCCTAAAAATAGACAACGACATCAAATTGATGCTAGCTCCAAGATCACATAAGACATTCCCAAACTTTTTCCCTCCAATCACATATGCTATTGTGAAGCTTCCGGGATCTTTCTTCTTCAAAGGCATTTTCCTTTAAATCACCGCACTAGCCTTCTCCGTTAGGCTAATTATTTCAAATGAACCAAACTTTCTCTTGTTTGCAACGGCATCCTTCAAGAACTTCACATAGCCGGGCAAATCTTGAAGTGCATCAAGCAAGGGAATGTTGATTTGAACCTTGTTGAATATGTCCAAGAATCTTTTCATCTTCTCATCAATCTTAGGCTTGGCTAGACGATGAGGGAATGGAGCCTTCATGATCACATCCTTGGTAGGAAGAGGGGATTCAATCAACTCTTCCTTATGAGCCTCTTCTTGCACTTCTTTGCTTGAATTCTCATTGGTAGGAGACTCCTCATAAGGTATGTCTTCAACAAGAACCTTCTCTTCTCCACTTCCGGATGTAGCTTTATTCCCATAGGCTCTTCCACTCCTCAATGTGATAGCATTGCATTAGTTCTTTGGGTTTACCTCTGTATTACTTGAAAACTTTCCCGGGGTGTGTTGAGTGGTGGCTCGGTTAGCCATTTGACTTATTTGGCCCTCCATCATTTCACTTGCTTTGTCAAGGAGGTGAGTGAATTTTCCAATGCATTAACCTTTTGCCCGGTTTGAGTGATGAAATTGCCTTGTTGAGAAGACATTTGAGCTTGATTTGCCAACATTTGTTGCATCATGTGGTCCATTGATGGAGAATTCTTCTTTGCCTCTTCAATAACTCCTTAAGACACGAAAAATCCGGGAGGTGGCAACTGAGCGTTGTTAGGATTTCCATAAGAGAGATTGGGATGAGGTCGATTGTTGGGATTGTATGATTGATAACCTCCTTGATAACCATAAGAATTGCCTCCTTGTGGCTTTCCTTGGAATCCTCCTTGTTGTCCTTGAAACCCTCCTTTATTGAAATTTCCATATTGCCTTTGGTTCACATAGTTCAAATCTTCACTTCCATTAGGCTCCAAGTTCTCTTGATATTGATGAACACTTTGAACTTGAGCTTTCCTCTCTTCTTCATATTGCTTCTTTATATTAGCAACTTCCATTGCTAATGCATCAAACTTATCATCATCAATAGAAGCAACTTTCCTAGCAGGTTCCCTCTCCATTGGCCATTGATAGCTATTGGCGGCCATTTCTTCAATAATCCTCAAGGCTTCTTTAGCATTCCGATTCACTAAACATCCTCTGGAGGTAGCATCCACAATACTTCTTGTATGTGGTGTGAGACCACTATAACAAGTGGTGATTTGTTGACCCTCCGTGAAGCCATGTTGAAGACATTTCCTTAAAAGCTCTCTATACCTCTCCCATGTTTCAAACAAGGTCTCATCACCTTGTTGAGAAAAATGTGAAATATCGAAAATAAGCCTTTGGGCTTTGGATGGTGGAAAGTATTTAGAGAGGAAGGCATTGCACAAATCATCTCAAGTGTGAATGTTGGCCTTGTTTAATCCTTTATACCAATCTTTGGCCCGGTCCCATAGAGAAAACCCGAACATTCTCATGCGAATAGCATCATTTGAAACTCCATTAAGCTTGATAGTATAGCAAATGTCAAGGAACATACTAAGATGGGCATTCGGATTCTCCATAGGACTTCCACCAAATTGCTCACTCTTCACCATTTGGATGAGTCCAGATTTGAGCTCAAAATTATTGACATTGATAGCACCCCATTCTCCTCCTTGAAATTGTTCCGTTGGAGATTGGAACATTTGGTTGAGAGGTGGTGGTTGAGCTTCATTAGCCCTTCTTTCTTGCTCATCCTTCCATGCTCTAAACTCTTCCATTTCATTCATAAGAGCTTCCATTGCTTGATTGTTAGTCATTTCTTGATCTTCACTAGAGTTCCTTCTTCTATGCCTTCTTTCAAAGTTCAAGATCAAAGGTTGAACAAGTCTTCCTTTGGACCTTGTGTGCATAAACCTACAAAACAAAAATCAAAAGAACAAATGTTTAAATTAGTAACTCAATAACTAAATCGACTATTGAAACTCAAACTAAGCATTCCCCGGCAACGGCGCCCAAAAATTAATCCGCCCTCACTTTAGGGGTGACGGAGATGCAATGATAATCGATGTGTATAATCGAGTCGAATCCACAGGGAATGCAATCGCAAATGAGATTCAAGTAGTAATCTAGTTACTAAAACTACTATCCAAACTAACAAACTTCATATTTTGGTGTTTTCTTAATTCTATCAAGCAATGTAATTGAAAAGTGTCAAACTAGATAACAACTAATGTCAAGAGTTAACAAACAATAGTAGAAAGCTTGGTTCCAAATATAATCTGATAATCTCAAGAGGTCTAGGTTCTAGGATTTGTTAGGATCAACCAATTTAATCTAATTCATATGAGAATTCTATATATTGTATACACTAATTCTTTTCTCAAAGCAATCAATGTAAGTAGATTAACCATGATATCTATCTCCGACTAGGACTCAAGATGCATGGATTAACTCCTAATGGCACAATTAATATCTAGAATCTCCTATTAGCAAGAATTACTAATATGTTGTGATTTGATGCTAAGTGCTATGAATTAAAGCCTACTAAGTATTTAACCAAACACCTTGTATGTACTCAATGATGACCAATCAATCATGCAATAAAATTAAGTCCCAAACCACAAGACATATGGATTAGAAGGTAAATACAACAATAAAATCCAAAAACATATTGATCTAGATCATATCTTCATATATTGGAACCAAATAGAAATTTAGCTAGACATAATTGAAGGAATTAAACCATGAAAAAGAGATAAAATCATGATGAAAATAAAGATAATTTAATAAGGAAGAAGAAGATGGTCTTCAATCTTGAATCCACAAAGTAATGCTCTTCAAATCTTCAAAATACTAAAAAGGAAAGAGGAAAATATTTCTAGGGTTCTTAAAATATTAAAGTATGCAAAAGATATACCAATTTGGAAGATTTTAGGGTTAAATACATAAAAGGTGAGTTTTGGGTCGAGTTGGATGAACCAACTCGGTCACGAAACAAAGGGAGAAGGGACGGCGGCGCCCTGGCCGGCCGCCGCCTGGGTCGCCGCCTAGGTCGCCGCACATTCTGCCCCTCAGCTGGCCAGCCGGCGGCCTGGCCGGCGGTCTAGCTGGCCACTGTCTAGGTCGCCGGCTCCCCTTGTCCCGGTCGACTCTTCTCTCATTCGATTCCTTCTTCGGTTCTTTCTACGATTCTCGATTTCCTTTCTTCCAACCGGCTTTTGACCTTCTAATTCTACCTCTTGAAGCTCGATTCATCCTCATTTCTGGTCCTCGATCTCTAGATACTTCAATGCTCTTCAATTCCTACAAAAATAGATTGAAAACCGAAAGAAAACGAGAAGAATATAAACTATGCTATAAGTGGAAAAAATCTAACATTCTAACATTTAAACACACAAATCAAGCTTCAAACACATTCAAAATACACTCAACATGCACATAAAATACGTGTTAATCAGAGCCTACAATTTTGAGTTTACGGGCACTTACGAAATCTTATGGAGGGATTACAACGGGTTCTCATCAGACCTAAACGAGGATAGGTTTACGGGCAGCTACCAAGCCTAACATTTCTTCTTCCTTAAGATTGGAAGAAACGATTTTCCAACTAATAAGACATCCCTTTACATTGAAGAACAATACAAAGGATATGGATGCTCAACTAAGCTAAGATAAGCATGGGGCTTAGTTACAGAGAAAAACCTAAGTCTAGATCTCTGAAGATATGAATACTCAAAGAAGGTGAGTGCTCATTGATCTTGAAAAACTGGAGATCTGAGAAACTAGATTCTAGAATTGTCAGCGCAGGATTTTGATATAATCCTTTTTTGAATGGCACATCTACTCTCTCTTCTTCTCGATAATGAGCCTTCGGTATTTATAGTGTGGGAGTCAGATATAACCGTTGGAGTAAATTACACCTTAATCCTTCACTAATTGCCCGGTTATGTTTGAAAGTGTCTTCGATAATTAAGAGCATTCATAACCATTGAATTATGTGATGTGTAACAACAACCGGTCTTGTTGGGAACAAGCAGAGTATGTAGTTTTTCGATAGTAGTAGTATCCCGTAAAAGAAAAAATTCTTCAAAAATCCATTTTAAAATCCATCATCAAGAAGCGTGGAAAAGCGTGCCAGAATTGTTAAAAAGAAATGAAGTCTTTTGCACGAAATGGAGGGAGTATATGCCAATGTAGTAACATGTCATTTTTCTAATAGTTCATGGATTTTAATTTTTTTGTAATGAATGTATATTAAAATGATATTTAAGTCACATTGAATGTAGCAGATAGTAAAATCAAATTAATATTAAAAATAAATTTTTTATCGACTTTTGAGAATGTTAAACAAAATTATTAATATAAAGGTCATGTCCAAAAATGAAATGCATACGTATATAATGAAAGATCGAAAAAGAAAAGCGTTTATTTAGAGCATCTCCAGTGTGTCGTCGTAGGGAGCTCGCAAGGCGGGAGCGAGCCCCTGCGCCGGCGAGCCCGACTCCCACTTGCAAGCCCGGCTCGCGCCCATCGCTGACGCCATTGTTGACATCATTTTGACGATAGTTGGCTATTTATTTTTTTTTAAATAATACCGACTTTTGTTTTTTAAATTTGAATTCTTTTTTGAAAAAAAATAATAATTAATTAAAATTCAAAGTAGGATAAATCTTTTATGAATTTTCGTTTTTTGTGTGTGTCTTAAGAAGGAGGTGGAGGAAAATATTTATAGGCTACTCAAATTTTTCCTCATATTTTCGATGTGGGACAAGGAAGCAATACATAATGCTCCAACTCCTCCCACTTTTCCTCATATTTTCAACATGGGACAAGAGAAAAAGGAGAGAACCAATAATAGTTATATCAAATTCTTTCCATTTCCAACATTTTATACTCCGTATTTCACTACTTCATGGACAAGTCGGTATGTAACACTAGCCTCTACAAAAAATATTAAAAAACAATGTAAAAATAGCATTTTTACAAATATATATATATATATATATATATATAGGGGTGGGTTATACTAGAAATGATTCTTCCTGTGTTAACTAAAAATAGTTATAAGCCATTGATTTTAGTCTTAATAGTTAGAAATACCCTAAAATATAAGAGTATAAGTTTTATACCCTAAACTTTAAAACTATAAGTTTTATACCCTATTTTGAGTAAAAGGACAAACTTACCCTTAAAAAGTGGTCCCACTTGATATTAAACTATCTTTATCTCTCTCATACTTTATTTACTCTTTTCCTTTTTTTTCTTTTGTGGACAAACATATCTCACACGGTTGGAATGCCCATATTTTTAATTTGGAAAAAATAATAATAATAAGGAAATCAAAAATTCATTTATTTTAACCAACAACCAAATCTGATTTATTCCTCACTTCATTAAATTAAAGTGCTGATGCATTAATGGATGAATCAGAAATTGAACAAAATACAACAACAATGACAAAAGTGTAGCACACAAACTTGAAATTAAAGAAACCTTAAAATTCTAGAGAGAGAAAGTAATAGAATTTGATTTTTTTGGGACGATTTCTGGTTTATTTCGGAGGATATCTCTTTGCTGAGGTGCTAAGAATAAAGGTAATTACATTTTTATTTTGCTTCTTTCGTATTATTTTGGAGTAAAAATTTTTAGTTGTTGTTCTAATTTATACTTTAATAATTCAAATTTACACGGTAATAATTATAATTTACACGGTTTCAGTTAATTTCCCTATTTTGATGTTTTATTGGTGTTTATGATATAAAGAGCAGTTCTACAACTTGTTTAGAAAACCATTAATTGAAAATTAGCAATATTCCTTGCATCTACACGGGTTAAATTTGTAAAGAGGAACAAAAACCGTGTAATGTTTTATTTGTTGAGGTCTTACACGGTTTGAACAAAGTTTACACGGTTTTAGCTCAATTACACGGTTTTGATGTACATTAACCGTGTAGATAAGTTAATGTTTGACTTTTCAGAATGTTGACCAATTACACGGTAGTTACATAGATTTAACAGTGTAAGAGGTTTTAAACCATGTAACCTATAAAAAACCGTGTAATGACAGAGCAATTTTTACTTAGTGTAATTTCATCCATTTGACCTATTGTTTTTTGCTTCTTTTCAGCTATGTCTTTTCAGAGAATTTATATCCGTCACAGTGGGTATTGGGAGAGAAGTAAATACGTAGGAGGCGATTGTTTTCTCGTGCATTTTCCCGTTTCGAACATTACACGTGATAATGTAGTACGAGAGCTCCGTGAATAATTGGGCGATGAAACTGAATTTTTGCTCTACTATTTGACTTTAATCGACAATGAAAGGGTAAAAGTCATTTTAAGTACTGATACCGATCTATTGCGGTTGATTGTTGAGCAAAAAGAAAAACCAACGGTTTATGCCATTAGCAAGGATAAGAATATCGTACGCACCTCTCTTACGACTCAGCGATCTTCAGTTTTTGATGACGTGAATATCGAAGAGCCGACCTCGGAAGCATCAGATTCAGAAGAAGTGAGGGTAGATCCGGAGGTTGAGGAAGAAATGGCCAGGGAAGAAAGGGACGCACAAGATCGGTTGGATTTATTTGCTTCACTGACGACTGAGTTCAGTGCATGGATTAGAGAGCCGGGACACATTGATAGGATCATTGGGCATCGTAGCATAAATTCAGAGCATCAACCTCCACGCGATGGCAATGCTACGGCAGATCCGGACGCCATCCGAGCTTGGTTGATTCCACATGTTAATTTAGACACTGCGTTGCCGTTAGGGATGATCAATATGGATGCCGCTGCACCCTTACTCGGACAATTACGTGTGGGGGGTGTGTTCAAGAAAAAGGATGACTTGTCAATAGCTGTGGGATTGCATCACATAGAGAAGCGATTGGAATATCATGTTGAAAATTCAGATAGTAAATGAGTGGGGTTCATATGTAAGAAGGAGGGGTGCAGTTTCTTGTTGCGGGCCAAGTAAAAAGGCGGTATTTGGATCATTAAAAAACACATCCCAGACCATACGTGTTTTGTAGATTTAGACGACAATACCTCACTGATCCGCGCCTCACTTTAGGGGTGAGGGTAGAGAGCAATAATAATCAATTATAGTATAATTAAGTCGAATCCTCAAGGAATGCTAGGTCGTTTAAGATTCAAGTAGTAATCTAATTATCTAACTACTATTCAAGCTTACAAGTGACATGTTTTTGTGTTTTTGATTAGCTAATGAAAAATATAAAGTACGTAACAAACTAGATAACAACTAATAGCAAGAGTTAACAAACAATAGTAGAAAGTTTGGTTCCAAATATAATCCGATAATCACTAGAGGCCTAGGTTTTAGGATTTTTTAGGATTAACCATTTTAATCTAATTCATATGGGAGTTCTATATATAATAAACATCAATTCTTCTCTCGAAGCAACCAATATTAGTGGATTAACCTATGACATCTATCTCCGACTAGGACTAAAGATGCATAAATTAACTCCAAATAGCTCAATTAATTATCTAGAAGCTCCTACTAGCAAGAATTACTAATATGGTGTGATTTGATGCCAAGTATTATGAATTAAAGCCTCCTAAGCATTTAACCAAACACCTTGTATGCACTCAATGATGGCCAATCAATCATGCAATAAAATTAAGTCTCAAACCACAAGACATATTAATTAGAAGGTAAATCCAACAACAAAACCTTAAAACCCAAGGATCTAGATCATATCTTCATATATTAGAACCAAAGGAAATTTAGCTAGACATAATTAAAGGAATTAAACCATATAAAACAAATGAAATCATGCTTAAAAGATAGAGAATTTAAAGAGGAAGAAGAAAATGGTCTTGAATCTTAAATCCACAAAGTAAAGCTCCAACAATCTTGAATTTACTAAAAAAGGAAAGAGGAAAATATTTCTAGGGTTCTAAAATATTAAAGTATGCAAAAAGATCCCCAAATGGGGGTGAATTTAGGGGTTAAATACATCAAAAATTGAGTTTGGGTTGAGTCGGGACGAATCGGGGCGAACCGGGACGAGTTTGGGCGAGCCGAACTCGCCCATTAGTGAGGAGGGGCGCTTGACCGGCGGTCTGGCAAACCGCCGGCCAGACCGCCATCTATGCTGTCCAATGTGAAGGGGAACCGGCAGTTTGATAAAGATTCCCGGCGGTTTGGCAAACCGCCGGCCAACCCGCCGGTTTTCCTTCTCTTGCGCAACTTCGCCATTTTCGCTCGTTCTCTCTCGTCCGAACTCCGATTCTTGAACCGCTTTTTGCTATGGCTTCCTAACGAGCTCCTATTCATTATGGAATGATTAATTTGGCCAAGTAAGTTCTGCATTATACCTGAAAAAAGCATAAAGAGACTCGAGAGAACGAGGAAAACATAAATGAAATCAAACTAGTGAAACCCTAACTATAGAACTTGAGATTCCACATTTTAAACACAAGTTTCACTCTAAAAGAGCTCGATTCTTCCTCATTTCCGGACCTTGATCCTTAGCTACTTGAATGCTCTTTCAAATTCTTACAAAAATGGATCGAAAACCGGGAAAAAATGAGAAAATATAAAGTATGCTACAAGTTAAAAAAAACTCTAGCATTTCTAACATTTAAGCACATAAATCGAGACTCAAATACATGAAAAATACACTTGACATGCACATAAAATACGTGTTAATCACTCCCCCAAACTTAAGTCATTGTTCGTCTCGAACAATGAAACGAACAATCAAAACACTTAACACGTATGGGATGTGCATTTTGAGTTCCTCGATGCCTCATATCACCTCAAAAACCATTTTAGTTCAAAGAAATTCTCAAGTCAAGCCAAGCATTCATAGAATCATTCACTCTCCTAACTTAGAACTCAATCACTCAAGCACATTCAACCCTAGACATAGAGCTGTCAAAAGTGGCCCGGCCCGATAGGCCGACCCGGCCTACTCGAGATTTAGGTAGGGCCGGGCTCTAGAAATAGAGGCCCAAAATTTCCTGGGCCTAAATAGCCCGGCCCAATTGGCCGTTGGGCTTTGTGGGCCATGGGCTAAAAAAGCCCGAAGCCCATGGGTTTATTTGGCCCGATATATTTATGTAATATTTTTATAGTTATATATATAATATATTATTTATAAATTGATGAAATATATGAAATTATTATTTTAGTTATAAATTATTTTGATATATAGTCTTTTAGGTAATTAATTTAATTCTTGAGGTTAATTATTTCATATTTTAATTTATAAAATTATAATATAACATTTTTTACTCTTGCTTTCAAAAATCTGTTAACAATTAAATTGACCAACATGATAATAAAGATATAAATTTTAAAATTTGTATTGTAATTTTTTTTAAAATAAAAATAAAATAAAAAGAGTTATGGGCCGGGTTGGCCCGACGGCCCGGCAGCCCATATGGGGTCAGGTTAGGCTAGAGTTTTATGAGCCCGACTATTTTTGGGCCGGCCCGACCCGACCCTTTTAGCATATGTGGCCCGTTGGGCTAGGCTGGGCCGGCCTGACCCGGCCTATGTGACAGCTCTACCTAGACATCACAAGAAGTTTGTGTATCACTCGATCACTCAATATATGGAATAAGGTAATCACTCATCAAAATCATGCAATACACAACTTTAACCATAGGCTTGCCTATCAACTCAAGTTTCCAATACTACAATGCATGCACAAATTAGGATCAAAAAGGTCTTTCTTAAGCTTGTAATGTAGGGACATTGGTTAAGGTAGGGAATTTTTAGGCTAAGTGACTTAAATTTTCATCTAAGCTCCTTCACCTCTTTTCTTCATCTTTCTAAGTATGAATTTCTTCATCTTCCACCTTATCCAATCCCTTTTTCTTAAATGAATCCCAAGCTTCTACCAAATCTCATCATATCAAAAGAAACACTCCCTTATGCTCTTATTCTTTCTTTTTCTTTTCTTTTTCTTGTAAGACTTTGTTCTTACTCTCTCCTTTTTTTTCTTTTTTTCTTTTTTTTTCTTAAGAACTTTGTTCTTATTCTTTTCTTTTCTAATATTGAGCTTATAGGAGTGTTCTTTCAACTCAAAATAAATCTCAAGACCCTTCACCATCACCCACCATTCCTCATGAATTTTCAACTTTCACCGAGGTTCCCTTAACCATCCTTCACCCCCTATCATCCGGTTTTAGAAGAAAAGGCTCTATAAGGCTCAAAATGGGACAACAATGGTAATGAAAGATAGGTTAGTGTTTAGGGAAAATGGGCTACACAAGGATGGCCTAAGATCATCTCCTAATTATGCAAATATGTAACATTTCTAAAATGAGTATCAAGGCAAGTTCTAGTAAAGAGAATGCAATGCAAGATCAAGCTCTCAAGAAAGGATATTACTATGTAAAATGCATAGTTCTTTAAGCTCAAAATCCTCTCAAGCTTTTTGCCTAGAATTTAAGTACTTAAGATCAATCCTTCCAAGCTATTCAAGTGAAATAACCCTAATCATGCTTGACTTTATCTTGAAAATTTTCAAAAAATGTCACCATTTTTGCATCAATCATTGGCATCTCACCCAAAAGCACTTGAGAAATTAAACATGTTCTTTCACATTCAAGCATGCAAGCATACATTCATTATTCAATTCAAAATTTTCAATTTTTCAAGAATTTCGCATTCAAGCTCACATTCAAAAACCAACAAACCAAAGAAGAACTTTTCATCAAATAAGACCATTCCCAAACTCATCACAAACCACTTGACTCCACACAATACTCATTTAACCCCTATTCATCCCCTATCATCAAGCAAGCCTAAGCATATAATCAATGAAATCAAAATTATACCACATCAAATAGAAACTTGAAAACCCAAAAGTAAAGTAATTTAAATTCCTTATCCTACCCCCCTCCCCCAAACTTATTTTAGAAAATAAATTCTAAAATGAGTTTGGAGGGAAGAATAATAAAAAATTTAAATTACACTCACAAAGGTCCAAAGCTATGTTGAAGGTGGTTTTGAAAGCCTTTCACTCCGTTGCTTGCTTGATTAGTTGATTTTCTTCCCTTATTTGTTCGAAACACAGAAATAAAGACAAATTAAAAAAAAATGACTTAATCACAAACAAAGATCAAAAACCAAAAATGAACTAAAACTAACTAAAAATGAAAAATAAAGAGATAGTTGTTGGGGTGCCTCCCAACGAGCGCTTAGTTTAACGCCGTTAGCTCGACGATACCTCATTGCCCTTTCAAGGGACTTGAAACGACTTCCAACCTTGATCAAATGCCAACCCATCATCAAGTTCTTCAAGCTCCGGTTCATCCATTCTTGACTCATCTGGTTCGTCCACAACTCTCGATATATGGAATGTTTCCTTTTCTCCATTCATTCGAAGGGTGATAATTCCTTCAAAAACATCAATGAGGGCTCTACTTGTGACCAAAAAGGGTCTCCCAAGTATTAAAGGGATGTCTCGATCCTCCGTTATATCAAGGACAATGAAATCTATGGGGTAAACGAGTTTCCCTACCCTTATAAGCACATCTTCCACAATGCCTCTTGGATATGAAATTGAATGATCCGCCATTTGAAGAGTAAGTGAAGTAGGCTTAAGAGTTCCAATCTTCAAACGATTGAAGATGAAAAGAGACATCAAATTCACACCGGAGCCCAAATCACACAAAACATTCCTAAAATTACAACCCCCAATCTCACAAGCGATATTAAAACCTCCCGGATCCTTTTGCTTCAACAGAAGTTTCCTTTGCAAGATAGCACTACACTCCTCCGTCAAATTTATGGTCTCAAATTTACCAAACTTTTGCTTGTTAGAAATGGCTTCTTTCAAAAACTTGGCATAGCTAGGCATATCCCTCAATGCATCAAGTAAGGGGATGTTGATTTCTACCTTATTGAAGATGTCTTGAAACCTCTTCATCTTCTCATCAACCTTCGGCTTTGCTAGACGATGAGGGAATGGAGCCTTTGAGCTCACATCATTGGTGGGAGGAGGGGCCCCCTTTATTGCTTCATTCTTTTGACTTACATCTTGAATAGCTTTTCCTTTAGATTTTTTCTTCATCTTATATGAGGCTCGATCTTCATTTCCATACAGAATGTCTTCAATAACCGGTGCTCCCATTTCTTCTCCAAGCTTTGCATGATTCTCGTGAGCTCTTCCACTCCTCAAAGTAATGGCATTACTCCCCTTCTTCTCATGCAAGTTCTCATCATTCGACTTAGGAGGCAACGCTAAATTATCCAAGTAATTCGGCTCAACTTGATCTTGAGAAGCTTGAGGAGTTGGAGTGGGAGTAGTACTTTGTGGTTTCTTGTAGAACTTTGCCTTCTCATTAAACTTCTCCTCTCCAAGTAACTTCTTTATCTCGGAAACATAGTAAGCACTTCTTCTTCTTTCCATCAAATTTTTGTCCTCTGACCATGGGATTCCATTGTTGAGCTTTATCCTTTTATGATATTCATGAATCTCTTCCTTCGACTTGCTTTCAATGTCTTCCAAAGGAGGCCAATAATCCGGGACCGTCACGGAGTATATATCATTAGCGAAACTCTTTAGTGTCCATTCCTTCTCATAAAGGCTATGATCATGAGACGGATCCCAAGGAGGGACGCTTTGACCACCCCACTTTTTCCTCATATAGAATGGCACATGTGGCTTTTTCTCCTCTTGGATCTGTTGTGAGGGTTTTGAAGATACCTCACTCACTACATGGATTGCGTTACATTGTTACCTCGGATTGACTTGAGTGTTGCTCAGGAATTCTCTGGCTTGGTGTTAAGTGGTAGCTTGGTTAGCCATTTGGCTAATTGGCCTTTCATCATCTTGACTTGCTTTAACAATGAAGTGAGTGAATTCTCCAAGGCATTGACCTTTTGACCGGTTTGAGAGATAAAAGCACTTTGTTGATTTGTCATTTGTTGAACGATTTGCTCAAGAGAAGGGGATGTCTTCTTAGGTTCTTCAATCACCCCTTGAGAGACGGAGAATCCGAGAGGTGGGAATTGAACATTATTGGGATTTCCATAGGAAAGGTTGGGATTATAGGGTTGATACCCTCCTTGTTGACCATAGAAGTTGCCTCCTTGCTTCCCTTGAAACCCCCCTTGATAATTTCCTTGAATTCCATCTTGAGCCCCTTGAAATCCTTGCCTATTGTAGTAATTTCCATAAGCTCTTTGATCCACAAAACTCACTTCTTCCCTTCCATTGAACTCCCAATTCTCTTGAGATTGAACCCTTTGAATTTGAGCTTTTCTTTCATCTTCATACTTTCTCTTCATAATAGCAAGCTCTAATGCTAATGCCTCATACCTCTCATCCTCAATCGAAGCAACCTTTCTAGAAGGGGCCCTCTCCATTGGCCATTGATAGCTATTAGCCGCCATCTCTTCAATGATTCTCAAAGCTTCCTTTACATTTCGGTTGAGAAGGCACCCACCGGAAGTAGCATCTACAATGCTTCGTGTATGAGGTGTTAGCCCACTATAAAAGTTGGTCATTTGTTGACTCTCATTGAAGCCATGTTGAGGACACTTCCTTAGAAGCTCCTTATATCACTCCCATGCTTCACACAAGGTTTCGTCACCTTGTTGAGAAAAATGTGAGATGTCGGAGATGAGTTTTTGAGCTTTGGAGGGTGGAAAGTACTTGGAGAGGAAGACTTTGCTCAAATCATCCCAAGTGTGAATGTTGGTCTTGTTCAATCTTTTGTACCAATCTTTAGCCCAATCCTTTAGAGAAAATCCGAACATTCGCATGCGAATAGCATCATTTGAGACTCCATTTAGCTTAATGGTGTCGTATATATCAAGAAACACGCTAATATGGGCGTTCGGATCCTCCATAGGACTTCCACCAAATTGATCGTCTTTAACCATTTGAATAAGTCCGGATTTGAGCTCAAAATTATTGGCATTGATCGTCCCCCATTCTCCTCCTTGAAATTGTTCCGTTGGAGATTGGAACATATGGTTAAGAGGAGGTGGTTGAGCCTTATTTTTCCTTCTTTCTGCTCATCCTTCCATGCTCTAAACTCCTCCATTTCCTTCATAAGAGCTTCCATTGCTTGATTGCTAGCCATTTCTTGATCTTCACTAGAATTTCTTCTTCTATGACTTCTTTCAAAATTCAAGATCAAAGGTTGAACAAGTCTTCCATTGGACCTTGTGTGCATAAACCTGCAAAACAAAAATTAAAAGAAACAATGCTTGAATTAGTAACTTAATAACCAAATCGACTGTTGAAACTCAAACTAAGCATTCCCCGGCAATGGCGCCAAAAATTGATCCGCCCTCACTTTAGGGGTGAGGGTAGAGAGCAATAATAATCAATTATAGTATAATTGAGTCAAATCCTCAAGGAATGCTAGGTCGTTTAAGATTCAAGTAGTAATCTAATTAATAAACTACTATTCAAGCTTACAAGTGATATGTTTTTGTGTTTTTGATTAGCTAATGAGAAATATAAAGTAAGTAACAACTAGATAACAACTAATAGCATGAGTTAACAAACAATAGTAGAAAGTTTGGTTCCAAATATAATCTGATAATCACTAGAGGCCTAGGTTTTAGGATTTGTTAGGATTAACCATTTTAATCTAATTCATATGGGAGTTCTATATATAATAAACATCAATTCTTCTCTCGAAGCAACCAATATTAGTGGATTAACCTATGACACATATCTCCGACTAGGACTAAAGATGCATAAATTAACTCCAAATAGCTCAATTAATTATCTAGAAGCTTCTACTAGCAAGAATTACTAATATGGTGTGATTTGATGCCAAGTGTTATGAATTAAAGCCTCCTAGCATTTAACCAAACACCTTGTATGCACTCAATGATGGCTAATCAATCATGCAATAAAATTAAGTCCCAAACCACAAGACATGAATTAGAAGGTAAATCCAACAACAAAACCTTAAAACCCAAGGATCTAGATCATATCTTCATATATTGGAACCAAAGAAAATTTAGCTAGACATAATTAAAGGAATTAAACCATAGAAAATAAATGAAATCATGCTTAAAAGATAGAGAATTTAAAGAGGAAGAAGAAAATGGTCTTGAATCTTGAATCCACAAAGTAAAGCTCCAACAATCTTGAATTTACTAAAAAGGAAAGAGGAAAATATTTCTAGGGTTCTAAAATATTAAAGTATGCAAAAAGATCCCCAAATGGGGGTAAATTTAGGGGTTAAATACATCAAAAATCGAGTTTGGGTCGAGTCGGGATGAGTCGGGGTGAACCTGGACGAGTTTGGGCGAGCCGAACTCGCCCATTAGTGGGGGGGGCGCTTGACCGGCGGTTTGTGGGAAGGGGAACCGGCGGTTTGGCAAACCGCCAGCCAGACCGCCATCTATGCTGTCCAATGTGAAGGGGAACCGGCAGTTTGATGAAGATTCCCGGCGGTTTGGTAAACCGCCGGCCAACCCGCCGGTTTTCCTTCTCTTGCGCAACTTCGTCATTTTCACTCGTTCTCTCTCGTCCGAACTCCGATTCTTGATCTGGTTTTTGCTATGGCTTCCTAAAGAGCTCCTCTTTGTTGTGGAATGATTAATTTGGCCAAGTAAGTTCTCCATTATTCCTACAAAAAACATAAAGAGACTCGAGAGAACAAGGAAAACATAAATTAAATCAAACTAGTGAAACCCTAACTATAGAACTTGAGATTCCACATTTTAAACACAAGTTTCACTCTAAAAGAGCTCGATTCTTCCTCATTTCCAGCCCTTGATCCTTAGCTACTTGAATGCTCTTTCAAATTCTTACAAAAATAGATCGAAAACCGGGAAAAAACTAGAAAAATAAAGTATGCTACAAGTTAAAAAAACCCTAGCATTTCTAACATTTAAGCACATACATCGAGACTCAAACACATGAAAAATACACTTGACATGCACATAAAATACGTGTTAATCATCCACGCCAAGTGCCTCTTAGGGTATTAAGAGCTTACTTTGTAAGAAGATTAATAACTGAGGGTGTCATGTTGAAGCCAAATGAGATGAAAAATGAGATTTGAGCTGAATAGGGCATTGAAATCGATTACGGCTTTGCCCTGCAAGCGAGAAACATTGCTATAGAGATGATGTATGGAGGCTTCAAAGAGTCTTATCAGCTATCGTCTTATCTATACCTATTGAGGGAGAAGAATCCAGAGACGATGTATGATTTCTCGACTTCATTCACGGATAATCGATTATGCTATATGTTTCTCGCTCTAGGTCAGTCCATTGAAGCATTTAGGAATGATTTGCTCTGTCCAGTTATTGTTTTGGACGGAACACACTTGAAGGGCAAGAACAAGGGGACCCTATTCATAGCTGTTACGAAGGATGGAAATGAGCAAGTGTTTCCACTTGCCATTGGATTCGGTCCAATAGAGGATGATGACTCATGGATATGGTTTCTGAGAAGGATCCGATGTAGTTTTGGAGCGCCAGATAACTTGTTGATAGTGTCTGATGGCCACATCAGCATTGAAAATGCCATCAAGAATGTGTACCCAAATGCTTCCCACGCTATGTTTCTACCACTTGATGAAGAATATGGTCCCTTTTGGCAGGCACACAATTGGAGTCTTCGAATCAGCTGCGTATGCATACCGTGAGTCTGACTTCGATGAATATCTCACATCTTTGATAAACATGAGCATAGAAGGAGGTGGAATATACCAGAGGCTATTGGAGATTGGCCTGCCCAGATGGGCGCGTTCGAAGTGTCATGTCCTGCATACCAGTTTCATGACTTCTAATCCCGCAAAGACCATGAATGCCCGGCTGTTGTGGGCTAGGCGTTTACCAATTTGCACCATGCTGAAGGTGTATCGAATCATTGTAGAAAAGTGGTTCGAAGAGCACCGGACACGTGCCGTTTCTAGAAATCACGACCTCACCGAGACATGTTATTCGAAGATGTCGGTAGCTGCAGAATGGGCCCATCGCTACACGACTAGGGGAACTATTGTGCCCAACATGTTTAGGGTTGAAGGTGAGAAGGGAAGTTACCTCGTTGATCTCCAAAAGTCAACGTGCGACTGCCGTGAGTTTGAATTGGACGCGATGCCATGTCGATACGCTTGTGCTGCTTTGAGGTGCGCAAATTATTAAAACATTCAATATTGAATGAAACGTGAGTATATGTTCTATCAACATTTGATTTGTATTGCGTGTATTTGGTATAGGTATTCCGGAGGCCGTGCCACCGACTGTGTGAGCCAATATTTCAAGCAAGCGACATTGGTGGCAACTTATTCGCCAAACATTGAGCCGGTTCCCCATCCGGATTCTTGGCATGTGCCCCAATAAGTTAAATCAATCATTGTTCGACCCCCCCTTGTCGATAAGCAGGCCGGTCGGCCACGTATGAGTCGTGCAAGATCCACAGTCGAAGGGGACAAAAATCATCAAAAATGCTCTCGATGTGGAGTCATGGGTCACAAAAAATGATCTTGCACAGCTTCAATCCCCATACACGGTATCGACCTTAATGCCCCTAACGAGGGTCGGCGACGTCGTGCCAAAAAAAACATGTTCTATTTGCAAGAGTGATCAACATACTAGGCCTAGATGCCCAATGCGACCCCTGGACTAGGATTAAATGTATTTTCTATTAAGGATTGTGTAATTTTTGTTGATAATGATTATCAGTTATGTTAGTGTGTCTAGATTGCGGTGTTCTGATTTGTTTATGAAATTCTTTGCATTTACACGGTTTTGTTAGTGTAGTAACTGTGTACATGCTTCATTATTCAAAGAAACCGTGTAACCGGTCAAAATTGAGAAAAGTCAACTTGATTTTGAGATTACATGGTTTTCTTCATAAAGTAACCGTGTACACGGTGTACATTTCAACCGATACCGTGTAATATGTTAAAATTGAAAAAAGTGAACTTGACTTTGACCATGCTATTAAGGAACCGTGTACCTATTAAGGAACCGTGTACACGGTTCCTTAATGAATAAACGTGTACCCTACCCCTGAAAAAGTCAAAACAATTAACAAAAAGTCAAAATTGATCATAAATTAAATTAATACAACATGAAATTCCATTTTTTGTTAATCATGTAATAACATAAGGAGTAGATTGTCGGCTAGAAACGGAAGTTTTTGAAAAATAATTAAAATAATTACTAAATCTCGGATTTTTAAAAGTTAGGCATTTATAACATATGATGACACATAGTGGTGTATGTTATTAACATATAATTTCACAAAAATATAATTCATGAGGATTGAAATAGATGTCAAAATTGTTTGAAAGTTAAAGTATTATTATATTCCGTGCACGAACGCTTAACATTTAATAATTCTGAATAATGCAAAAAGTTAATTTTTTGGCCAATTCATAATTACACGGTTATGGGCTCTTATTTACACGGTTTAGGGCTCTTATTTACATGGTATTATTCGTGATTTAACCGTGTAGTTGCAGAAAGTTTACCATTTTTGGCACAATATGAGTCATCCCCTATTCAACAACATTGAAATCCTATCTTAAAGCAGCCAAATCTCATTTCTAACAATGCATAATGAACATTGCAACATGATCATATACGAATAAAATCAATTACATTATCCAAAACAAAACGAAGCACAAAATTTATTTAATCCACATCTCGTCGAGAAAGTGATAAAATCCTACGACCAATCGTCTTTCTAACTCGTGCAATATACTGAGGAGAGGATCTTGTTGTCTTAGGCTTCTTCTGAGCAAGTAGCCTATCCAAGTACATGCAAGCAAGTGGACCACAAGAATCTTCATCATCTTGACGAAATTGCTTATCAGCTTTAAGGAATTTGATGGGGAGTTCTTCCTTGTGCTTCTTAAACTGTGGATGTTGTTGCCAATAGTGAGCGTCATGTAACAGTCTAGGAAGTAGTCGGACAACGGGCATAATCTGAGTTGTACGGTGATCAATCTCCTTAATGTCTTTCAACTCGTGCAAGAGAGAATCGTACACTTCCAATCGCTACTCTTCAATGCATGCCCGTACAACAATCCAATGGCCGGTAGTCAAGTGGCACACAATGATAAACTGCAAGAAAGTGTTTATACACATATTATGTATCCAGAAATGCAAGTCTATTTAATTAAATTTTTCGATGTAATCTAAGAGAAATTTAAATTAATACTTACGTGTGTTGCACAACTCCACGGTGTGTAAGTTTCAAGCCCTCCGAAATAGTCATTTAATTTCTTCTCAGGCACCCACTTGGTGTACTTACAAGTTTTATTCAATCCTAACGTCTCGTCGCCAGGGTGGAAAACCTTCAGTGCCCTCAACAACTCTGGCTGTAAAACAAAATTTATAGAAAATAAATAAATCCGTTAAAAAAAATGATTGGAAACAAACACTCACATAAAAGTCAAGGCCAGGTAAAATAGTCCCGACGAACCCAATGTTAGGATCGCATGACAACCGCATGCGAAGTCGACTCCTACAGTACAACAAGTACAACTCCATCACCTGATATTAAATTTAAATGTCAGTTTTCCTAAATTTAATTAAAATAACACATATATAACAAATAATGAGAAGCCCAATATAATAATAAGTGTTATTTTTACCTCAGCAGTGAATGAAACATTCACATCCTCAATGGAGTCGAAGAGAACCTGGTGAAGGTAGTACGAAGGATTTTGCCTAGTAAGAACCACAGCATCCGGGCCCGCGTTTCTAAAGTGCTCATATGCATCTTTGGTAGTTTGGGTGGAATGCGGGGTCTAGTGGACAGTAAAAGGGCTCTGCAATGCGAGAGACGGCTTAATCACCCGTCCCCAGCCCTAGCAGTCTCCACTCTCATCTCCGGCACATCTGAGGCAGTCGACACATCATCGTCGAATCCGGCATTCTCTGGTTATGGCATGATAGATTGTGGTTGTTGCATCGAAACTGGGACGTCATGCCTGACATGTTGTGGGAAGAAAGGGATCTGATCTAGATCCCTATAATACGAACTATGAGACGACGACGCCCTTCTATCTTCCTCTCCCTCCTCATAAGGGTGTGCAGGCATCCTCGATCTCGCCGCACGTTGCTTAAAACCAGGAGCGTGCAGGGGAGTAAGAGACCTGTGGATACCCTCGAACCGAGCGTCTGAGTGTCCCATGCTCACAGGAGGCGGTGATGGACGTGGAGATCCTCTGCTGCCGCTTGAAGAACTCTTTGATCCTACCATGCCCTTGAAGTGCCATACCAAAGACTTAGCCATTCGGGCCAGTACTCCCGTGTCTGATGTATCTTCTGTTAGCATGTGGCAGGCTCTATCAAGGATCTTGTCGATCCAATCATCATTGTCGCATCCACGATGGCACGGATCTCCGTGCACACAACATACCACTTGCTCGCATGGCTCACGACGGGACGACTCTGCCCTAGGATACTTTGACGGAGTGGCTTGTGCCCTATCGAATTGGACTCGATCCGGGATATGGCCTCTAGTCTCTGAAGAGGCTCGGACTGCTCGAGGCTGTTTGCGACGACCCGGCTGCACTATGTCCTTCTTCGCATCCCGACACTTCAGTTTCTGCACAACCTTCGCCATCTCCCTTGCCGCCCTCAATTGTCTCTCCTATGGCGGCACTTTCTTGTGTGCGTGCTATTGATTCGGGTTAAACTTCAGAATCAAGGGATCCGGCCACTGTAAGGATTGTGTATAGGGCTCAGCCTCCTCTATGTCCGGCTGGGTTCGAGCGTGCGAAAGGTTGCGAGCTACATAAAAACAAGAATAATTCATTAAAAACAAAGTATTTCATACATTATAGCATAAGAATGTAATCAAGTTTATTACTAAATAATAGTTAATTAATTATACATTATAACACGGATATTAATTAATTAAAAATAAATTATACACTAAACATGCTTTATTAATAATCAAGAATAATTAATTAAAAACAAAGTATTTCATACATTATAGCATAAGAATGTAATCAAGATTTATTACTAAATAATAGTTAATTAATTATAAATTATAACATGGATATTAATTAATTAAAAATAAATTATAAACTAAATATACTTTATTAGTTGATTAAAAATAATAAAGATCAATTACCTCATGGCTGTCGAAAAATCTAGTAAAATCCAAATGGGACTGTCGAGTGTGCCATCTCCTAAGTAGGGGCGTCAATATATCATTCAATCAATAGCCGCACGCTTGTCCTAATGCCGGAATTGCCTCGTAGGCCCACAAATTTAAAGCCCACACCGGCCCATATAAATGGTAGGCCCCACTCAGACCTATAATCTCCGATGGGTCTTTCTTCATCACTCCTAGCTGGTGGCACATCACTTGGAACGACCATGATCCCCATGGAAAATTATACCACCCCAATCAATCCTCTACTAATGCCCATGCCCAATCTTCGATAGCCTGGTCATCACGGCATAGCAAAATGTAGTAGTACATGAGCAGGTTCGCAGCGCTCAAATACTGATCCGGGGTCCCCATGCATATGTCAGGATTCTTAAAATCATTTAAAAGCCTTTTATCCTTAATCTTCTGACCATTATACCTAGTATAGAAGAGACTAGTCTGGGGAATGACGTGATGACCGGTGTTTGGGTCGAAATCGGAAGGCCCAAACATTAAGCCTGTCACGAGGCAAAATTCTTGTGCCCCGAAACGAATATCCTGTCCGCCTATGTGAAACCACCTCTCAAACTCCGAGAATGACTTATCAATGAGCTCTCGGGCTAATAACTAGTGCAAAAGCAAGGTTTGTGGTCCCGTTCCTCTTAATTTGTAGCAAGTATCCAAACGGGCCATCCGTGCATCTTTGCAGAAGCTCTTCCCCACCTATATGCGTCAAAACTATTGGTATTTGCTTAATTACAACGTCTCGAGCGTATAGATTCAATCGTGCCGAGAATCCTTGCATACGAGGCCTATACCAAGCGTATCTAGGCTGCAAAAGGTACGTCAAAAGGATTCATTAGTCTCAAACAATAAAAGAGAGGAAACAGAGGAGTATATATATTTCTGCAATTACACGGTTTACAGCGAATTTAAACCGTGTACACGGTTAAATTCTCAGTCAACCGTGTAATAGGTCAAAATCAAAAAAGTCAACCTATTTTTTCTGATTTTGACCTATTACACGGTTTACTGAGACGTTTAAATTCGCAGTATACCATGAAATTAAGATCAACTCAAAATCAAAAATTAAATCGAGCATATAAAGTGTAAATCGACACCAATAGGACGTAAATCGACATTTTAAGGCATGTAAACACATTATTATCCTATCATAACAAGAATATATTGCATAACATGCTTCCTAAACAAATTCAAGATTTAAAAAAAAAAATTGAATTCTTCAACTCACCGGCGACGGCGGGTAAGGAAGATTGGCCCGTTCTTCTACCGTCGGCACTCGACGCCGGTTGGAAGGGCCTTCATCATTGCCAAGATCTGAATCGGCGTGCTCCATATTCCAGTCGGCGGCGACGGCACCGGCAAGCTTCACGGTTTCAAATTTTTTTTGGCTTTACACGGTGAGGGTAAAATTTCAGTCGTGAGAGAGAGAGGTGGGGTAGGTTTTTTTTGGTTTTTGCTTGAATTAAAAGTAAGTGGGACCCTTTCCTTTTATTTTTATTTTTGTCTTTATTTTGTTTGAATGATAAGTGGACCCAAAAGTTAAGGATAGTTTTGTCTTTTCATTAGAAATTGGGTATAAAACTTATAGTTTTGAAATGTAGGGTATAAAACTTATACTCTTATTTTTTAAGGGTATTTTTAAAGTTGTCCCTTGATTTTATATACGTGTATGGATGAGATTGAAATGATATGATTCTTAAAATTGTAGTTAATTATCATTATCTATCGGTAAGGGCATTATGATAATTTTCCATTTATTCACTCTACACGATTCATAATTAGTGGCGAGAAAGTAGGAAGGAAATTCAAACAATTTCAAAATTTTAAGTATTATCGCCAACTTTATTTGTTAATTGTTAGTGCTTTCTTTGTTTTAAAAATATTTATTATTACATATTATATAATAACTTGTTGCATATTATATAACTTATTATTTCATTATATTTGTAGTAATATTATTGTACCTATTATTATAACATATAATGTAAATTATTGCACATTGTATGTTTCGATATTGCATATTATATGATAACTTAAGAGTGAACAATTAAAGTGCCCTTTTAGCACATAAAAAATCAAAATATACCCAATACATAAAAAAACACAAAAAATGCCCAATTTTTGGGCAATGGCCCTAAAATACCCTCAACTCCTCAAAAATAAATTCCCCCATTTCTTTCCCACTCTCACACGATCCCAACCCCAAAAACAATTAATTGACAGAAACCTGTTACTCTCTCCATAACCCTCAACTCTCCTCTCTGGAAATCCACACCGGCAATCTTCCCAACCAGACGCAGTGGCCTTTCCCCGCCGTCGACGGCGTTCGTCGCTTCACAGAGTACTTTCGTTGTTCTCGCTCCTCACTCCCATAGCGCTGCGAAGTTCAAAGAGAAAGAGGAAGGAAGACAGAGCCGACGTGCAAGACGACCCGCCGCACTCCAATGCTCCGATGGAGGAGCCGGTCCAAGCGCCTCTCAGTGGCCATCCCTTCATACAAGCAGAGGTAAGAAAAATAGGGTTTTTGCATGTGGTTTTTGGTTGCATTGTTGGACTGTTGATGGATGAAAAAAGCTTTACTTTTTAAATTTTAGAGAAGAGAAAACCGAAATTTAGGGTTTTGGGAAAAAGGGATTGACACCTTCAATCTGTTGAGTGTATTTTTTTTGAGAAATTGAAGTTGCATGTGGCAAGAATGTTGAATATTGGATGTTGAGTTTAGTTTGGGTGTTTTGACTTGTTGGTTAAAGAGAAAGATTGACTACTTGAATCGATTATACACTGGAAAAATGAGGATTCTGTGCTGCAAAGAATTAGGGATTCTGGAAAAATCGAAAAGTTGATAAGAATTTTATATTTTTTGGTTAGAATGTTTCACGAGAAGGTTAGAAAAAAGAAGTATTTCTGATGAAGTCAAGAACGTTCCTTTGAATTATATATGTATTTGGTTTCTCGTGGTCAGAAATCTGAATTTGCAAGATATTGGGTTGCATCTTGGTTAGAAAAATATTGTGTTTAGGTTAGTTTTTTCACATTGAAGTTAGAAATGGTACAATTCTTAGAATTGAATTGCAAATTTACGGTTTGGTTATAATTCTTAGATTTTGGTTAGAATTTTCCCAATTTGTTTGTTTCCGATCAGTTGGTTAGAAAGGATATACATTTCTGTATTTCTTACTAGTTGGTTAGAAAACATATAAAATTCTTACTAGTTGGTTAGCAAGTAAGAAAAATCAACATGATGGTTAGAAAGATATACAATTCTGATATTGTGTGAAAAAGATGTTGTATTTTGTTGGGTGAGATTTGGTTTGGGTGTTTTCACGTATTGGTTGAAGGGAGAAGTTGACAACTTGAATCGATTATGAAATGCAGAAAAAATGAAAGGGTTTCTGAACAAACCTGAGTTCGATTAGTTGGTTAGAAATTTTTGCTGTTTTGGTTAGAATTTGTCACATGAAGGTTAGAAAATGTATATATTTCTGATTAAGTGAAACAGATTCATTATAATTATATTGTGTTTAGGTTAGATTTTTGAAATTGAAGTTAGAAATGAAAAAAAAAAACTTGGGATTGAATTACAAATTTGTTGTTTGGTTTGAAATTGCAGATCTTGATAATAATTTTTCCAATTTGTATGATTCTGATAAGTTGGTTAGAAAGGCATATACATTCTGATCAGTTTGTTAGTAGTTGGTTAGAAGACCAATGATTTTATGTAGATCTTGATCAGAATATTTCCAATTTGAATGATTGTAATCAGTTGGTTTGAAGGTATATACATTACTGCATTTGTTACTAGTTGATTAGAAAAGTAATAAATTTCTGACTAATTGGTTAGAAATGAAAATAAGATTCAACATGAAGGTTAGAAAGATATGCTATTCTGATATTGTGTCATGATAAATTCTGACAATGAGCATCTATTAGTTGTATGTTGGTTAGAAATGGTTGTTTTCTTATTGTTATATGTTATAATTAGATGTGAATTCTTACATCTTGTGATGTGGTTTGTTACCGTCTCTTTCATTCAATGATTATTTCTACTTATGCCTGCAAGGTTGAATGAGATTATCAAAGGCTGAATTTGCTAGATAAAAAGCACAAAGTGATACCGGGTGGGTATGAAACCATGGTAGGAGACGTGAACGCACATAGGATTATCAATTCTGAAGTACATAGGGAATGAGCTGGGCGACTTAGTCAGGAAATTTTCAGTTTGATTTTAAGTTTGGGGCTTTGAAAGGTAAGAAAATGCTCATGGTTCCTTAATTTCTTATTTAGAAAATGATCAGAAAATCTTAATTTCGTATCATTCTAATAATATCTCATATAGGACATGAGATTTGATGAAAGATTAGAAAAATGCTAATTTTTAACCATCCTAGACTTGTTTACATGAAGCTGAGAAAGGTTAGAAAAATGATAATTTCTAACCTTACTAGGATTTTTTTGGTTTGTGGTTAGAATTTATCTATTGCTAATAGGATTCAATGTAAGAAAACATGAAATTTCTAACCTTTGCGACGTTGTTTGTAAGAAAATGTTAGTTTCTTATAAAGTACTATATAAAAATCTGATGCTTAGTGAAGTAGATTCTAACGTTCTCTAATCAATTGTCGCCTTCGAACTAAGTAGATTCTTACAATGCTAACTTGCAACAGGTAGGGAGGCCTTTAGAGAAACCAAAGCCGCAGACGCTACGCTATACTGCATGAGGCAAGTGGAATGGATCATCTCAAAAGTACAGCTGCCGAGGGGTTTGGAGAACCCAAAAAAGGTGATGAAATACCGTCGACATGTGGCGACGACCATCTATGCTCACAGCACGGATTGCAATGTTGGCCATGACACTTCAATACCGTTCAATGTAGGGGGTAGCATGTAATAGTCTTAAAAAACAAATATGCTTTTTGTAAGTAATTGTTTCTTGGGGGGGGGGGGGATGGTGAACACGCACGTACAAAAACCAACTCTTTTTTTGTTTATGTGGGTGCTATGGACATGGAACAAGACATCTCTTTTTTGGGTGAAATTCTAGACATAATCGACTTTCTTTTGGCACATATGTTATGATTTTCTTACAATGGTAATTCAAGCCGTCGTAATTTCTTTAGTACAAATTTATACGTTTATTATAAGAATTTATTGACAAGTTGTTAGAAAATAAGTATAACGTTATAAGAAATTTTAACTTTTGGACAACCTGTATAAGAAAATACAAAAATTCTGACAATAAGAAACTTCTGCGACAAGGATGTAAGATAATGCGTTATTTCTTACAACACAGAAGTAAGAAAATCGCAAATTTCTTACTACCGTAAACTGTTTGGATCATATTGTAGTAGTCAGAAATTGGAAAAACTTCTTACAATCAACAACAAAAAATCATAATTTTGCCCGAAAACCATTAAAAAAAGGGATTGACTATGTCGGGGCTGAGCACAAACATAATTAGAAGTGTGCTAAGAACTGACATTGGTCATAAAAACTTGGAAAAACCTGCTGGGATCTTGACATTTCTTCCGAGTGTGGCCAACAACACTACAAATACCGCATTTTTTCGGGTTGCGAGGGCGCTTCACGCCTCGTGTGTTGGTGCCATCAACAACTTCTTCTGCAGCATCCACAGGTAGAACCTCGATAAATTCGGTGCAAGTGGTAGAATAATGACCAAATTTATGGCTACGAGAACATGCACGAATGTAACTTATTTCTTACTCTCTACTAAATTAGAATAGCATAATTTCTTACCTTCATTAACAAAATTCTGACTTGGCAAGAATTTGTTAATGTGGTAAGAATTTGACTTATTTCTTACTTTCTACTCAGTTAGAATTGCATAATTTCTTACATTCGTTAACAATATTCTGACTTGCAGAAGGGAAGAAGTTTACAAAATCTTATCAACTAGTTTACCTGTGCGAAAATTAAGCTCATCAAACAAGAAATCAAGAAATCGTTGAATTCTGGAGCTGGATGAGTCCGAGAAACATCAAACGAAACCAAAACAACAAACAAAAATAAAACAAGAAACATCAAACACACACGAATAAGCAAAAGACACATTCATTTACTTTCTCAGCAAGTTCAATCAAAGAGAGAAAAAAAATGCAAATAAATACAGAATAAATTGCTTCGAGTATGAGCAGATCCAAAATTGCTTGAAAAAAATACAGATTGGTGCTGCATCAAAACCCTAGCCATGGACAAAATCAAAAAAAAAAACCTTAGCCATGGACAAGTAAAAGAAAATGAGGAAAATGAGGATAACTTTACATATTTATGACAGATTCTTAAGTTACTGTTCGAGCCAAAAAACAAAACAAAAACAAAAATGATCAACTACTTCGCCGCCGTCAACGTCCACGATGCCACCACCATCTCTTGTGCGTGATTCAAATTCAACAAAAACTAGGGTTTATATCTTCAAAACCAACTAGGAAGAAGAAAACTAAAGGAAGACAAAAAGATAAGACATAACCAACCTACATGGCCGACGTGTTGAAGGCTATCTTCTGTAAGTTGTGGTCGCCGACGCCGTGAACGACAGAGAGCTGCGATGCAAGCCCTACGTCGACGACAGCGCCGTCGTCTGCGTCTTCAGCGTCTTCTCCGGAATCAGCGTCTTCTGCGTCTTCTCACCGTCTTCGCCATCTTCTTGCCGTCGTCTCACCACCGATAACCCTAGCACCGTGAAGATCTTCCCCCCAACATTGGCCTGTGTAGAAACAAAGATGAAGAAAGGAAGAATAAAAAAGAAAAGAATGAAGAAGGTGGGCAATTTTAAAAAAAAAAATAGCTAGGGGCAACTTAGTCCCATTTTACAAAAATTGGGCAAAAATTGAGTAATTTTATGTGGTGGGTATATATTGTTTTCTTATACTCTAAGTGGGCAAATATATGCATTTCCTCATAACTTATTGCATATTATATAATAACTTGTATATATTTTTTTTTATTGCATATTACTCTTTCCGTCCCACTCAACAATGCGTAGTTTGCTATTTTAATTATTGCATAGTATAGAACAACTTATTGCTTATTACATGATAAACTATTGTATTTATATTTTAATGCATATTATGCTATTGCATAATATAGTTTTTACTATTGCATAATACAGAACAACTTATTGCTTATTACATGATAATTGATGCATTTATACTTTAATGTTTTATGCTACAGTAATATACCTTAAATACTAAACTCTAATAATAATAATAATAATAATAATAATAATAAAAACTCAACCCTAAATAAAAAATTACATACGTCGCATTGTCACATCATCGATGAGCGCATTAAGTGTGTCAATCGTAAATAGGGGAGCGTTTATTGCATGATATAATTTTTAGTATTGCATAGTATAAATCAACTTATTGCTTATTACATATATTTATATTTCAATGCATAGCAAGCTATTGCATAATATAATTTTTACTATTGCATAGTATGGAACAATTTATTGCTTATTACATGATAAACTTTGCATTTATATTTTAATAGTTGTCGTTGATAGAGATTTAATTCCTTTTTTTTTATGGAAATTTAATTCCTTTTTAAGAGAAAATAAACAAGTTCCGTTGATATCATAAAATTTAATCTTAAATATCCATTAGGCAAGGAAAAACGGTTCTTCGTACCAGAATAACTCCCACCATTTAAGGGATTCCGCATTTTTAGATTTATAGTAAATGACCCATATATCCTTTGTATATTAATTTAGGAAATATATATAGTTAAAACATGCATTAATCTTATCCGTAGATCTACCAAGATCAATGTCTGAGATTCATTTTTAGTTAACACAGGGGATTCATTTTTATATGATCTCCCTCCTATATATATATATATTGCATTTTTACAAATATATACTCCCTCTTTCCCTGGTTATTAGTCCCATTTAGAATGGGCACAATAACCAAGGCACAGACGGATAAGGGGTTTTAATCACAAAATTAAGATTTTGATTAACAATTTTTTTACTATTCAAAATGTTACTGTAGCGGGATTTACTATACATACAGCTACTCTATAAAGGCTCAGACTTCTCATTTATATCCATCCATAACTGATAGATTTGTATAGTAGAAAGCAGGCCTTTTAGCTAGTATACTCTCTCCGTCCCAGACCACTCTTTTCGGCACGGGATTTAAGAAGTGTTGGTTTAGGAAAAGGAGGAGGGGTGTTAAGGCACTTATTGTTTCCATTTTTGGGAAACATGCCTATTCGTGTGGGACGGCCCGAATAGGAAAGCAGGCCAAGTGGTCTGGGATGGAGGGAGTACATGTGGTTTCCATATTTCACTAACAATTTCCTATCCGATTATGTATGAATTGTTTGTTTAAGCATTAACATTCTTCCATTGTCTCAAACTTATAGGCTATATGGTGTGTTATAGATCACGGAAGACCGTAGTAGCCGGTGTCTCTTGAGATATAAAAAGTTATCATAGTGGAGATAGTTTCGGATAAAACTATCGGTTCAGACTGTAGCATAATTAGATAAGTAGCTTGTCTTGGTTACTTATTTATGCTAGTACATTATCGTATTGATAGGATCACGGTGAGGTGAATTTTTCTATTCTGACCTAAGTAGAAGAATCAAGAACTCAGAAACTTAAATGTTATTTAATGTCACACCTTAACTCTAATTGAGTGACTAAGGGTGAATAGTTAGAGTCTGCTACTTTGATTTACCATGACTGAGAGTTTAGATGACTAACTCAATATGATCCGTATCTTGGGCAACAACTATAACTAGTACTATCCTTAGTGCATCTACAATAGAGCACCGTATCCTGGTAGAACAGGTTGATCACATCCCTTGAGCAATTCATTAAGGATTAGCATACTAAACCCTATGCAGGTGGATTAAGTTCCAGTATGATGAATAAGGAATGAATGGTACTACTCGGGGATAATAAGAAATTAATTAACAAAAATAGTCAAAAGCTTTAGATTAATTAACGGATGTGGGACATCTTAAATACTGGGTTAATTTAAGTCTAATACTATCCCTGAGCTCAACAGGGATAAAACAGGTAATTCAGGATTAATACTCTAGTGGAATGCTTTAATACTAATGGGCTGAATTATACTCTGGGCTGAGTATATAGAATTCAGACATTGGGAGACCCAATTTTATCAGCTAGTAGATCCCTGGTCTGGCCCAAAAGCTCTTAAGGCCAAAGTTAAAGGAAAAACGGGCTGCTCATCACGGAGCCTAGTAAGTGGCACCAATGATGAGGCGCGGGCGGCCATCTCATGGGATGTAGGCCAAGCCTGCAGCTTAAGCCCATTATCTTCTTATAAATTCTCACTTAATGCCTCAGGGTTAGATGATCGATCTTCATATCATAATGAAAAGAAGGCTAGGGTTATGTGAGAAAGAGAGGCGAACGGCTGATTAACATGTATTTTATGTGCATGTTAAGTGTGTTTTGCGTGTGTTTACATCTCGATTCATGTGCTTAAAGGTTAGAAATGCTAGGGTTTTTTAACTTGTAGCATACTTTATATTTTTCTCGTTTTTTCCTGGTTTTCGATCCATTTTTGTAAGAATTTGAAAGAGCATTCAAGTAGCTAAGGACCGAGGGCTGGAAACGAGGAAGAATCGAGTTCTATTAGAGTGAAACTTGTGTTTAAAATGTGGAACTTCAAGTTCTATAGTTAGGGTTTCACTAGTTTGGTTTTATTTATGTTTTCCTCGTTCTCTCGAGTCTCTTTATGCTTTTTGCAGGAATAATGGAGAACCTACTTGGCTAAATTAATCATTCCATGATGAAGAGGAGCTCGTTAGGAAACCATAGCAAAAAGCGTATCGAGAATCGGAGTTCGGACAAGAGAGAACGAGCGAAAACGGTGAAGTCGCGCAAGAGAAGGAAAACCGGCGGGTTGGCTGGCGGTTTGTCAAACCGCCGGGAACCAACATCAAACCGCCAGTTCACCACCAATTTTGGCAGCATAGACGACGGTCTGGCCGGCGGTTTGCCAGACCGCCGGTTTCCCTTCCCACAGACCGCCGGTCAAGCGCCCCTCTTCACTAATGGGCGAGTTCGGCTCGCCCAAACTCGTCCCGGTTCATCCCGTTTCACCCCGATTTGACCCAAACTCGATTTGTGATGTATTTAACCCCAAAATTCACCCCATTTGGATATCTTTTTCATATTTTTAATTCCCCAAGAACCCTAGAATATTTTCCCTCTTTCCGTTTTAGTATTTTGAAGATTGTTGGAGCTATACTTTGTGGATTTGCAATTCAAGACCATTTTCTTCTTCCTCATTAAATTCTCTTTCTTTTAAGCATGATTTCTTCTATTTTCTATAGTTCATTTCCTTTAATTATGTCTAGCTAATTTCCTTTTGGTTCCAATATATGAAGATATGATCTAGAAAATTAGGTTTTTGGATTTTGTTGTTGGATTTACCTTCTAATTCATATATCTTGTGATTTGGGACTTGATTTTATTGCATGAGTGATTGGCCATCATAAAGTGCATACAAGGTGTTTGGTTAAATGCTTAGTAGGCTTTAGTTCATAACACTTGGCATCAAATCACAACATATTAGTAATTCTTGCTAATAGGAGATTCTAGATAATTAATTGAGCTATTTGGAGTTAATTTATGCATCTTGAGACCTAGCGGAGATAGATGTCATAGGTTAATCCACTAATATTGATTGCTTCGAGAGAAGAATTGATGTTTACTATATATAGAACTCCCATATGAATTAGATTAAAATGGCTAATCCATGCAAATCCATAAACCTAGGCTTTTAGTGATTATTGGATTATATTTGGAACCATACTTTCTCTTATCGATTTTATATCATTTGCCACTTGTTACTTGCTTAGTTAAGTTTGAGCTTTGTTAATTACTTTTCAATTGTTTTTACTCAATCAAAAACACAAAAACATGATATATTATAGCTTGGATAGTAGGTTTAGTAGCTAGGTTACTACTTGAAACTTGAGCATCCTTGCATTCCTTGTGGTTCGACTCGATTACTCAATCGATTATTGTTCTCTACCCTCACCTCTAAAGTGAGGGCGGATCAACGGCGGCTGCATAGGTGACGGCGGTGGTGGTGCTTCTTCTGGTGGTCGGATTCGTGGCGTGTTGTCCATCCAATATCGAATTCGAGCGGGGATACATATCAAAAGATCTTCCGGTGAGCTCTTTCACATAACCAAGAGGTAATATCGATTAAACACCCTATGGATGTTGAATTAATTCATAGGAACATGATAGGAATTAAATCGAATTAGCATAAATGAAAATGAATCTTGGGCAAATGAATTGTTCTTCGCTGATCGGTTCCTTCAATAACTCCACAAAGTAAAAAAACCAAAAAAAGGGAGGAACAACCATGGGAAAGAGGATTGATATCCCAGAAAGCAAAAGGGATGAACTGATACAGTTCTTGTTAGGGAGTTGCAAGAATGAGAGACATGCGCATGGGAAGATCAACTAAGCAGCTGAAAGAAAGGATGTCTGCAGGAAATCTGTAACAACAATCTAGAAATCTGCAGAGAAACACAGAGATAAAGGTGAGCTCATTCATGTTTCAAGCATAAGGAAGGATAGAACTAGAGCACCAAAACATGAGATAGACAATGCAATATTTCAGAATGTTCTAGTTCAAAAAAGAGGTACAATTCGATCCACAACAGAACAAATAGGAGTTCCTAAGACTTTTGTGGGAAGATAGACTAAAGCTAAAAAGCTCAGACCTCATACCAATGCCATCAAGCCTGCTTTGACAGCCCCAAATATGCTCTTGAGGTTAAGTTTTAGTCTACAAGCCATACACTTTGATTCTCAACTCAATGTTCTCAAATTCAAGCCCATGGAAAACATAATTCATATAGATGAAAAATGGTTTTATTTAACAAGGAAGACCAGCCCTATGGAAGTAGATCCTCACAGGCATATTCAAAACAAGAAATTTGTGCCTAAGGTCATGTTCATGTGTGTTGTGTGCAGGCTTATTTTTTATGTAGATGGAAGATGCTTATTTGATGGTAAGATTGGAATCTGGACATTTATTGAGGAGGTCACGGCAAAAAGAAATAGCATAAAGAGAAAAGCTTGGAACAAAAGAGATGAAGCCTATACAATCCATCACTAAGCAAGTGATCAAAGACTGCTTAATCAATGAGGTAAAATGTTTACATTTCCATGAGTGTGATGCTTGTAAATTGGATTTAACGCTCATAGAACCAGTTTGATGTGCGTGTGGTTGTGGGCTGAAATTGTGCAATCAAAATATAAGTAATAAATGAAAGTAATTAGGTTTCAATTAATGCATATGTTCTGTTTTATGCTTATTTTCAGATTATTCCAGCCATAAAGTTGAAGTGACCAACATATAATCAAAATTCAACAAGATAATGCTAGGGCACACATAAGTAACAAAGATCCAGACTTTCAAGCTGTATCAAATTCAGATGGATTTCAGATTTCACTAATTCAACAACCTCCAAATTCACCAGACGTTAATGTGAATGATTTAGGATTTTTTTGTGCCATACAAAGCTTACAATAGAGGCAGGCATGCAAGAATCCAAATGAACTAGTTACAACTGTGAAGGAAAGTTTCAACTTGATGGAAGCCATAACATTGAACAAGGTGTTTCTCTCATTACAGTGTGTCCTACTAGAAATAATAAAGATGAAAGGACACAACAACTACAAAATGCCACACATGAAGAAGAATGCTCTACTTTTGCAGAATGTTCTACCTACTAATCTGGAAGTTCCTCTAAGTTTAGTGAGGGATTGCATTGACTACTTAATTGGAGAAGAATATACACAACACATTAGAGAACTTATGGCACGATTGAGAATTAACATTCCAGACATTGGAGAAGGGATTCCAAACCCGAATAATTAAGAAGAAGACATACTTTTTTGTGCAGTTATGAGCAAAGGAAGAAGAAGTTTTTTGTGTTGTTATGAGCAAAGGAAGAAGTTTTTTGTGCAGTTGTAAGTAAAGGAAGAAGGATTATTTTTGTGCAGCTATAAGTAAAGGGGATTGAAGCTCGTTTTTTGTAGTGATAAGTAAACCAATGAAAGTTTTTTATGAAGATCTGGGTCAAGTAGGCTGCCATCTTAGTTAAGAACCTTTTTTGTGGCCATGTTTTTTTTTGTTTTTTTGTAAAGATCTCTTTTATAGTTACCATCATTTGGCCATTTATTGCCATCATAATATTTTTTTTTATCTCAAGTATAGGCTAAAACCAAACTAAACACCCAAGAGGCTTATTGAAACCACTTCAAATGCAGGCATCTACATTTCACATTATATTGTGATTCATAAATGCATATTTCTTGAGGCAAATGCAACAAATTATCATCAGAGTTGTGCACCTTAGCCTAAATCCCACAATAATCCTAAAGTTAATCAACCATATTTTCATCACCTTTAATCAACAGCATTCTCATCATATTAATCCCACAATAAGAAACCGGATGAATCACACAAGATCAATCCCATTAACCATAGTAAAATATTCTTTGGCAATACATAAGAATCAACCAGATCCAGCACAAATAATTTTATCCAAATTCCCATAATATTCCTATGGCAACAGAATCCAGCACATCCAAAACAAGATCTTCAAGATCAATTTTCATTCATCCAAACTTAACATAGGCAACACGGAAGATAAAGACGACAGCTACAGAACACATACAGAGAAAGTAAATCTAAATAGGATCTGAATTCACCGAATTCAAGGCCTCTAAATTCTCCAGAGTGGAGCCTTCAGTATCTCTGCACATAGGATTTGGGACTCCGTGACGGGCATAACCCTATCCTCCCAGTGCGCAAGGGCTCAACTTTTGAAGTTTTGCCCTCACCAATGGTGCTTGCCAAGAGCAACCTCTTCAATATCTCTGCACATAGGATCTGGGCCTTTGTGTCGCTGAGAACCCTGTCCTCCCACCGCATTGCCTCAGAGCTCCCGGCAGCAACAACTCCATCGCCGGAGGGCTATGGTTTTGAAGTTTTGCCTTCATCAATGGTGCATGGCGGGATCGAGGGTGAATCAGTTCCATGGATGGGGTAGAGGAGCAGATGGCCGGTCTCCTCGTCAGTTGTCCAAAAATCATCACCCCAGATGGGGTTGTCGCCTGCAGAGACGGGCAACTGATCACCTACTAATTAGGCGCTCCCAAGTGTATGGGTCCAATTGTAGCAAAATGGAAATCAAGGTCGATCCTCGGAGACTAGATCGATAGAAGTACAAGTACCATTACTTAATTACTTGGATTTATCTAAGCTAACAAATATTTTGGGTTTTGATTTTAGAGATAACTATTAGAAGCAAAATAAACTAAGTGAATAAAAACATGCAAGTAAACAAAGTGTTGGAAATCAAATGAGGAAAGCTATCCTAGAGACTTGGCATCAATAATTTTGCAAGTGAATTGATGATAACCACACTAATCCTATGATTGGAATTTACTTAATAAAGCTATCACGAATTAGACTTGGCCCCCTCCCGTACGACCAATTCCATAGATTACTAGCTAGAAATGTTATCCCCAACCGAATGCTAGCCTATAACTCCAAAAAGTACTTAGGATCGTTTGCCCTCACTCAACTCTCAATCTCCCGGTTTATTAAATTAAAGTGCCTATTAATCACAATCCTATATTGAATCTCATATCCCGAATATTGACTAAATATTAATTAATATGTTTAAAAGGTAGCTAATCAATTAAACAAATCAAAATATGATTAATAAGAATAAGCAAAAACCCAATCATAGAATATCATGATCAATCACAATCCATTACAAAATCACTTAGCCAAATCTCTAGAATAAAGGAAATTAGCTACACATGTTCATAGCTAGCATAATCTCTAAATACAAAAAAATCATAGAATAAAAACTAGAGAAAAGAGAAATTGAGAAATCAAATCCTATTTTCAAGCCTTGATTCTTGACCCTTGATGCTTTCTCTCCAAATGCTCCCAAGTGTGGATGAATCCCCTCTAAAAAATGGATGGAAAATGGAGGAATTTGATGAAAGGAAAGTGGACAGAGATTTGGTGTGTGTTATAGGTGTAGTGTGTGTGGTGGCTTGCTCAAGAGGTTTTCTAACCTAGAAATGTGAGCCACACATAGTATTTATAAATTCTTGTACGATGGGGTAAAATTTGCAATTTAGAAAAGATAGAAATGGGGGGTGAAAGTGTAATAATATAGAAAAATAGGGTAGAAAAATATGAATCTTGGGTCGCGCGGTACAACACAAAAGTCCTTCTTCAGTGCGCAACACCCAGCCCCCTTTCTAAAGTGGGCGCGCGCTGGGTCGCTCCTCAGCTCACTTTCGGCTTCTTCTTCGCTTCTTCGACCCGTTCTTCCTCGTTTGATCTCCAATTCGCATTCCATCTTTTCCTACGGGCTTCTCTTGCTCCAAGCATCGACATGCATTCCTCCTTATTGCCGAATTCATGCTCCTTTTCCTACAAAATGCAAGAAAAACTCGAGAAGCAATAAATTCGACAATTAAAGATAATCGCATGCAACAAGGTATAAACTAACAATAAATTCGCCCAAAACCATTAACTTTCATCCTAATTCGATGAGTAAAAACCATGTTTGTCAGCAACGGCGGCGAGGACGCAAATTTACCCAAATCTGGGTTGGGGAAAGGCAGCGACGACACAAGTTTAGGGTTTTTCGAACTCATATTTTTTGGACTGAGGTCTTCTTTGTTGGCCAACTTCGCCCCCCTCAGCCCTCGATAAGGCCTAGGTCTCTTGCGTCGGAAAAATAGGGTTCTGGCGTTTCATTTTTGACTGGAGGAAGAAAAACAGGAGACGGTGAATTAGAGAAAGGCAACGAGAGAGAGAGGTTTTGCAGAGAGATAATGAGAGGAAATGTTTAGAATGAGAAGGGTAGCTAGGGGAGCGAATGGGGCTTAGGGTTGAAACCTATCTAGTTTTGGGTTTAAAACAGAAAATAGGCCAGTAAGTGTTAATCAAATTCGGACCTAATTAAATGGAGATTAGGGCCCTGATTTCTTTGTTAATTTATTTTCATTTTAGAAAATGAGACTAATAAGTGGGACGGACGAAAATAACAAATGATACTAATAGAGTAATACGGAGGGAGTATATTTTCTCGATATTAATTGCAGCCGAGTACATAATAAATTATGCGTAAACAATATGCCCTTTATAATCGATAACAGCGTAACTCAGTTGGTAAGACGCTTCCCCTTCAACCAAAAGATCGGGGCTTAGAGTCATCTTAAGGGAGAAATGAGGAACCATTGTAGATCATCTTAAAAAAATAATAATAATTAAAAAAAAAAAAATGACATCTATAGTCTATGCAATGTTTTAAAAACCGGACCGGACCGACCGGTTCAACCGGTCGGACCGGGAACCGGACACAAGACCGGTCCGGTTTGGGTATGAAAACCGGTGGTCAGTTTGGCCCGGCATTGAACCGGTGAAAACCGGAAAAACTGGCGAACCGGAACCGGTTTTCCATAACCGGCCGGTTCAATAATTTCCCCTCAAATATAAAAATTTTAATTATAGGAGTGGGGGGATTTGAACCCTTGACCTCCCAAATTAGAGACTATGCATTGTACCACCACACTATATGTATAATTTGGGCCATAACATATATATATTTCATTATTTAACCATTTTTGAATCATCCTCAACTTTAATATATAAATTTTTTGAGTATTAATATATATAATATGAATATGTATATTTTTCTTACGGATTTTAATGTGTGTTTATTCAATTTTTATGTACATATACTATATAAATTATGAAATTCTTGATATTTATCTATATATAATAAATATTATAATTATTTTTATTGATTTATTTATTAAACGGTTCGACCATGGTTCGACCGGTTTAACCGATCGAACCATGACCCGAAGGTCACGGCGGGTCGACCTCTGGTCCGGTTTTTAAAACATTGAATCTATGCATCAATGCAAAAATTCAGTTTTATCCACGTTTGACGTTTGTCCCAAATTTATCCCAAATTGTTCTAAAATTGTAAAATACGGAGTCTAAAAAATAAATCTCCTACCAAACAAAACAAGCTCCAAGAAAAAAAACGGAAAACAAAAACTCGTGCCAAATTTCAACGGTCAGAAACCGCCGTCGTCGCCATATCCAACGGCTCATGTTGCGTTCTTCAACCCCCTATCTCTCCCACACATCTCCGCTGCCTGAAAAAATCTCCGCCTCTCTGTAAATGTATATATACAACACCTATTTCTTGAATTGCGTGCTTTCAATTTCATTTTATTTTTTGCCAGATTTTTCCTTCCTCGCCCAGAAATGGCTGCCGCGATAGATACGACCATAATCTACAGACGAATTTCGACGTTTAGATACAACAATTCCACTTATTTACAGAATTACAGCTTAGTTTGCACTCGGTGTAGAGCTTTGAACGGGAAATCGAGCCGTCTGCTCCACGATATGTCGTCGTTGCCGTTTCAGCCTAGGGTTTCCAAGCTGCAGGGGTATTTTTTGCGTAATCATCTGAATTGGAAGTTTACGAAAATCTACGCCAACAGTCCTCGCGAGCACGACACTGATTCGGCTGAGAAGCCCGAGACCACCGGGCCGGAGAGCCCGAAGAAGCCAACCAGGGCTGCTTCGGGCTCGGGCCGCAGGGAGAAGCAGGGGAAGAATAGTTGGTGGGGGAATGACAGTAATAAATGGAAGTGGCAACCGATAATTCAGGCGCAGGAGATGGGCGTTCTGCTCATACAATTGGGGATTGTGATGTTTGTCATGAGATTGCTGAGGCCCGGGATTCCACTACCGGGCTCCGAGCCTAGGACTCCTACCACGTTCGTTAGTGTGCCGTACAGTGATTTTGTGAGTAAGATTAATGGTAATCAGGTGCAGAAGGTGGAGGTTGATGGGGTGCACATTATGTTTAAGCTGAAGAGAGAGAGTGGGAGTGTGGACAATGGTGTTGGCGAGGTGAATAGCAAGTTTCAGGACTCGGATTCTTTGTTGAAGACAGTGACTCCCACGAAGAGAGTAGTATACACTACGACGAGGCCGATTGACATCAAGACGCCCTATGAGAAGATGTTGGAGAATGATGTGGAGTTTGGGTCTCCGGATAAGAGGTCTGGTGGATTCTTGAATTCTGCATTGGTGAGTTGTTGTTGGATTTGATTTTAAATATTATTGTCGTTGAATCCTGGTGAGTTTGCTGCCTAATGTTGGGCGGTTTGTTTTGATATGATTGTGAATATCTATGATCATGAAGTTCTATTCTTCCTTAAAAAGTATTGCGTTTCAATTTGCAAAGTGTTTAGGTATGAACTATGGTGCTCGTGGTTTCACTTGGATAATCTGTTGCTGCTGATGATAGATTCTGCCTTAGTGAAGAAATAGTTGAAACTTGATAGCTGATTGAGTATGTTACAGAGTGCTTTTTGATGGCTCAAAGCACTTTGAGACTCAAAGATGTGGGGGGGGGGCTTTGGCGCAATTTGCTAGCGACTGTGATTACTGAAGTGAAGCTCCAAAAGGCTTGCTTTGTTATATTTCGTCATATTCTTATAAACCCAACGATATGTCTCTCTGTTTCAGTCTGTTACATAAGAATTTAATTAGGTCACTGTAATGCCCTGTATTTTTATTTTGACTTAGCAACAAGTGTTTCTCAAGAAAAAAACTTTATAATTTTCTTCTTTTCTCTTTCTGTTTTACAGATAGCTTTATTCTATGTGGCAGTGCTAGCAGGTCTTCTTCATCGGTTCCCCGTAAGCTTTTCTCAGGTAAGAATCTTCGTGCTGCTTATTTACCTTTTTACATGGGCACAGTTTGAAGATGGCCTGCAAATATACAGAGTGCTCCAGGGCAGCTTAGGAGCCGAAAGTCTGGGAATTCTGGGGGAGCTAAAGTTTCTGAACAAGGGGAAACTATTACATTTGCTGATGTTGCTGGTGTTGATGAGGCAAAGGAGGAGCTGGAAGAGATTGTGGTATGTTAGACCTTACTTAAAATTCTTATCTTATCTATGCAAATTATATTAATCCAATAGCTTTTCCACTCTGGAAGTTCAGTCTTGTAGTGAGGACTTAAATGATTCAATGTTTAATATTCTTGTTTTCTTTATCCAGGAATTCCTCAGGAATCCAGACAAGTATATTAGACTTGGTGCACGCCCTCCAAGAGGTGTTCTTTTGGTGAGTTTTCTGCTACTTACTAAGTAGCAAGTAGACACAACTAGCAAACATGAACAGAAACTGCATCTGAAGATTTTTTGTTAAATAGTAATATGGATTATAGATACACGTATCTTCTTCCATTGAGCAATTTATCATAAATTCGCTTTCCATCTTTGGGTTACGAGAACTTCTTTGAAATATCTTTTAGTATCTGGAGATCCATTAGATTTATCTTGAAATAGATTGTAATGATTGCTTTCACTTTGCTTTATTCATCTCTTCAATTATCATTAATACTACTTTAATATGTTAACTATCTTCAATGTACTGAATCAAGTGGAAGTATGACCCTGTTTGTCTAACAGGTTGGTCTGCCGGGAACAGGTAAAACACTTTTAGCAAAAGCTGTCGCTGGAGAGGCTGATGTTCCTTTCATTAGCTGTTCTGCAAGTGAATTTGTAGAGCTGTATGTCGGTATGGGGGCATCTCGTGTCAGAGATCTTTTTGCTCGGGCGAAGAAGGAGGCTCCATCCATAATATTCATAGATGAGGTTCCTCCTCACTCTTCCTAGTTGCTCAGCAAAACCAACTAATTAGTTACAGTTTTCTGATTAATGATTCCTCGATATGTAGATAGATGCTGTAGCCAAAAGCCGTGACGGTAGATTCCGTATTGTGAGTAATGATGAGAGGGAACAGACCTTAAATCAGCTTCTAACTGTAAGACTCTAAAACCTAGCTTACTTTTTTTGAAGTATTGTTTGTATTTTGCTGAGCTGAGATACGCTTACTAGAGAAGTACTGCAGGAAATGGATGGATTTGATAGTAACTCAGCAGTGATTGTCCTTGGAGCAACTAATAGAGCAGATGTTTTAGATCCTGCACTCCGTCGGCCGGGTAGATTTGATCGAGTGGTTACGGTAACTAGATATTATTTTTTATTTTTTTACGGCTATCATTTTAAGAATGCTACAAATTAGACATTTCGAGTTGTCTAACTCATAAGATGCATAATTCGTTGTTAGGTTGAAACACCAGATCGGAATGGAAGAGAAGCTATCTTGGATGTCCATGTTTCCAAGAAAGAACTTCCTCTGGGCAAAGATGTTAATCTAGCTGATATTGCTTCGATGACCACTGGTTTTACTGGGTAATTATTCACCCTCAGAGTCCCTTATGATGGTTTTCACCTTAGGAGACACTATTGAAGTTCTATTTTGCCTTCTTTTGGATATTGTGCAGGGCAGACCTTGCAAATTTGGTAAATGAAGCTGCTTTGTTGGCAGGAAGAAGTAATAAAATTGTGGTCGAGAAAAGTGATTTCATTCACGCTGTCGAGCGCTCAATAGCGGTAGAACTTGCACTTCATCTTCCTTGTGTTCAAATACAAAAAAAAAGTTATGCACTCCTTATTTTCAATCGGAGTTGGAGTGCTAAAAACTAATCATACGAGGGTATAGTGGTCAAATGTTTGGAGAGAGGGTAGTTGTGCGTATGTTTAAAAACGTAGATTTTGTGCAAGTTTTATAGTATAACTTGGGTTAATTTGTAACGAACATGACTAGTTGTTTACAACTACTTCTTTTCCCAAGGAATTGTTGTCTTCTTTTCAATGAGTGAATCATTGCAAGCCAAGTTAACAGTTTCCCAAGGAATTGTTGTCGCATGCTTCATTTTGGTTTATTAGGTCTCTTAGATAGTTTGTGTTTCATTCAGGGTATTGAAAAGAAGACAGCCAAGTTGAAGGGCAGTGAGAAAGCTGTCGTTGCAAGGCATGAAGCTGGTCATGCAGTGGTGGGAACCGCTGTTGCAAATCTTCTTTCTGGACAACCTCGAGTTGAGGTAATAGCTGTAATGGCATTTTCGTTGGCCTTTCTTCATATAATAGTTATATTATTTTGGCTCTTGAAATAGTTTAGGGTAAGAATTTTTGGCAACAGTTGAGCTTGTTCACGTTTTAGCCATATTGTCAATGTTGCTGCTGCTTCCTGAGATGGAGAAATGTCAGTAAAAGAGATTAGAGTATGATGAAAGGCATAAATGAAACGCATAAATTCTAGTTTGGTGCTTTTACTGGTGATTGAGAAGAATCTGAAGCGCAACTTTTCATGTCACGTGGTTTACTTTTGCCTTTTGATGAGCCCTTATTGTTCCTGGATAATGCGTCTTAGAATAGTAACATTATTAATATACATTAATTGTCATAATTTCATCAGAAGCTGAGCATTTTGCCAAGATCCGGAGGGGCGCTGGGGTTCACGTACACCCCTCCAACCACAGAAGATAGGTACTTGCTCTTCATTGATGAGTTGCGAGGGAGGCTCGTCACTCTACTGGGGGGCCGTGCAGCTGAAGAGTTTATTTACTCGGGCCGTGTATCGACAGGTGCGCTCGACGACATTCGACGAGCAACAGATATGGCATACAAGGCAGTGGCTGAGTACGGCCTCAATGAAACCGTGGGCCCAATCTCCTTGGCAGCTCTTTCTGGTGGTGGAATGGATGACTCCGGTGGATCACCATGGGGAAGGGAACAAGTATTTCTCATTTGCTCTGCACTTTTACTATGTCTCTTTTGTTTGCCTATTATGTATCTTCAGTATCATGCTATTGAAAATGCTCCGTAACTTCTTGAGTGATTCAATGTTTTAATTTGATAGGGACACCTTGTTGATCTTGTTCAAAGAGAGGTTAAAGCCCTACTGCAATCGGCACTTGAGGTGGCACTCTCTGTTGTTCGTGCCAATCCAACGATCTTGGAGGGTCTCGGGGCCCACCTTGAAGGTATTTCAAGAATTTTGAAAACTAAGCATGTAACACTCTGAATCCAAGTAATCTAAATAGTTAGCACCACATTTGCTATATAATTCTTGAATGCAAAGAAGGGAAGTACAGATGAATGTTCAGTAAGTTCTTTTTCCTAGAACAAATTGTTGAAACTAAACTATTTTACGAAATTATGATCCTAGAAAAAGAAAAAGTCGAAGGGGAAGAGCTGCAAGAATGGTTGAAGATGGTGGTTGCTCCTGCTGAGCTTACATTCTTCATCAGAGGGAAACAGGGGTCTCTTCTTCCTCTGCAATCAGGATCTTGATAACGAATAATGACACTTGGATTTTGCTCGAATTTCACTTTCTTGTTGAACGTTGCATGGTCCACCGAAAACCTCATTTTCCCGAAAATGCTCAAATGGAGGAGACAAATGACGGTAAAAAAGCTAGATGGTCGACGCCTTTCTTTCGTGGCTTTGTATATCCCATAGAATAACATTCAATATAGCTAATCTGTACAGTCTTACCGGGAAAATGCATATTTGGAGGCATTGTGTTGTCCATGAACGCTGCTTTCGTGCAAACAGGAGGACTCTTGCTATTTAAGAAAATTGCCTCTAGCGTTGATGTAGAAGAAGCGGCAATTATTTTGTAATTGCTTGCGTATATACTATACTATTTGTATACATCACTTTTCATCCAGTTAAAGAAATACCTACTTGTTTATAAGGTATGTATGTATGTACACTCCTGCCTGCGGTAAAACTATCTTTTGATTTTGGAGGCATTCGTTAATGTGTATTTTGTTACAGTTTTCATTTCAGGTATGAAATAAAATCTAGGATAGGACGGAAAGAAGAAAATTTATGATACGGGTGTATTTAATTATATTGCTGTTTCACAACTTTGTAATGCTGTCGCGTTTATTCGTTTAGAATCTCTCATGTAAAATATGGATTTAGTTATTTTTGCAGCAATTAGGTTCGGAATATCTATATATACTCCCTCCATATCGTAGAATACGAGACATTTCATTTTGACAATTTTGACACTTTTTTCCATCCTTCTTGATGATGAGTTTTAAAATGGATTTTTGAAGATTTTTTTTTTACGGGATACTACAACCATCAGAGTATCCCGTAAAAGAAAAAAATTTCAAAAATTCATTTTAAAACCAATCATCAAGAAGTGTGGAAAAGTGTGACAGAATTGTCAAAAGGAAATGTGTCATATTCGACGACGAAATGGAGGGAGTATATAATAGCAAAATAAAGATCGATCAATTATGATTTTTCTTGATTATTTTGCTAAATTCTCTTAATTTTGGTTGATTAATTAATATTTTAATATGATTAATACGTATATATATCTTTAGATCTTTAGTTATTTAATATTAATATATATCTTTAATTCATAGCTTTTAAATTATTTTAACCCAATCTAAACTCGCTTCCGCTTGCGAAGCCTCTTCATGCAAGGTAATTTAAATTATCTTTTAAATTATTTTAATTAATTAATATTTTAATCTAATTAATATGTATATTTAATTTGATATATATCTTTAATTATTTCATACTAATATGTATCTTTAATTAATTCATATAATTACTCAATATCTCCGATATATTTTGTATACATCTCCAATGCACACATGTTTCTATATATATCTTACGCTATTGCTTTCTAATTGATAAGAAATTAATCAAGGTTAGCTTATCAGTAATTTTGATTTCAAAATTCAATTGTGTGGTGAGTTATGGTTGACATCATGATTCAATTTTTTGTTTTCCTTTTCTGGTATGTTTTTCAAATTTTATGCGTAAAAAATTCATTTTTTGTAAATCTTAGTTACCATTGCTTCTCGATTGTATTTTATTCATGAATGGGATTTAATTTTTTTGGCAAACAATATTTTATCTAATTAAATCGACAATGTGCAAGTTTTCAAATTAATAATTTTAGCTAATTAAATCCTATAAGATTTTAACTAAATCTAAATAAGACATATTACAATTAAATTTTTCTTTATTTATTTTTTTTGTAGGGTTAAGTCTTCTTTTTGGGATTGAATTTTTTTTTTGTAGGTTTTGTTTTTTTTGGATAGGGTTTAGTATTTTTTCTAGGGTTTAGTTTTTTTAATTATACTATTATATAAATAATATAATAGTACGGAGTACAATATATATTGGAACAAGTATTAAATATTGCTGATCCAAACAATGGACAACTTGAAATTTAAAATTTATTATAATTACAAGAGAAATGTTACACCTTCAATCGGATGATCTAAATAACAAACGTCTTGACATCAAAAAAATAATAAAATTCAATAAGAAATGGAATCTCGCATTGACATATCTTTATATTACAGTGAACGGGCGACTTGACAATCGAATGGACTAAAATTTTATAAAATAATATCCCTGATTAACTTATTTTTTTTATTATAAATTGTTATCACACATGGCTCGTTTGGTTGGCAGGAAAGTAATGTTGTCAGAGAAAATGATTCTGAGGAATGTGATTCTAGGGAAAATAAAACATGAAAGTAAAATTGTTATGAAATATGATTCTGAGGAATATTATTCTGAGGAAAATAAATCCCAACTAATCAACAATCCAGTGTTTGGATAATATTATCAATAAAATTGTCTAGATTCAAATATGAAATCAAGTTATCGTTTACATTGAAAAAATATCAATTTCATAATACTACCTCCATCCCCCCTCATTAGTCTCAAACACTTTATTAACTTTTTCAGCATGTATTTATACCGAAACCTAGTACGGGTTTTATAATATAATTTTGAAGTATTCTTTTTTTGAAATGTCATAGTATTCAGTAAAAAAAAGAATACTTCAAAATTATATTATAAAACCCGTACTAGGTTTCGATAGAAATGCATAACGAAAAAATCAATAAAGTGTTTGGGACTAATGGGGGGGGGATAGAGGTAGTATCAAATTTCATAATATCAAATTTTATTATTATTATTATTATTATTATTATTATTATTATCTATTATTTTTTTAATTTTGTTTTTGTTTTTGTTATTATATTTATTGTTATTATTATTTATTTTTTATTTATTTTATTAGTTTAAATTATTATCATTATTATTATGTTTTGGTTTTTACTATTATTATTATTATTTTAATTATTATTACTATTATTATTATTTATTTATTATTGTTATTATTTATTATTTTTATTATTTTTATTACTATTTTTTTTGGTTTTTATTATTATTTTTCTAATTTTGTTTTTGTTATTATTATTATTATTATTTATTTATTTATTTTTATTTATTTTATATTATTATTTTAAATTATTATTATTATTATTTTATTATTATTATTATTATTATTATTAATATTATTATTATTAGAATCCATATATCAAGGAAAAAGAATACCTAGGTTGGAGTAGGGAATAAGAATTCTTAAATTTTGAACTAACTTTCCTTGATGTTAGGATTGAATTATATAAAATTTGAAACAAACATAGGAATTTAATTTTTTGGAATCTGATTACTTTCCCTATTACACCAAACACAGAAATTTAATAATTTGGAATCAGATTACTTTCCCAAAGCAGAATCCCGCCAACCAAACGAGCCCACATTGAATTTTTTTAATAAAACTTTATCAATGAAGAACTCATATAAAAGACGGCATCACACATTTAAAATTATTCATATCTATTTTTACAAACTAATCTCAATCATATATACGTGGTATTATCATGAATTTTCATAAATATATATTTTTCCTAAATTCTCACGATTTTGGTTTATAATTCATTAAATCTATTTAATATCAACTATCCCACGTCGATTATATATTAAAGACCATCAATAGACTACTCATATAAAAGAAGACAACACATATTAAATTTAACGAGATCATTTTGAATATTGTTGTGTCGTTATTTATTTGAACCATTTGGGAAAGAAAAAAAAACAAAAAAACAAACTAATTGTTCATCAATCATTATTCATCATAGTCTAAATTAAAATTTGAAAAAAGAATGAATAAAAAATATCAATGTAATATGTACAATAATATAAATAAATGATTGAGTAAATGCAAAATCTTTCAATTTAATATCATATCTCCTACAATAGACACCTAAACAACAGACAAATTGACAAATCAAAATGAGTATAATTACCCGAAAGATCTTTTCTTTAGAGTGAAAAAATGAAATGTCCATTTATGTTAGCGGACATCAAAATATGTCCACCAACATAAGAAACTCAAATTAAGTCCATTTTTTGCGTTTTTGGACCAAAATACCCTTATTGAGTTGACTTTGACTAATTTAACTTTTTTTTTTCTAATTTCTATACTTTATTGTAATTTCATTTTCAATTTTTTTCTTCCAGATGTTTTATTTTATTTTATTATGATTTTTGGCTCTATTGACACTAATAGTACCAATAGATCCCAATTGCTTCAAATTTTTTCAGACGTTTTATTTCACATTTTTTTTTTTTTTTTTTTTTTTTCCGATTTTGGCTCTATTGGCTCTATTGACACTAATAGTACCAATAGATCCAATTCTTTCAATTTTTTCTTTTCAGATTATTGGCATTGGTATTTTATAATCTCATCTGAATAGTTAAACAAATTCATAAAATCAGAATCCAAAAAAAATAACATAAATCACTAAATCTGAATAGGGTCTAATAGGTCTATTTGAATTAAATAACCCCATTAGACCCTGTGGGTCCCGAAAGTAGCGAGTCACACATGTAGAGGGGGAAGGGGGGGTGAATACGTGTGTGGAGAAGTATTTAACTTCTCTTCGATTTTTCGGCCTCTTGCGAAGCGTGACGCTTTGAAAGTGTTTCACGCTTTCAAAGCTTCTTGCTAGGCGAGTGGTGCGGTGCGGTGCGGAATGTGGTGAACTATTATACTCGCTTTAGTTATCTTGCACTTAAAACAGTTTATCACTTATAGTGAGTGTGTGTGTTATGGATAATCAAAGCATGAAGAATGTAAAGCGCATAACACAAGAGTTATAGTGGTTCGGAGGTTACGCTCCTACATCCACTCTTACCACCTTCACTCGGTGATGAACTTCACTCTCATCACCTTCACTCGGTGATGGAACTTCACTCAAAGCTTAGGGTTTACAACGGGCACCCAAGAGCCTTTGTGAGTTTATACGATAGGCTCACAAGCCTATGAGTTTATACGATAGGCACTCACGAGCCTTACAACCTTTACAAACTAAACTCTCAAACTTGGTTTGGGTTTGGGTTTGTATAGTTTCCAACTATTGAGAAATCCTTTTACAATGAAGCATAATGTAGAAGGCTAGGATTTCTCTCTAAGGCTTATGTATATAGAAGTTGAAGCCTTATGGATAAACTAGAAGGTTGAGATCCGTAGATCTTCTTGGGAGAGATGTAGGATGGTTGCTACTTTGTTTGCTTGCTCTCACATAATTTTTATGTAGCTTGAACCTTCTATGTATAGTAAGGACACTAATCTATCCGTTGGAGAGATAGAGTGCGTGTTCCTTACTTGTCTAATCCGAATTTGAATTCTTCCTTGATAGAGCACAGTCCTAGGAAGATAGTCGTTGACTAGTGGAGCCTAGCCCTGCAAGTTCGGCAATTAGACATATCACAGTCCGTTGAGCAATCCTGAGCGGACACGTGGCCTGGCAGTTGTCGCTTCTCACCTACTTGTCAGACGCTCTCGCTCAAGTTGGAAGCTCGCTCTGGCCCTGAGAGGCGCTTTGGCTGGAATCGCGCTCTGGAATAGAGACGCTTTGAACTTTAGAAGCGCGCTTCGGACTTGGAAGGTGCTTTGAATTTTGGAAGCACGCTCTGGACCTGGAAGGCGCTTTGAACTTTGGAAGCGCGCTTCGGACCTGGAAGGTGCTTTGAACTTTGGAAGCGCGCTTCGGACCTAGAAGGCACTTTGAACTTCAAAGCGCGCTTCGGACCTGGAAGGCGCTTTGAACTTCAAAGCGCGCTCTGGCCCTTCCTTTGGTCAGGCGCTCCGGCTTTCCTTCAGAGAGGCGCTCCGGCTTTACTTCAGAGCCGCTCCGGCTTTCCTTCAGAAAGGCACTCTCACCTAAACACTCTAAAGGTACATTTCAATAAAGAGCTCCGTAACAAGCGAGCTTTTCTAATACATTAAAATATACATTGTAACTTGAGCTGGATCGTCAGAGATCGTAAGGGATATATTCTATGAGGGTTTTGGAATCCAATCAAAACATAATTAAATCTAAGTTCCCCCTTAACATAATATCCCAACAGACCCCAATTCAGCTCACCCATTTCCAGTATACAATCACAATCTAAGAAGCAATTCAAACCACAATTTGTATCATTCCAATTTTAGTTGCATAAAATACAAATGAAACCATAAAATCCTAAATCTGAATCGGGTCTAATGAGTCTATCTGAATTAAATAGCCCCATTAGACCCCAATTCATTGCACCCAGTTAGTGTACAAAATCAAAAAAAAGAGCACTCACAATAAAATAAAATAAAAAGAGCAATGTAAAATCAAAAAAGGATGAAAAAATTGAAAAAATAAAATAAAAAATGCATAGCAAAATTGGAAAGAATAAAAAATTGAAAATAAAATAAAAATAAAATAAACAGCATAGCTAAATCAGAATAAGGAAGAAAAAATTGGAAAAATAAATTAAAAAAAACAAGCATGATTAATGAAAATAGGAAAAGACAAAATAAGAGAAATTGGTGGGATGAAGTGTGGTGGTGGAGGAATCTCGGCGTACGACTCCTGCGATGATGCCCACCACCTCTCGTCGCCGGCGTCCATTCTCAGCTTCCGCAGCAGTCTTACCAACTTCGAGAACCAGAAGACGAAACGACGAAATGAGAATCGTGATGAAGACCAGCGCCGTTGATTCCACTGCGCCGATTGGACGATGGATCTGCGACTCCTCCCGCTTCGTGCCTCTGAATCTCCATCAATGGCTGCGCCGCCGCCTCGATCTGGAAGATCCGCCCCGATCTGGAAGATCGGTTGCTCCACCTCCGCCGATGGGTTAGGACTGTAGCAGCGGAAGCTCAGGGCGGAGGCCGAGTAGCTTGGTGAGGTGGAGGTCGGCGACGGGCAGAGAGATTCTTCCATTTGTGAGCAGAGAGAGAATTTTGGGGGGAAATGTTTAGGGTTTCAAAAAAATGAAAATGAGAAATAGGGTTTTGTGTTTCAAAATTCAAATATTAATGGATATGGGTATTTTGGGGTCAAAAACCAAAAGATGGACTTAATTTGAGTTTCTTATGTTGGTGGACAAAATTTGATCTCCACTAACTTAAATGGACATATTCATGCATTATCACTTTATATAAATACATAATGGCCTTTAATTCACATTGAAATATTATAAAAAAAAAAATGTTATACCTAACATGTAAAAAGATTATGAATACTCTTATTAATATGAACCTATGATATATATAAAAGGATTTTAAATAAATAACACTCCGCCGCCCCACATGAGAAGTCTCATACATTGAATATATATGAGGTATAAAAATAATGAAATGAGACTATTAAAATGGGACGTAGGGAGTGCAAAAGAAGCTAACTCCTCCACAAATCCTACATAACATTGACTTATTTTGTCAAATTGGAGTATCATATAATACTGAGTTTTTTTCCTAATATATTGCTACAATACAATTATTTTTAAACAATTAAATATATTAATTTTTACTTAAAAATTATGATATAAAGTGATTATTGTCAAAAAAAAAAATCATCATTAAACTATTACATATACCACGGGTGCATTAACAAAAAAAAAAATTGAACGAGTACGACTATCAAGAAATAATGAAACATTCAAAGCTATTGAAACTAAACGATAAATATGTATTTTTATTGACATATTTTTTTTCTAATATAATTCAGCCATAATATTTTTTCTAATAAAAATTGTCGAAATTCTACATTTTGTAATAATAATAATTATAATAATATCATTTTTTTAAAATTATATATACTTATAAAAATGTGACATAAAATGATCTCATCAAATTTCAATGGGCGCTAACACACCGATAAATGCTACTACATTTTTCTAACTTATTTTTTATTATAAAATTAGTGCTAACACATTTTATATGAATTGCAGCAAAACTTTTCATTTTGAAATTGATAATACCATTATTTTTTATATTTACTTAAAAATTGAAAAATTTAGTTCTTCCCGTCGAATTTCGACAGGCACTACACTAGTTTCATATAATTAATTTAAGATATAGAGATAGTTTCCGACAAACTAGAAATTCTGGAGAAAAAAATTATTGTTTTATTTGATGCAATTAAGAAGGTAGATTTAGAACTTTAGAATTCTAATGTGCTTTGTAGTTTGTATATTCCATTCATACAATTTTTGAAAGATGATAATAATATTTTTTAGCTTTCGTCAATATAAACGTGATAATGCACACTAACAAACTAACTCTAGCTACCATCCAGTCATAGTTTTAGAAACAAATATAGTATTGATTCAATTAATCAATATGAGTAGCTAAAGCGGATGCAGCTAGGCTGTTTGTTCCTTGTTCTTGGCTATGTGGATTTAAAGGGGCTTGTTCCCTCAATATGTGCTGCTAATGGCTATGTGTAGTTAATCATCCCTCGATCATCAATAGTGTAATCGATATGTGAACCTTCGGATATGTTAATGAAAGTTTAAATGTCATATGTACTATTGATGCATACTGAAATTTGAATACCTTTATGTATTGATTCAATCTCATAAATTCTGTATTTTAATTGAAAAATTACCTACGTGGCATTGTCACATCAGCTGTGGGCACATTGAGTGTGCCCACTGTAGGTAGGGGAGCATTTCTAGTAAAATAAAATCATCTTATATCGTATCTTTGGAAGATTTAAGTACTTTAATTTTGAGTAGGAAAGATTTGAAAGCAAGGGGAATCTATCCATACATATCGTGACCATGGCCGTTTGTTTCGGGGTAATCAGGAAAGGGAAAGGGAATTAGGACTCTTGATTCCATTAGTTGATGTTTGGTATGTATTTTTAGTCCATTCCCTTTCCTCCTTTTGGGTATTGGATTACCCCATTTCCTTCCTTTTCATTCCCTTTTCAAAACAAGGGAATTAGTCCCTAATATTATCTTCCTTCTTTTAATTTTACACAATAATCACACATTATAACATTATATTATAATTAAAAAACTTATATATATATATTATATTTATATAAATTATATTTAATTAAATAAATATTTATTTAACTAAATATTATTGTATATTTATATAATATATCTTATAAATTGTGTTACTTATATAATATAATATTAAATTAATATATTATCTACATAATATTATAAATATATTTATTTAAAAATAGAATTAATAATAATAATAATAATAATAATAATAATAATAATAATAATAATAATAATAATAATAATAATAATAATAATTACATTATGTTGGGAACCCGACTCGGTTTGTGAGTTTTGATGATGTTTATAGAAACCAATATCAAATAGTTTTACACAAAATCAAAGCTTAAGTTCATAGGTCAGATCGACCATTTGTACGAGTTAGATCGGAAGTACGATCTAACTCATCTTAGTCAATCTGATAGCTATAGGTTTAGTCATAGGTCTTAGTCATCTGTCCTTAAAGAGCTCTAGACTCGAAGGCTAAGGAAGATAGCTCAAGACTCCAGTTTATAGAGGCAATATCAACCTGCCTACATGGATTGATCTGATCTGGTTCATGCATTCTCGGATGCAACCTGATCTGCCTCAACGGGAAGAAAGTATAGGCGTTAGGGTACGGACCTGACACATTGCAACGGTTCTATTCATCCAAGCCTATAAATACTCTCTTCCAATCCAGAATCATAACAGGAAATTAAGAACGTAAATTCAAGCACTCAAGCCAAATCTCTGTAGAAATCTCTCCAGCTCATATCCAATCAACGCTCGAAATCAAATGAGTTTCCCAAGTGTTGATAAAGAGATTTCATATTCTGGATTCTGAGTTCTAGACAATTACTGCATCCATCCCATATAGTTAGTCTCTTTTGCTTTATTGACTTTTTCAGCACGCGTTTCCACTGAAACCTAGTACGGGTTTTAAAATATAATTTTGAAGTATTTTTCTTTACGGGATACTATGACATTCATAGTATCCCGTAAAAAAAAGACTTCAAAATCATATTTTAAAACCCGTACTAGTTTCGGTAGAAACGCGTGCCGAAAAAGTCAATAAAGCAAAATAGACTAACTATATGGGATAGAGGTAGTACTTCTGTCTAGTAGCTCACTCAAACTCGATCTACACACGCTATTCAAGTAGAAAGAAGAGTTATTTAATCTTCCATTGTTGTAAATCTGAAAGGTCTGCAACAAGAAGCAGTGTGTAGTAAGTTCAGTAGTAAGGAAGTTTGTAAGGGTCACGACCCATAACTCGTGCTTAGTCTTTGTCAAGTGTGACAGAGATTAGGACTGGCGCTCACCAGTTTAAATAAGAGAGAAAGGTTATCCAAAGTAAGGGATTTCAGATCATGATAGATCTCACGTGGATATAGGAGGGTTATCTCCGAACCACGCTAAACATGTGTGTCAATCATTTTCTCTAACTCACACTCAAGCTTCTCTATGTAATCTGTTTATTACGAACTGTCATACTAACTAGCATTCCATCTTGCTCGCATTTCTTAAATTGTTTGCATAAGTCATAAGAATTTTCTCAAGAGTTTTCCAACACTAGCCACCAACTTCCGCACTCCAGTTCAGTTTAATAAACTCAGTTGTTCACAGTCTGAGTTGGATAAACTGAACTCACACTCTAATCAAACTACCTGACTCAGTTCACCTTAGTCAGTTCGTGTTTGTCGGATCGCACATATCGCAAAACTGTTGGAAATTAGTGTATTCCCGCCCTCCCCCTTCCCCCATACACCAATGAACTCTTTACGGGAACAACACATTATTTAAATACTATTTAAATAATTCATGCAAACATACATTGTGTCTCTTATATTATATAATTTTAAATCAATATATATATAAATTTTTAAATTATATTTATTTAAAATCTGAAATTAATAATAATAATAATAATAATAATAATAATAATAATAATAATAATAATAATAATGATGATGATGATGATGATAATACTACGTTATTTTTTAAATAATATTATATTATATTATTTAAATAATTATAATTCATGCAAATATATTATATTATATTATGTTATACTCTCTCCGTCCAGCTTATAATGAGCTAATTTCTATTTTGGGATGTCCAGTTCATCTTGATCTATTTCCAAATATAGAAAGATAAGGGCCCAATTAATTACTTAATTAGGCCTTAAATTAGTTTTTTTGTTTTTTTTTTCATAAAATAATAAATTTAAATTTATAAAGAAATTATTAAAATTAAATTAAATAATTAATTATAATTAAAATGATTATTTTATTATTTTAATTACCATCTCCTAAAAACATGTGCCCAGTATCACATAGCTCATTATAAGCTGGACGGAGGGAGTATTATATTATACCCCTCCGTCCCCATATATATGTGGGCAGAGGAGTGGCATGCAGTTTAAGAAAAAATTGGTGTAAAGTGGAAAAAATAAAATAAAGTAGGAATGGATTTGGAAAAATAGGTAGAAAGTGAGAAAAGTAAGAATAAAGTAAGAGTAAATAAGTAATTTTGATAAAAGAATCTTTCTACTTAAGGTAATCACATATATATCGATGTTCCAAACAGGTAATAACCACATATATGGGGGACAGATGGAGTATTATATATGGAGTACATAATATATATATTATATTTATTAAAGATCTAAAATTAATACATATATATATATATATATATATATATATATATATATACACACACACACATATATATATATAGTGGAGAGATCACGTACAAAAGACATGTTCCGTAAGAAATGAGAAATGATCTGAACCACTGATTTTAGTGTGATCTACGGTCATGATTGATTGGTGCATTATGATTATACTTAAAATGCATTATGATGACCGATGCATTATGATTGTATAGACAATGCATTATGATGCCGATGCATTATAGTTGTACATATCGTGCATTATACTTATGCATAAGATACATCATTTTTTATTTTTTTACGAAAAATCTCTTTTGTACGGAATCTCATTCATATATATATATATATATATATATTACTTTTCCTATTTGAGGATGACGGTTACGTCCATGATTTATGGAATCTGATTTTTTTTTTATTTTAATTATCCTAGATTATGTTACTATTTATGTTTTTTTTTTTTTTTTTTTTTTTTTTCCTTTTTTTTTTTTTTTTTTTTCATTATCTCTTCTTCTTCCATTATTTTCTATGATGGAGTATGTTGGGATATTAAGGGGGAACTTGGATCAAGTTCGAAATAACTTGTTTTGATTCGATACCAAAACCCTCATTGTGTAGTCATTTCCCTTATTACTTTTGATAAATCTAGATCAGTTGATCTTAGCGAAGCTTACTTGTTAGGAAGCTTATATTATTAGTCTAGAAGCGCAAAGGACAAAGCAACTAAAGTTCGCAAAGAGTCAGGAAGCAGAGCGACTCCAATTGTAAAGAAGCCAGAAAGAAAGAATTGTCAGAACGTCATGAAGACATCTAAAGCCGATTTCAAATCAATAGAAGCAAGCGCTCAAAAGTCAGCTCATCCAAAGCGTCTCAGATACGAAGCTGCACTTAAAGAGCGTCAATGATAAAGTTGACCGAGAATTCAAGATTTGAATTCCTAACACATGGCTGACTCTGATCCGACGTGTCAGCACACCATTGCACAACGGATAAAGCAACAGTCTAAGTAGGTGAAATCGCCATACCTAAGGTGCGGCGAACATCCCTTCCTACTCCTGACAAAGCAGAAAAGAGACTGACACGCTGACATATCCGGAAATTAAGGAACAAGGAACCTCTTCTTTCTCAACGGGAAGTAGGGCTCTTACTATAAAAAGGGAGAAGCTGCACACATCAAAAGTGACGCACGTACAAACAATTCAAGCATTCATAATCTAAGAACTCAAGCAAAATTTCTCTCAAGCCCAAAGTTCTTTCAAAGCGCTTCACTTTAGTGTGTCCTTAAGAACTTATTTCTTAAGTATTGCAACTATCTCTAATTCTAGGTTCAATCTCTCATATCCAAAGCCTAGTCCTTTTTGAGAATCCTTATCCCTTTACCAGTGAATTAATTGTAAAAGATTCTCAGATTTGCAAAAATCCAAAAACCCCAAAACCCAAGTCTAGAGTGAATAGATTGAGTTGAAAGGTTGTAGAGTTTTTGTAATAGAGTGTGTTGTTGTAAGGTTTCTCAAGAGCTAATAAAATCTCTGAGGATTCAAGGACAAGTTTGTTACTAGTCTTGAATCACTTCCCCTTGGAAGTATAAAACAAGGGATACCGAGTGAAGGTATTTATCCCTTTGAGGATAAGAGTGGACGTAGGAGGGGTACTCCGAACCACTATAAAATTGGTTGTCTCTTTACTTTTAAGTTCATTATTGCTTTGATTTTAATCACACACACACACGCTTTAAATAGAAAACTGTTTTTAATCGCAAGAAAAAGTTATAACCATCTCACCACATTCCGCACAAGTTACTCACAAGATAGAAGCTTTGACTGCTTCACCTAGCATCAAAGAATCTACTCACTACATGAGCAGGCTGCCTTGAACGCTTCACCATGCCTCAAAGCGTCCACTCGTTTAAAAGGCCGAAATTCGTCAAAGAAATTAAACACTTCTCTACACACGTACTCACCCCCCCCCTCTACGTGTACTCACCCCCCCCCCCCTCTACGTGTGTAAGCGCCTTTCGGGACCAACAGAGTGTTTCGACCAATACTCACGGATCCTTCGGCAAGTCGATGCTAATTACGGCGAATGATTCTATTTTCTTTTTCTTCTTCTTGAATTTCTAGTGAGTTTTTTTTTATGTTATGTCTAATGATTGATGGAAGTGTAAATTATTAGTTTTTTCCCGTAATTTCTAAAATATTTCTCACCTGCATCGGCAACCTCTCCGTTGCCAATTGTGTCTGAAACGCCATCTTTGCCGATATCGAAATGCATTACTGATCCGCCCTACTTTTGAGGGTAGGAGGATGCAATAATAATCGAATAGTATATTCGAGTTGAATCCACAGGGAATGCAATGGCGAATGAGTTTCAAGTAGTAATCTAGCTACTAAACCTACTATCCAAGCTACAATATATCATGTTTTTTGTATTTTTCCAAAGATTAATGACAAATGCAAATAACAAAATCAACTAGCAAACAAGTATCGAATGATAACTATCAATAAGAGAAAATATGGTTCCAAATATAATCCAACATTCACTAGAAACATAGGTTTTGGAAGTTGCAAAGATAAACCGATTTAATCCAACTCATACGGGAGTTCTTTATAGGATATACATCAACTCTTTTCTCAAAGCAATCAATGTAAGTGGATTAACCTATGACATCTATCTCCGCTAGGTCTCAAGATGCATAAATCAACTCCAAATAGCTCAATTAATTATCTAGAATCTCCTATTAGTAAGAATTACTAATATGTTGTGGTTTGATGCCAAGTGTTATGAACTAAAGCCTATTAAGCATTTAACCAAACACCTTGTATGCACTCTATGATGGCCAATCACTCATGCAATAAAATCAAGTCCCAAAACCACAAAACATATGAATTAGAAGGCAAATCCAACTACAATATCCAAAAACCTATTAATCTAGATCATGTCTTCATATATTTGAGACCAAAAGGAACTTGGCTAGACATAATTAAAGGAAATAAACTATAGAAAGTAATTGAAATCATGCTTAAAAGAAAGAGCATTTAATAAGGAAGAAGAAGATGGTCTTCAATTGCAAATCCACAAAGTATAGCTTCAACAATCTTCAAAATACTTAAAAGAAAGAGAGAAAATATTCTAGGGTTCTTGGGAGAATAAAATATGCAAAAAAAAACCCCCAAATGAGGTTGAATTTAGGGGGTTAAATACATAGAAAATCGAGTTTAGGTCGAGTTGGGACGAATCGGGGTGAACCGGGACGAGTTCGGGCGAGTTTGAGTGAAGTGGGGCGGCCAACCGGCGGTCTGGGAGGTCGCCGGCGGTCTGGCAGGTCGCCGGCCCAGACCGCTGATTAACATGTATTTTATGTGCATGTCAAGTGTATTTTGCTTGTGTTTAAGTCTCGATTCATGTGCTTAAAGGTTAGAAATGCTAGAGTTTCTTAACTTGTAGCATATATTCTACTTTTCTCATTTCTTTTCAGTTTTCAGTCCATTTTTGTAAGAATTTGAAAAGAGCATTCATGTAGCTAAGGATCGAGGGCCGTAAACGAGTAAGAATCGAGCTGAATTTGAGTGAAACCTAGGGTTAAAAATGTGGAATTTGAAGTTATATAGTTAGGTTTTCACTAGTTTGATTTCAATTATGTTTTCCTCGTTCTCTCGAGTCTCTTTATGCTTTTTGCAGGAACAATGGAGAACTCATTTGGCCAATTTGATTATTCCATGTCGAAGAGGGGTTTGTTAGGAGTCCATAGCAAAAAGCGGATCGAGAATCGGAGTTCGGACGAGGGAGAACGAGCGAAAACGGAGAAAGCGTGCAAGAGATGAAGAGTTGACCGGTCAAGGAAGAGGACGACCGGCGACCCAGCCAGCGGTTCAGCCGGCCGCCGGCTCCCCTCCTCTGGACCGCCACAGACCACAGAGGGTTCGGCGACCTGGCCGGCGACCCAGCCGGCGGTCCAGCCGGTCGCCGGTCAGCCGCCCTTCTTCACTTAAGGGGCGAGTTTGGCTCGCCCAAACTCGCCCCGATTCGTCCCGTTTCCCCCCGATTCGACTCAAACTCGATTTTCAATGTATTTAATCCTAGAATTCACCCCATTTGTGGATCTTTTTCATATTTTAATTCCCCAAGAACCCTAGAAACATTTCTCTCTTTCCTTTTTAGTATTTTGAAGATTGTTGAAGCTACATTGGTTGGATTTGCAATTGGAGACCATCTTCTTCTTCCTTATTGAATTCTTTTTCTTTTAAGCATGATTTCAATTACTTTTTATGGTTTATTTTCCTTAATCATGTCTAGCTAGTTCTCTTTGTGATTTCAATTATATGTAGATTAGGATTAAGTGATTGGGCTTAGGCTTTAATTATGAATTTACCTTCTAATTTCATGTTCATTTCTCTTGGGGCTATGTTTTATTATGTAATTGTGATTGATCACCATAGTTGCATACCAAGTGTTTGATCTAATGCTTAGGAGGCTTAGATTAGATGGTAGGATCAAGAGATTTGCATGCTAGAGTATAGTAGGGTTAAGGAACTCCATGAGCTATTGGGAGTTAATGAATTGCTTGATGTCTTAGTCGGAATTAGGCCTTTCATTAATCTACTTGTCTTCATTGCAATGAGAATTGAGTGAACCATAGTTAGGAGGTTTCCCACATGAAATTGGATTAAATTGGTTAATTCTAGTTAGAGTTCTAATCACCCATCACTTGAGCCTAATCGAAGTATAATTGGAATCACGTTTATTTCCTATTGATTTTATATCATTTGCTTATTTGTTGCTTGTTTAGTTAAGTTTGAAGTTGATAATTACTTTTTGGTGTAATTAGTTAATCAAAAACACAAAAACATGACATTCGGTAGCTTGGATAGTAGTTAAATAGCTAGATTACTAGTTGAAATTCTCACGCCATAGCATTCCTTGTGGTTCGACTCGATTACTCTATCGATTATTATTGCTATCTACCCTCACCCCTAAAGTGTGGGCGGATCAATTTTTGGCGCTGTTGCCGAGGAATGCTTAGTTTGAGTTTCAATAGTCGATTTGGTTATTGAGTTACTAATTCAAGTATTGTTTCTTTTAATTTTTGTTTTGTAGGTTTATGCACACAAGGTCTAAGGGATTACTTGTTCAACCTTTGATCTTGAACTTTGAGAGGAGGCATAGAAGAAGAAATTCATTTGAAGATCAAGTTATGGGAGCAAATCATCAAGCAATGGAAGCTCTTATGAAAGAAATGCAAGAGTTTAGAGCATGGAAGGATGAACAAGAAAGAAGAGCTCAAGAGAATCAACAACCACCTCTCAATCAAATGTTTGAGGCTCCAACGGGCCGATTCCAATGAGGAGGATGGGGGCCAAGAGTCAACGCCAACAACTTCGAGATAAGGACCGGCCTTATCCAAATGGTCCAATCCGAGCAATTTGGAGGTAGGCCCGATGAAGATCCCAATGCTCATTTCAACACATTCATGGAGATATGTGACACGGTGAAGCACAATGGGGTGCCGGAGGATGCTATACGAATGAGGCTATTCAATTTTTCCTTGAGGGACCGAGCTAAAGAGTGGTTCAAGAACCTTGACAAGAGCGAGATCACCACATGGGAGAAGCTATGCAAAGTTTTTCTTGCCAAATATTTCCCTCCATCAAAGGCTCAAAAGTTCATTTCGGAAATCTCACACTTCTCTCAACAAATGGATGAGCCATTATTTGAGGCATGGGATAGGTATAGGGATTTGCTACGCAAATGCCCTCAACACGGTTTTAGCGAAGCTCAACAAATCATCAACTTCTATAGTGGTCTCTCTCCTCACACAAGAAGTATTGTAGATGCAACCTCCGGGGGTTGTTTGGTGAATAGGAATGCAAAGGAGGCATTGAGGATTATAGAAGAAATGGCATCTAATAGCTATTAATGGCCAATTGAGAGATGGCCTACAAAGAAGGTGAACTCAATCCTTGAAGATGCAAGATATGATGAGTTGGTTTCAAAATACAATCTTCTCAAGAGGGAATTTGATGAAGTGAAGAAATCAAAGAAGGAAGTTCAAGTTTTTCAAGCTCAAGAATGTGTGGATTTTGATGGGAGTGAGGGAGTAAACTTTGTGGATCAAAGGGGCTATAGCAACTATAATAGGGAAGGCTTTCAAGGAGCTTAAGGAGGATACCAAGGAAACTATCAAGCTCAAGGAGGTTTTCAAGGGAAGCAACAAGGAGGGAACTCCTATGTACAACAAGGAGGCTACCAATCTTATAACTCCAACAATCGAGATCATCCTAACCTTGCCTATGGGAATCCCAACAATGTTCAAATGCTTCCCCCCGGATTTTCTACTTCCCAAACGATGGTTGAAGAGCCTAAGAAGAATACCCATTCTTTAGAGCAATTGATGCAACAATTGGTGAGTAATCAAGGTCAAATGGTTACTCAACAACAAAATTTCATAGCTCAAACTGGCCAAAAGATGAATGCATTAGAGAATTCGGTGTCAACAATTGCTACTTCGGTGACTACTCTTGCTAAGCAAGTAATGATGCTTGAAGGACAAGTGAAGCAAATATCCAACCAAGTGAATTCTCTACAAAAAGCCGGAGAAGATTCTAGCAAGGCTCAAGAAAAATTGAAGCAACAATGCAACGCCATTCATGTGGTGAGTGAACTTTCTTCAACCTCTTCACATATACCTTGTGGGAAATCTCCGAATCTTGCTAAGAGCAATCTTGTGGAGCCAAGACAATCATATAAGCTTCCATCTTCGGAGGTAGTTATGCTTGATGAGAATGATCCAAGAATCATAGATCTTTGTCCAATTATCCCATCTATAGAAGGTTGGACAAAATGGGACATTCATGATTACTATTCAAAAATGAGGATTTCCAAGGCAATTCCCTTTGATGAGCGTCTTGATACGCTAAAAGATCTACAAAGAAGGAAGGATGCTTATGAAGCTTCAAAAGTGAAGAGTAAACTTGGTGCTCTAAAACCTATAGAGAAGGAGAGTGCTCACAAGAATCAAAAAGGTACCCCTTCTACTCCTAAAGTTTCTCAAGAGCATGTTGAGTTGAATAGCATGGATAGTTTAGCATCTCCTTTCGAGTTGATTGATGAGAATTTGCATGAGAGGAAGGGTGATTTGTTGAATACATTCAAGAAACTAGATATAAATGCCTCTTTGATTGGTTTGTTAAGTGAGATGCCGGATCATGAGAAGTTCTTGGAGGATGTGATTCATAGGAAGGTGAAGTTGGATGATTTAGAAAACATTGTGTTGTCGGAAGAATGTAGTGCTCGTCTACAAAAGAAGATTCCAAATAAAGAAGGGGACCCCGGGAAGTTCACTTTACCTTGTGAGATAGGAGGCCAAGCTTTTAGGAATGTCTTGTGTGATTTAGGCTCGGGTGTGAATTTGATGCCCCTTTCCATCTTCAATCGTTTGAAGATTGGAACTCTTAAGCCCACCTCAGTTATTCTTCAAATGGCGGATCGTTCATTATCCTATCCAAGAGGTATAGTTGAAGATGTGCTCATAAGGGTTGAAAAACTCATCTTTCCGGTGAATTTCGTTGTCCTCGACATACCGGAGAACCGGGACATCTCAATGATACTTGGAAGGTCTTTTTTGGCCACAAGTAGAGCCCTCATTGATGTTTTCGAAGGAATTATCACCCTTCGAATGAATGGAGAGAAAGCAACATTCCACATATCGGGTGCTTTGGACGATCCGGAGGAGTCAAGAATGGATGAACCAAAATTTGATGAGCTTGAGGATGAGTTGGTTCTTGATCGAGGTTGGACTTCATTCAAAGTCCCATGAAAAGGGCAAAGAGGTATCGTCGAGCTAACGACGTTAAACTAAGCGCTCGTTGGGAGGCACCCCAACAATTATCCTTTTATTTTTCATTTTAGTTAGTTTCTTTCGTTTGAATTTGTTTATTATTTTGTTCAAGTCATTCCTTCTACATCTTTCATTGTCCAAATGCTAATACTTCCCATTGTTAAGTTTGTTTCTTTGTTTCAAGTTCCAAGAGCTTCATGGTTTATGCACGAGGTCGAATCGTGATTGGAGCGAGTGAGGGAAAAGAATCAACCAATCAAGCAAGCAAAGGATTGAATAACTTTCAACACCATCATCAACCTAGCTTTGGACCGTTGTAAGTGTAATTTAAATTTCTTATTATTCTTCCCTCCAAACTCATTTTAGAAGTTACTTCTAAAATAAGTTTGGGGGAGGGGGGTAGGATAAGGAATTTAAATTACTTTACTTTTGGTATTTTTCAAGCTTCTATTTGATGTGTTCATTGATTGTATGCTTAATTTTGCTTGATGATTATGGTTGATTGGGGTAAATGCATGATTTGTGCTTGTTTAAGTTGTTTGGTGTCGAGTTTGGGAATGAGCTTAATAGATAGAAATTCTTTATTTGCTTTGTGAATTGTGGAGATGAGCTAATAATGGAGAATCATTGGAAAATTTTGAAAAAAATCTATGTTTTGAAGCAAATGCTTGCATGCTTAGTTGTGAATGAACGTGTTTATCTACTCAAGTGTTTTCAAGTGAGATGCCGATGATTGATGGAAAATGATGAAATGTTTTGAAATTTTTCGAGTTAAAGTCAAGCATGATTAGATTACTTCACTTGAATGGCATGAAGGATTGATCTTAGGCACTTAGACTCTAGACAAAAAGCTTGAGAGGATTTTGAGCCTTAAACTATGCATTTTACATAGTTAATATCCTTTCTTGAGAGTTTGATCTTGCATTACATTTTCTTTACTAGAACTTGTCTTGATACTCTTGTTAGAAGTACTACATGTTTGCATAATTAGGAGATAATTTTAGGCCATCATTGGATAGCCCAATTTTCCTAAACACTAACCTATCTTTCATTACCATTGTCGTCCCATTTTGAGCCTTGAATAGAGCCTTTTCTTCTTGAACCGGATGATAGGGGGTGAAGGATGGTTAAGGGAACCTTGGTGAAATTTGAAAATTCATAAGAAATTTCGGATGATGGTGAAAGGTCTTGAGATTGGTTTTGAGTTGAAAGAACACTACTATAAGCTCAATGTTAGAAAAGAAAAGAATAAGAACAAAGTTCTTATTGAAAAAAAAAAAACGTAAGAACAAAGTTTTACTAGAAAAAGAGAAGAATAAGAGCATAAAGGGGTGTTTCTTTAGATATTTGGTAGAAGCTTGGAATTCATTAGCTAAAAAGGGGTTGGATAAGGTGGAAGATGAAGAAATTCATACTTTAGAAAGGTGAAGAAAGGGGGCAAGGGTGCTTGGATGAAAATTTAAGTCACTTAGCCTAAAATTTCCTACCTTAACCAATGTCCCTACATTACAAGCTTAACAAAGACCTTTTTGATCCTAATTTGTGCATGCATTGTAGTATTAGAAACTCGAGTTGATAGGCAAGCTTATGGTCCAAGTTATGTATTGCATGATTTCGATGAGTGCTTACCTTTTCCATATATTGAGCGATCGAGTGATATACATGTTTTTTGTGAGGTCTAGAGTCGAATGTGTTTAGGTGATTGAGTTCTATGCTAGGAGAGTGAGTAATTTCATGAATTTTTGGCTTGACTTGATGATTTCCTTGAGTTTAAATGGTTTTGAAGTGAAATGAGGCATCGATGAACTTGAAATGCACATCCCATACGTGTTAAGTGTTTTGATTGTTCGTTTCATTGTTCGGGACGAACAATGGCTTGATTTTGGGGGAGTGATTAACACATATTTTATGTGCATGTCAAGTGTATTTTGCTTGTGTTTAAGTCTAGATTCATGTGCTTAAAGGTTAGAAATGCTAGGGTTTCTTAACTTGTAGAATATATTCTACTTTTCTCAGTTCTTTTCAGTTTTCGGTCCATTTTTGTAAGAATTTGAAAAGAGCATTCATGTAGCTAAGGATCGAGGGCCATAAACGAGTAAGAATCGAGCTTAATTTGAGTGAAACCTAGGGTTAAAAATGTGGAATTTGAAGTTATATAGTTAGGTTTTCACTAGTTTGATTTCAATTATGTTTTCCTCGTTCTCTCGAGTCTCTTTATGCTTTTTGCAGGAACAATGGAGAACTCATTTGGCTAATTTGATTATTCCATGTCGAAGAGGGGTTTGTTAGGAGTCCATAGTAAAAAGCGGATCGAGAATCGGAGTTCGGACGAGGGAGAACGAGCGAAAACGGAGAAAGCGCGCAAGAGACGAAGAGTTGACCGGTCAAGGAAGAGGACGACCAGCGACCCAGCCAGCGGTCCAGCCGGCCGCCGACTCCCCTCCTCTGGACCGCCACAGACCACAGAGGGTTCGGCGACCTGGCCGGCGACCCAGCCGGCGGTCCAGCCGGTCGCCGGTCAGCCGCCCTTCTTCACTTAAGGGGCGAGTTCGGCTCGCCCAAACTCGCCTCGGTTCGTCTCGTTTCGCCCCGATTTGACTCAAACTCGATTTTCAATGTATTTAATCCTAGAATTCACCCCATTTGTGGATCTTTTTCATATTTTAATTCCCCAAGAACCCTAGAAACATTTCTCTCTTTCCTTTTTAGTATTTTGAAGATTGTTGAAGCTACATTGGTTGGATTTGCAATTGGAGACCATCTTCTTCTTCCTTATTGAATTCTTTTTCTTTTAAGCATGATTTCAATTACTTTTTATGGTTTATTTTCCTTAATCATGTCTAGCTAGTTCTCTTTGTGATTTCAATTATATGTAGATTAGGATTAAGTGATTGGATTTAGGCTTTAATTGTGAATTTACCTTCTAATTTCATGTTCATTTCTCTTGGGGCTATGTTTTATTATGTAATTGTGATTGATCACCATAGTTGCATACCAAGTGTTTGATCTAATGCTTAGGAGGCTTAGATTAGATGGTAGGATCAAGAGATTTGCATGCTAGAGTATAGTAGGGTTAAGGAACTCCATGAGCTATTGGGAGTTAATGAATTGCTTGATGTCTTAGTCGGAATTAGGCCTTTCATTAATCTACTTGTCTTCATTGCAATGAGAATTGAGTGAACCATAGTTAGGAGGTTTCCCACATGAAATTGGATTAAATTGGTTAATTCTAGTTAGAGTTCTAATCACCCATCACTTGAGCCTAATCGAAGTATAATTGGAATCACGTTTATTTCCTATTGATTTTATATCCTTTGCTTATTTGTTGCTTGTTTAGTTAAGTTTGAAGTTGATAATTACTTTTTGGTATTATTAGTTAATCAAAAATACAAAAACATGACATTCGGTAGCTTGGATAGTAGTTAAATAGCTAGATTACTAGTTGAAATTCTCATGCCATAGCATTCCTTGTGGTTCGACTCGATTACTCTATCGATTATTATTGCTATCTACCCTCACCCCTAAAGTGAGGGCGGATCAACCGCCATCCTCTCTGTCCTCCACGGCGGCCTGGCAGGGCGCCGGCCAGGTCGCCGTCAGCATTTCTCCTTGCGCAACTTCACCATTTTCGCTCGTTCTCTCTCGTCTGAACTCCGATTCTTGATCCGCTTTTTACTATGGACTCCTAAAGAACCCCTCTTCGACATGGAATGATCAAATTGGCTAAAGGAGTTATCCATTATTCCTGAAAAAAACATAAAGAGACTCGAGAGAACAAGAAAAACATAATTGAAATCAAACTAGTGAAACCCTAACTATATAACTTAAGATTCCACATTTTTAAATATAGGTTTCACTCTAATTAGGCTCATTTCTTCCTCGTTTCTGGCTCTCGATCCTTATCTACTTAAATGCTCTTTCCAATTCCTACCAAAATAGATCAAAAACCAAGAGAAAACGAGAAAAGTCTAAAGTATGCTATAAGTTTAAAACCCTAGTATTTCTAACATTTAAGCACCTAAATTGAGACTCAAACACATGCAAAATTCACTTGACATGCACATAAAATACGTGTTAATCACTCTCCCGAACTTAAGTCATGTTCGTCCCGAACAATGAAACGAACAATCAAAACACTTAACACGTATGGGATGTGCATTTAGAGTTCCTCGATGCCTCATATCCCTTCAAAAACTATTTTAGTTCAAGGAAATTTTCAAGTCAAACCAAACATTCATAAGATCAATCACTATCCTAACTTAGAATTCAATCATTCAAGCACATTCAACCCTAGACCTCCCAAGAAGTGTGTATCATTAGATCCCTCGATATATGAATGGTAAACACTCATCGAAATCATGCAATACACATCTTTAACCATAAGCTTGCCTATCAACTCAAGTTTCCAATACCACAATGCATGCACAAATTAGGATAAAAAAGGTCTTTCTTAAGCTTGTAATGTAGGGACATTAGTTAAGGTAGGGAATTTTAGGCTAAGTGGCTTAAATCTTAATCTAAGCTCCTTCACCTCTTTTCTTCACTTCCCTAAGTATGAATTTCTTCATCTTCCACCTTATCCAATCCCTTTTTATTAAATGAAACCCCAAGCTTCTACAAAGCATCTAAAGACACACTCCTTTATGCTCTTATTCTTTTTTCTTTTTTTTTTTCAATAAGAACTTTGTTCTTATTCTTTTCTTTTCTAACATTGAGCTTGTAGGAGTGTTCTTTCATTTCAAAATCAATCTCTAGACCCTTCACCATCACCCACCATTTTTCATGAATTTTCAACTTCACCAAGGTTCCCTTAACCATCCTTCACCCCCTATCATCCGGTTTAAGAAGAAAAGGCTCTATTCAAGGTTCAAAATGGGACGACAATGGTAATGAAAGATAGGTTAGTGTTTAGGAAAAATTGGCTATACAATGATGGCCTAAGATCATCTCCTAATTATGCACACATGTAATATTTCTAACAAGAGTATCAAGGTAAGTTCTAGCAAAGAAAATGTAATGCAAGATCAAGCTCTCAAGAAAGGATATTACTATGTAGAATGCATAGTTTAAGGCTCAAAATCCTCCCAAGCTTTTTGCCTAGAGTTTAAGTACTTAAGATCAATCATTCCAAGTCATTCAAGTGAAATAATCCTAATCATGCTTGACTTAAAACTTGAGAAATTTCAAAAATGTCACCATTTTAGCATCAATCATCGGCATCTTACCCAAAAGCACTTGAGAGATTAAACACGTTCTTTCACATTCAAGCATGCAAGCATTCATTCATCCTTTCAACTCAAAAACTTTTCAATTTTCTAAACATTTCGCATTTAAGCTCAAATCAACAACAAAATCATCCTCACCAAAGATTCTCCAATATAAGCTCACATCCCAAACCAACAAACCAAAGAAAGAATTTTCATCAATTAAGCTCATCAATTTCCAAACTTGACACCAAACAACTTAAACAAGCACAAATCATGCATTTACCCCAATCAACCACAATCATCAAGCAAAATTAAGCATACAATTAATGAACACATCAAATAGAAGCTTGAAAAATACCAAAAGTAAAGTAATTTAAATTCCTTATCCTACCCCCCTCCCCCAAACTTAGTTTAGAAATAACTTCTAAAATAAGTTTGGAGGGAAGAATAATAAGAAATTTAAATTACACTTACAACGGTCCAAAGCTATGTTGAAGGTGGTTTTGAAAGCCATTCAATCATTTGCTTGCTTGATTGATTTAATTCTCTTCCTTCATTCGTTCCCATCATGATTCGACCTCATGCATAAACCATGAAGCTCTTGGAACTTGAAACAAAGAAACAAACTTAACAATGGGAAGTATTAGCATTTGGACAATAAAAGATGTAGAAGGAATGACTTGAACAAAATAATAAATAAATTCAAACGAAAGAAACTAACTAAAATGAAAAATAAAAGGATAATTGTTGGGGTGCCTCCCAACGAGCGTTTAGTTTAACGTCATTAGCTCGACGATACCTCTTTGCCCTTTCAAGGGACTTGAAATGACTTCCAACCTCTATCAAACATTAACTCTTCATCAAGCTCATCACACTTTGGTTCATTCATTCTTAACCCCTCCGGTTCATCCACAACTCTTGACATATGGAATGTTTCCTTTTCACCATTCATTCGAAGAGTGATAATTCCTTCAAAAACATCAATGAGGGCTCTACTTGTGGCCAAGAAGGGTCTCCCAAGTATTAAAGGGATGTCCCGATCCTCCGGTATATCAAGGACAATAAAATCTACGGGGTAAATGAGTTTCCCAACCCTTATAAGCACATCTTCCACAATGCCTCTTGGATATGAAATTGAACGATCCGCCATTTGAAGAGTAAGTGCAGTAGGCTTAAGAGTTCCAATCTTCAAACGATTGAAGATGGAAAGAGGCATCTCATTGACTCCCGAACCTAAGTCACACAAGACTTTCTTAAACCATTTGCCTCCAATCTCACAAGGTAGGGTAAACTTTCCCGGATCCAATTCCTTGTTCGGGATCTTCTTTTTCAAACGTGCACTACTCTCCTCCATAAGCACAATGGTTTTCAAATCATCCCATTTCACCTTCTTATGAAGCACAACCTCCAAAAATTTCTCATGATCCGGGATATTACTCAACAAACCAACTAAGGGAGCATTTATATCCAACTTCTTGAATACATCTGGCAAATCACTCTTCTTCTCATATACATTTTCCTCAATAAGTTTATGGGAAGATGCTAGACTATCCAAGCCATTCAACTCAACATGCTCTTGAGAAAATTTAGGAGTTAGAGTAGAAGGGATACCTCTTTGATCTGTCTTGTGAGCACTCTCCTTCTCTATAGGTTCTTGAACACCTAGTTTACTCCTTAACTTTGAAGCTTCATAAACATCCTTCCTTCTTTGTAGATCTTTGAGCGTATCAAGGCGCTCATCAAAGGGAATTGCCTTAGAAATCCTCATTCTTGAATAGTAATCATGAATGCCCCATTTTGTCCAACCTTCTATAGATGGGATAATTGGACAAAGATCTATGATTCTTGGATCATTTTCATCAAGCATAACTACCTCCGAAGATGGAAGCTTATATGATTGTCTTGGCTTCACAAGATTTCTCTTAGCAAGATTCAGAGATTTTCCACTAGGTATATGTGAAGGTGTCGAAGAAGCTTCACTCACTAATGAATAACATTGCATTGTTGCTTCGAGTTTTCTTGAGCCTTGCTAGAAAATTCTCCGAACTTGTGTTGAGTGATAGCTTGGTTAGCCATTTGGCTAATTTGACCCTCCATCATCTTCACTTGCTTTGTCAAGGAGGTGAGTGAGTTTTCCAACGCATTAAACTTTTGCCCGGTTTGTGTGATAAATGAGCTTTGTTGATTTGCCATTTGTTGGACAAGTTGCTCAATAGAAGGAGATGTATTTTTCGGTTCTTCAATTATCCCTTGAGAAAAGGAGAATCCAGAATGTGAAACTTGAGCATTGCTAGGATTTCCATAAGAGAGATTGGGATGATTCCTAGTGTTGGGATTGTAGGCTTGATAATCTCCTTGTTGACCATACGAATAACCACCTTGTTGATTGCCTTGAAATCCCCCTCGGTGTCCTTGAAAACCTTGCTTGTTGTAATTGCCATAAGGACTTTGATTAACATAACTCACATTTTCATCTCTATTGAACTCCAAAGTCCCTCTAGAGTAACCACCATGCATTTGAGCTTTCCTTTCATTTTCATATGTTTTCTTCAAATTGGCAAGCTCCAAGGCTAAAGCATCGTACCTTGCATCCTCAAGAACCGAGTTCACCTTCTTTGTAGGGTCTCTCTCCATTGGCCATTGATAACTATTGGATGACATCTCCTCTATGATCCTAAGAGCTTCTTTGGCATTCCAGTTCACAAGACAACCACCGGAAGTCGTATCAACTATGCTCCTTGTGTGCGAAGAGAGTCCACTATAGAAGTTCACTATTTGTTGTGCTTTACTAAAACCGTGTTGAGGGCACTTGCGTAGCAAGTCCCTATACCTTTCCCGAGCCTCAAATAAGGTCTCATCAACATGTTGGGAAAAATGAGAGATTTCTGAGATTAACCTTTGAGCCTTTGAAGGTGGAAAGTACTTGGCAAGGAAGGCTTTGCAAATTTCTCCCATGTGGTGATCTCTCTCTTATCAAGGCTCTTAAACCACTCTTTGGCTCGATCCCTCGAAGAAAAGTTGAAGAGCTTCATCCTTATAGCATCTTCCGGGACTCCATTATACTTCACCGTATCACATATCTCAAGAAATGTGCTCAAATGAGCATTGAGATCTTCATCGGGCCTCCCTCCAAATTGTTCGGATTGGACCATTTGGATGAGGCCGGTCCTTATCTCAAAGTTGTTTGCATTAACACGAGGTCCCCATCCTCGTCCTTGAAATTGATCCGTTGGTGATTCGAACATTTGGTTAAGAGGAGGTTGTTGAGCTTCTTGAGCCCTTCTTTCTTGCTCATCTCTCCATGCTCGCATATCTTCTAGTTCCTTCCTAAGAGCCTCATAATCTAGATTGTTAGCCATTTTTTCTTCTTCAATAGAATTCCTTCTTCTATGTTTTCTTTCAAAGTTCAAGATCAAAGGTTGAACAAGTCTTCCCTTAGACCTTGTGTGCATATACCTACAAAACAAAAATCAAAAGAGGAAAATGCTTGAATTAGTAATTCAATAACCAAATCAACTATTGAAACTCAAACTAAGCATTCCCCGGCAACGGCGCCAAAAATTGATCCGCCCTACTTTTGAGGGTAGGAGGATGCAATAATAATCGAATAGTATATTCGAGTCGAATCCACAGGGAATGCAATGGCGAATGAGTTTCAAGTAGTAATCTAGCTACTAAACCTACTATCCAAGCTACAATATATCATGTTTTTATATTTTTCCAAAGATTAATGACAAATGCAAATAACAAAATCAACTAGCAAACAAGTATCGAATGATAACTATCAATAAGAGAAAATATGGTTCCAAATATAATCCAACATTCACTAGAAACATAGGTTTTGGAAGTTGCAAAGATAAACCGATTTAATCCAATTTATACAGGAGTTCTTTATAGGATATACATCAACTCTTTTCTCAAAGCAATCAATGTAAGTGGATTAACCTATGACATCTATCTCCGCTAGGTCTCAAGATGCATAAATCAACTCCAAATAGCTCAATTAATTATCTAGAATCTCCTATTAGTAAGAATTACTAATATGTTGTAATTTGATGTCAAGTGTTATGAACTAAAACCTATTAAGCATTTAACCAAACACCTTGTATGCACTCTATGATGGCCAATCACTCATGCAATAAAATCAAGTCCCAAAACCACAAGACATATGAATTAGAAGGCAAATCCAACTACAATATCCAAAAACCTATTAATCTAGATCATGTCTTCATATATTTGAAACCAAAAGGAACTTAGCTAGACATAATTAAAGAAAATAAACCATAGAAAGTAATTAAAATCATGCTTAAAAGAAAGAGAATTTAATAAGGAAGAAGAAGATGGTCTTCAATTGCAAATCCACAAAGTATAGCTTCAACAATCTTCAAAATACTTAAAAGGAAAGAGACAAAATATTCTAGGGTTCTTGGGAGGATAAAATATGAAAAAAAATCCCCAAATGAGGTTGGATTTAGGGGTTAAATACATAGAAAATCGAGTTTGGGTCGAGTTGGGACGAATTGGGGTGAACCGGGACGAGTTCGGGCGAGTTTGAGTGAAGTGGGGCTGCCAACCGGCGGTCTGGGAGGTCGCCGGCGATCTGGCAGGTTGCCGGCCCAGACCACCATACTCTCTGTCCTCCACGGCAGCCTGGCAGGTCGCCGGCGGTCTGACAGGTCGCCGGCCAGGTCGCCGTCAGCATTTCTCCTTGCGCAACTTCGCCGTTTTCGCTCGTTCTCTCTCGTCCGAACTCCGATTCTCGATCCGCTTTTTGCTATGGACTCCTAACGAACCTCTCTTCGACACGGAATGATCAAATTGACCAAATGAGTTATCCATTATTCCTGAAAAAAACATAAAGAGACTCGAGAGAACAAGAAAAATATAATTGAAATCAAACTAGTGAAACCCTAACTATATAACTTGAAAATTCCACATTTTTAAACATAGGTTTCACTCTAATTAGGCTCGTATCTTCCTCATTTCCGGCTCTCGATCCTTATCTACTTAAATGCTCTTTCCAATTCCTACCAAAATAGATCGAAAACCGAGAGAAAACGAGAAAAGTCTAAAGTATGCTATAAGTTTAAAACCCTAGCATTTCTTACATTTAAGCACCTAAATCCCGACTCAAACACATGCAAAATACACTTGACATGCACATAAAATACGTGTTAATCAATTAGACACTAGTGTGTAATGCATTATAAAATGCACTATATAGAAGTTCATTCAGCATTATGAAAAAAATTAAGATGCATTATGCATAAGTGCATTATGTATTATCGAAATAATGAAAAAGATACACTATTAGATATTTTTTTGAAATATAATGCATCATAGATTAATTTGGAAAATACACTGCATTATAAAATAATCTTGAAATCTATTGATTAATGCAAATATTATTGAAAATTTGATTATATCATTTATTATTATATTGTGTTGTTTGTGCATTATAACATCACTATTGATGCATTATTATGAATAAGTGTATACATTTTTTTTGGTTAATTCTTATTTTCGGGTGTATGTGCATTATAAAATCACTCTCTATGCATTATTACATTATTCATAATAATAATAATGCAACACTAGTATAAATTTAATATAATGCACTCTAATATAGTACTCCCTCCGTCCCACTCTAGTAGTCCTATTTTATTATTTTATACTTCACATATATTCAATCTATGAGACTACTGAATTGGGATGGAGGGAGTATATTGGAACATTTTATAAATGGTATAGAGATCCCAACGGCGTGAATTCAGGAAAATGAGGATTTATGCGCTAGTTTTAGTGACATTATTACCCCTTATGCCATTTAAATATCAATAAAAATAGAATAAATTAGTTAATCCATACTAAATCTTGACCATCCAGTCATCATAATCTACGGACCGAAAACATTCTCATTTCTTACACTATGAAGGTTTTTCACCAGAACTCACCCCACAATGACGTATTATTTTATATATATATTGAATAAATATATGGGCCATTGATTGACAAAATCTGATGGCTGAGATACCTTCTTGTTTCTTACAGAAAATATCATTTTTATATGATATCTGCTCTCTCTCTCTCTCTCTCTATATATATATATATATATATATAGGGGTGAGATCTGGTAAAATACTCTTTTAGAGTAAGAAATGAGAAAAAATCTAGGCCTTACATTGATACTAATCTAACGGTACTTGATTAATGTAAATAACACTATTAAGTAATTAATGCATTTGACTTCCAATAATATAATTCCAATAAAGGATAAAAATGTAAAAGGAGAAAATTGAATTATTTGAGAATGGCTATTATTACGGGATTTCTGATTTGAAATCCCTAAATCATATTCTCTCTCTATGATTATATATAACAACACTATAGATGTTTTTGCATTGTATATGGGATGTTGAGTTATAAATTTTGATGCATTACATTAAGCCACATGGTGCATTATATGACATCTGAATATGCATTATAGCTTTACATGATCATGTATTATAAAATATCTAATATTTTACTAGTCTATTTAAATAATTAATGGTATTTATTTTGTGCATTGCCTACATTAACTAATAAACTTAGAAAAAATATTATAGATTACAATTGCTAAAATAAATTTGAAGCCAACAACATAACATTTAAATTAGAAAAATGACTCACCAAGCAATTAAAGTTATATTGTTCCATATGTGGTGCATTACGAACTGCATATTAATGCATTAGTTTACATATAAAAATGTATTAATGCATTAGCTTACATATAAAATACAATATTAGCATTTGATAGGATACGGCCTAGCTCCTAGGCCCAAGCATCGAGCCCAATATAATTGGGCCCCGACAGTTAAGCTCGGCCCACGCAGCTAAAGAAACTTCTTCACCAAGGCAACTCCTACATCGGCTACAATTCAAGCTCCAAGAGAGATATAGAAGCTCGGTGTCTATCCACAAAGGAGAAGATCAAGCCAAAGGAGTCCTAATAGGAGAAGACTTTGTATCATAGTCAAACTCCATGTAATTACTATAAATAGGGGTTTAGAATAGATTGAGAGGGGAAGAACAATCTTGTAATCACTACTCATACCAACAATAAAGATCTATACTATTTCCGCCCGTGGACGTAGATCTATTCCAATAGATCGAACCACGTAAATCCCTTTGTGTTCCGTTTACTTTTGTGTTCGTTAATTCCTCGTCTACATGCATTAATTACCTTACGAAAATAAGTTCGATCACTGGCACCGTCTGTGGGAAACAAAAATTTGTAATTTTCGATCAAAAGTTTTCGAGGTAATCTACAGCCATGACAAGAAGACCAAGCAATCCCCCCAAACGCGAAATCACGATTTGTTCGGAGTAACTTCTATTATTTGCCAATTCCGGATTGAAATCGCTACCAAATTGGACGAAACCACCCGGAAACATGTTCTACTCGTCGAGAGGATTCCAACGGTAGGTTGCCCGTCAAAAACCAATCACTGGTACGGCGGGAATCACGTCTGGAAGTTCGTGCTGCTGCACGACTCGTGAAATCACGCTTCGTTCGGAGCAGCTTCTGTTATTCGCCAATTCCGGGCTGAAATCACCACCAAATTGGACGAAACCACTCGGAAACATGTTCTACTCATCGAGAGGATTCCAACGGTAGGTTGCCCGTCAAAAACCGATCACCGGTGTGGCAAGAATCGCGTCTAGAAGTTCATGCTGCTGCACGACTCGCGAAATCACGATTCGTTCGGAGCAGCTTCTGTTATTTGCCAATTCCGGACTGAAATCACCACCAAATCGGACGAAACCACCTGAAAACATGCTCTACTCGTCGAGAGGATTCCAACACGATCAATCGCTGCCGCTGTCGCCTGCCAACACGGAAAAGGATATTTAGCAAACCGGACAAGGTCCGACAACAAATCCACCTGTTCAGGAAGCCGAAATCCACAAAGGCGAGGCAAGCCAGGCGCAAGATCTACACCCGGCAACATACCGGCTATCTAGGAAGGAACACGCCAAAGGCCAGACTCCGGACGGACACGTTGAGCATGTTGGATAAACATAGCAAGATTTTCTCCAGCTCGCCAAAAACAACACAACGCTCAGCCGTGAAAAAGGACAACCCTCACGCAAAGATGGTAGAGAGCACGAAGCTTACCTCCGGATCGCAGCATCGGCAAAAGTCCCCTAGCGTCAGGATCATAGACGCACGGGACGTCGGGATCCGCCAACGGGGCCACCATCGCATCTCACCTCGCCGCAACACCATCTCACCTCGGCACGACATCGTCTCACCTCAGCGCGATGAGGACAGTTACCTCGCACTTCAGAGCCATGATGGATCATAGCAGATCGGTTCGTAAGAGCCAACGAAGCTGACAGGCACAAGCACGAAGCCGACAAGGCCGAACCTTCAGATCAGAAGAAGGATCAGAATGACTGAGGCCAAAGTCGGCGAAGTGCCTTCGACAAGCTCCAGCATACACCCCTGGAATCTAGGCTCGGACCTCGGCAAAACCAGGAACGAAGCCAACTCACTCCATTGAGGAGGCCGAAGCCAACTCACACCGATATGTTCGAGAAACCTCGGCCCATGTCAAGTGGAAGGGAGAAACGCCGATCCAAGGAGTACTGTCGCTTCCATGAGAATTACGGGTGCGATATCGAGGAATGCAAAAAGCTTGCTGCGGTCATAGAGCAATTGGTGCGCGACAGTACCCTCAAGAGGTACCAAAGTTGCAGCCGACATTCTGACGAGCACGAAGCCCACTCTCAAGGCCGAGGCCGACCGAAGTCTCTCGAAGTCGAACTCCTAAATACTGACGAAGCCGAGGAGACAGGTCTACTCTCAAGGCCGAGGCCGACCGAAGTCCCTCGAAGTCAAACTCCTAAGTACTGACGAAGCCGAGGAGACAGGTCCACTCTTAAGGCCGAGGCCGACCGAAGTCCCTCGAAGTCAAACTCCTAAGTACTGACGAAGCCGAGGAGACAGGTCCACTCTTAAGGCCGAGGCTGACCGAAGTATCCCGAAGTCAAACTCCTAAGTACTGACGAAGCCGAGGAGACAGGTCCACTCTCAAGGCCGAGGCCGGCTGAAGTCTCTCGAAGTCAAGCTCCTAAGTACTGACGAAGCCAAGGAGACAGGTCCACTCTCAAAGCTGAGGCCCGAAGTCCTCAAACGGACAAGCCCTCATATACACGAAGTCCACTCTCAAAGCTGAGGCCCGAAGTCCTAAAACGACCGTACCGAATTGAAGAAGTCCTCGGCAAAGGGTCGTACAAGCTCGCCCACTTATCCGGTAAGCCAATACCCCGTGCACGTCACATTACTCATTTAAAGAGATACCTTGCACAAGTGGTTGAGAGTAATGTCCAAGTTCATATAGTTCATTTAGGTCATTTAGGTAGTCTTTTTAGGGTCTTGCATACATCTTGCATTTGCATACATCTTGCACATCTCTCTCTACTCCACTTATGCATACTATCTCGACAAATAGGGAATGTAAAGCCATATTTAAAGCCAAACTTCGTCGAAATCCAATTTCCGAAGTGAGCTATTTAAAGCCAAACTTCGTCGAAATCCAATTTCCGAAGTGAGCTATTTAAAGCCAAACTTCGTCGAAATCCAATTTCCGAAGTGAGCTAGTAAAACCCTGACGAGGGTACTTAATAAACTCCATAATAGGAGTAAAATTAAAACGCGCGTATTGACCTAACCTTGTTAAAAATAAAGGTACGAACTGCCTCTGCTTAAAACGAAGGCATCACCTTTGTTACAAGCAAGGAGAGATACTTTGGTTTAAAATAAGGAAGCACACCTCGGTTAAAAACAAAGATACGGCCTTTGTTTAAAACGGAGAAGAGCCTAAACCTCATCTGAAGATGAGGTCGTGCTAATTAAAGCCTAAACTTCATCTTTGATGAAGTCGTGCTATTCAAAGCCTAAACCTCGTCTGAAGACGAGGTCGTGCTAATTAAAGCCTAAACTTCATCTTTGACGAAGTCGTGCTGTTCAACGCATTCTGACTTCGTCGAAATCTAATTTCCGAAGGGGCAATGCGAAATTAACCTTCACCTCATCCTAACGAGGCGGTACGCATTCTGACTTCGTCAAAATCTAATTTCTGAAGGGGCAATGTGAATTTTAATTCAACCTCGTATTAATGAGGTGGCAAGCATTCCGACTTCGTCGAAATCAAATTTCCGAGGGGGCAATGCAAAATTCATACCCACCTCATCTTAACGAGGTGGCAAGCATTCCGACTTCGTCAAAATCCAATTTCCGAGGGGGCAATGCAAAATTCATACACACCTCGTCTTAACGAGGTGGCAAGCATTTCGACTTCGTCGAAATCTAATTTCCGAGGGGGCAATGCAAAATTCATACACACCTCGTCTTAATGAGGTGGCAAGCATTCTGACTTCGTCGAAATCCAATTTTCGAAGGGGCAATGCAAATTTTATACCCACCTCGTCTTAACGAGGTGACAAGCATTCCGACTTCGTCGAAATCCAATTTCCGAAAGGGCAATGCAAATTTTATACCCACCTCGTCTTAACGAGGTGGCAAGCATTCCGACTTCGTCGAAATCCAATTTCCGAAGGGGCAATGCAAATTTCTTACCGACTTTATCTTAACAACACGGTAATATTTCTCCCTCGTCTTAACGAGGCGATATTATTTCTCCCTCGTCTTAACGAGGCGGTATTATTTCTCCCTCGTCTTAACGAGGCGGTATTACTTCTCCCTCGTCTTAACGAGGCGGTATTATTTCTCCCTCGTCTTAACAACGAGGCGGTATTACTTCTCCCTAGTCTTAACGAGGCGGTATTACTTCTCCCTCGTCTTAACGAGGCGGTATTATTTCTCCTCATCTTAACGAGGCAGTATTATTTCTCCCTCGTCTTAACGAGGCGGTATTACTTCTTCCTCGTCTTAACGAGGTGGTACACGATTGACTTCGTCAATTTATTTTTCGATGGGGCAATGTACTTTTCTTCGACCTCGTCTTAACGAGGCGGCACGCGATTGACTTCATCAATTCTACTTTTGACGGGGCAACGTACTTTAGACCACTCCTACCTCAACTATTTCCCCTACCTCACACCCTCGCTTCTACATCTTTTTTTTAGGGGGGGGGGGGATGTGATAGGATACGGCCTAGCTCCTAGGCCCAAGTATCAGGCCCAATATAATTGGGCCCCGACAGTTAAGCTCGGCCTACGCAGCTCGGCCCACTTAAGAGAAACTTCTTCACCAAGGCAATCAAAACTCCTACATCGACTACAATTCAAGCTCCAAGAGATATAGAAGCTCGGTGTTTATCCAATAAAGGAGGAGATCAAGGCAAAGAGTCCTAATAGGAAAAGACTTGTAATCCTAGTCGGATTCCATATGTAAATGCCTATAAATAGGGGTTTAGAATAGATTGAAAGGGGGAGAACAATCTTGTAATCACTACTCATACAAGCAATAAAGATCTATACTCTTTCCGCCCGTGGACGTAGATCTATTCCAATAGATCGAACCACGTAAATCCCTTTGTGTTCTGTTTACTTTCGTGTTCGTTAATTCCTTGTCTACATGCATTAATTACCTTACCATGACGATGGTACTTAATAAACTCCATAATAGGAGTAAAATTAAAACGCCCGTATTGACCTAACCTCGGTTAAAAAACAAAGATACAGGCCTTTGTTTAAAACGGAAAAGAGCCTAAACCTCGTCTGAAGACGAGGTCGTGCTAATTAAAGCCTAAACTTCGTCTTTGACGAAGTCGTGCTGTTCAACGCATTCTGACTACGTCGAAATCTAATTTCCGAAGGGGCAATGCAAAATTAACCTTCACCTCGTCTTAACGAGGTGGCAAGCATTCTGACCTCGTCGAAATCTAATTTCGAAGGGGCAATGCAAAGTTTTATACCCACCTCGTCTTAACGAGGTGACAAGCATTCCGACTTCGTCGAAATCCAATTTCCGAAGGGAAAATACAAAATTTTAGACCTACATCATCTTAACGAGATGGCAAGCATTCCAACTTCGTCGAAATCCAATTTCCGAAGGGGCAATGCAAATTTTACACCCACCTCGTCTTAACGAGGTGGCAAGCATTCCGACTTCGTCGAAATCTAATTTCCGAAGGGGCAATGCAAATTTTATACCCACCTCGTCTTAACGAGGTGGCAAGCATTCCGACTTCGTCAAAATCCAATTTCCGAAGGGGCAATGCAAGTTTTATACCCACCTCGTCTAACGAGGTGGCAAGCATTCTGACTTCGTCAGAATCGAATTTCCGAAGGGGCAATGCAAATTTTATACCCACCTCGTCTTAACGAGGTGGCAAGCATTCCGACTTCGTCGAAATCTAATTTCCGAAGGGGCAATGCAAATTTTATACCCACCTCGTCTTAACGAGGTGGCAAGCATTCCAACTTCGTCGAAATCCAATTTCTGAAGGGGCAATGCAAATTTTACACCCACCTCATCTTAACAAGGTGGCAAGCATTCCGACTTCGTCGAAATCTAATTTCCGAAGGGGCAATGCAAATTTTATACCCACCTCGTCTTAACGAGGTGGCAAGCATTCCGACTTCGTCGAAATCTAATTTCTGAAGGGGCAATGCAAATTTTATACCCACCTCGTCTTAACGAGGTGGCAAGCATTTCGACTTCGTCGAAATCCAATTTCCGAAGGGGCAATGCAAGTTTTATACCCACCTCGTCTAAACGAGGTGGCAAGCATTCTGACTTCGTCGGAATCTAATTTCCGAAGGGGCAATGCAAATTTTATACCCACCTCGTCTTGACGAGGTGGCAAGCATTCCGACTTCGTCGAAATCTAATTTTCGAAGGGGCAATGCAAATTTTATACCCACCTCGTCTTAACGAGGTGGCAAGCATTCCGACTTCGTCAAAATCCAATTTCCGAAGGGGCAATGCAAGTTTTATACCCACCTCGTCTAAACGAGGTGACAAGCATTCTGACTTCGTCGGAATCGAATTTCCGAAGGGGCAATGCAAATTTTATACCCACCTCGTCTTAACGAGGTGGCAAGCATTCCGACTTCGTCGAAATCTAATTTCCGAAGGGGCAATGCAAATTTTATACCCACCTCGTCTTAACGAGGTGGCAAGCATTCCAACTTCGTCGAAATCCAATTTCTGAAGGGGCAATGCAAATTTTACACCCACCTCATCTTAACAAGGTGGCAAGCATTCCGACTTCGTCGAAATCTAATTTCCGAAGGGGCAATGCAAATTTTATACCCACCTCGTCTTAACGAGGTGGCAAGCATTCCGACTTCGTCGAAATCTAATTTCTGAAGGGGCAATGCAAATTTTATACCCACCTCGTCTTAACGAGGTGGCAAGCATTTCGACTTCGTCGAAATCCAATTTCCGAAGGGGCAATGCAAGTTTTATACCCACCTCGTCTAAACGAGGTGGCAAGCATTCTGACTTCGTCGGAATCTAATTTCCGAAGGGGCAATGCAAATTTTATACCCACCTCGTCTTGACGAGGTGGCAAGCATTCCGACTTCGTCGAAATCCAATTTCCGAAGGGGCAATGCAAATTTTATACCCACCTCGTCTAAACGAGGTGGCAAGCATTCTGACTTCGTCGGAATCTAATTTCCGAAGGGGCAATGCAAATTTTATACCCACCTCGTCTTAACGAGGTGGCAAGCATTCCGACTTCGTCGAATCCAATTTCCGAAGGGGCAATGCAAATTTTATATCCACCTCGTCTTAACGAGGTGGCAAGCATTCCGACTTCGTCGAAATCTAATTTCCGAGGGGGCAATGCAAAATTCATACCTACCTCGTCTTAACGAGGTGGCAAGCATTTCGACTTCGTCGAAATTCAATTTCTGAGGGGACAATGCAAAATTCTTACTCGCCTCGTCCTAACGAGGTGGCAAGCATTCCGACTTCGTCGAAATCCAATTTCCGAAGGGGCAATGCAAATTTAATACCCACCTCGTCTTAACGAGGTGGCAAACATTTCGACTTCGTCGAAATCCAATTTCCGAAGGGGCAATGCCAATTTTATACCTACCTCGTCTTAACGAGGTGGCAAGCATTCTGACTTCGGAAATTTCTTACCGACTTTATCTTACCGACTTTATCTTAACAACACGGTATTATTTCTCCCTCATCTTAACGAGGTGGTATTATTTCTCCCTCGTCTTAACGAGGCGGTATTACTTCTCCCTCGTCTTAACGAGGCGGTATTATTTCTCCTCGTCTTAACGAGGCGGTATTATTTCTCCGTCGTCTTAACGAGGCGGTATTACTTCTTCCTCGTCTTAACGAGGTGGCGCGTGATTGACTTCATCAATTCTACTTTTGACGGGGCAACGTACTTTAGACCACTCCTACCTCAACTATTTCCCCTACGTCACACCCTCGCTTCTACATCTTTTTGGGGGGGGGGATGTGATAGGATACGGCCTAGCTCCTAGGCCCAAGCATCGAGCCCAATATAATTGGGCCCCGACAGTTAAGCTCGGCCCACGCAGCTAAAGAAACTTCTTCACCAAGGCAACTCCTACATCGGCTACAATTCAAGCTCCAAGAGAGATATAGAAGCTCGGTGTCTATCCACAAAGGAGAAGATCAAGCCAAAGGAGTCCTAATAGGAGAAGACTTTGTATCATAGTCAAACTCCATGTAATTACCTATAAATAGGGGTTTAGAATAGATTGAGAGGGGGAGAACAATCTTGTAATCACTACTCATACCAACAATAAAGATCTATACTATTTCCGCCCGTGGACGTAGATCTATTCCAATAGATCGAACCACGTAAATCCCTTTGTGTTCCGTTTACTTTTGTGTTCGTTAATTCCTCGTCTACATGCATTAATTACCTTACGAAAATAAGTTCGATCAGCATTATTTTGAGTTTTTATAATGTACTGCATTATCACGTATATAATGATGCATTACAATACATATAAAAATGCATTAAGAAATTAACTCTTGTAACATGAAATATAAAAAGGACATGAATTATATTTTAAAACTTGCAATATGTGTTTTATTCTGGAAATGAAATTATGCATTAAATGCATGTATCAATGTTAGCAAGAAATGCATTAAAATCGAATCTATGGCAAATTAAGTAATAATAGAAAAAAAAAATTAATATCAATTTATAATGATATATAATATGATCGAAAGTGTGGGAAGAAATCTATGGATTTTTTTTAAAAAAAAATTATTACATGAGAAATCTATATAAAAGAGGGATAGGAGTAGTTACCATAAATTAATGCACACATCACACCAAAATCTAATAATTTACGGAAGAAAACGGTTATAAACAAAACTACAATTACATCATTAACCTTTAAAGAATATATTTAATTATAAATTCAGAATTAAAAATAACCATAGATCTTGTGAAATCAAAGATGTAGATTACTTCTTACTTCTTACGGAACTAGACATTTGTACGTGATCTCCCCTATATATATATATATATATATAGAGAGAGAGAGAGAGAGAGAGAGAGAGGAGAGAGAGTTTGGTTCATATGAGAATAAATCCTGGTGTGAGAAATATGAATGCATTTGGACCATTGATCTTAGTTAGATCTATGGTTGTCATTGATTTAAGCATAGTTACAATGCACCATAAGCTAGATCTATGGTTGTCATTGATTTAAGCATAGTTACAATGCACCATAAGCATGATTCTGTTTAAGCATCAATTTGTACAGTCATAAGCATAGTTATGCCATAAGCATGGTTTTATGCTTACTTAAGCATGATTTTATAAAGCTTTAAGCATTGTTCTCATTTTCTCACGCTATGATTTATTTGCACGCGAACCCTTCCACATATTTATATATATATCATACTATTTCAAATATGAATATATATATATATATATATATGTATATATAATAGAATTTCGATTTCCTTTCCGGTCTCAACCAAAGGAATTCAGAAAAAAAAGGAATCATTCCCATTACTTTCATTTTCATTCCCTTTATTGATTACATTCCCTTTCCTTACTCCAACCAAACGGCATACAATTAAAATTTTCAATTACAAACTACCACTGAATTTCTCGGAGGTTTCCAAAATTTAATACTGACATGCGGTGGTGTAAAAACTATTGTAGTAATATGTATTGAGTTATTTACAGAATACTAATACTTTCTTATATAAAAATAAATAAGAAAATATACACTGTAATTGCTCAGAAAAGAGCAGAATGAAATTAAAAGTACGCATCTTTGGAGTCCTTAATTGGCATATTAAGAAGGCTGGACTATTTTTTCGCCGTAGGTACACCATAAACATCTCATGCACTATGTATTTTCTAATTGATATACAAAGGCACGAGTCACGCAGAAGTCGTATTTCGCGTGACAATATCTTTTACGGCGAACAATATCATGCGATACACATAATGTCGCATGATTGTGTAAAATGCATTATCACTAGCAATTCATGTAATAATATTTATTATACTATCACGCGATTATGCGCTTCGCATGATAGACACAAGTTTTTTGTCCACTACTGTCAATTCACAATACAAGTAACTTTAATATATTCTTAAGATGTTAAGATGGTGGTTAAAACTAACCTTTTATTACAAAAAGTATCTATTTACTCAAATTTACCTTATGAGTATTAATTTTTATAATGAAATTGATCGAAATCCATGACGCATATCTTGACTATATTTGGCGTAACTTGAGTGGATTTAAAATCCACCTTATATTGAAATGTTCTTTTCTTTTTGAGAAGATTATAAAATTTATATCGAGTTAACATTTTTTGTTAGTAGTTGATGCGTGGTGATGGAATATTCCACCTCGCATATATATTTTTATAGATATCTTTTCACAATTGACTACCGACTAATAATCTCCTTCGGCTAGTTCTCTATGCCAACTTCAAGGCTAAATTCCAAAAAATAAAAAAATAAAGAGGAGATGAAAACTAGTACACTATAATCTACAGCAAGGAAAGTCTTACAAATATATGAAGGGGAAATGAACAATAAAATCATCACAGTCGAAATGTACATTTCACACACTAATGTAGGCATGAATTCTCCATCAGAATCTTCACACCATGCTCCATATACAGAACCTTATGCACTTCTTCACCATCAGAAAATGCATACAAATCATACTGGTCATTCAACTCCAAGGCAAATTTTGAGAAATATTCTCCAATACTTGCATAAATATCATGAAGTTGCTCCCGGATCACTGATCACACCCAGAAAGTCATCTTTTATGGTGCCGATACAGAACTGCAAAAACAAACCAAAATATCTTAGCTTGAAAGAAGTGGTCATTAAATCAAAACGAAACTCTACATCAATTCCAACCAAGAAAGAAATCATCCATAAGAACCTGGCGCTGCTCAGATCTATATAGATTTAATATTAAGATTCGTAAAACATGGGGAAAGCAGATCAATTTACAAACACATGATATCATTTGAATAGGACTTGACCAAATATATGTACATACTTGAATTTAAGTTATTTAACATCAAAAAGTAAAGGCTATTAACAAATAGAAGCTATCAAAGTGACAAGATACTCATATTTGGAGCCAAGGATAATGAAACAGAACAAGGTAAACAACTTCTGTGAAGCCAATAAATAAACAGAGAGCATACAATTTCGGTAGCATCAACTCGAGTTCCAATTATCTTCAGCCTGACTTCACTTTCTTTCTGTATTTTGACCTGTGAATGATTTGAAAAGTCAAGGAAAATGCCTATTGATTATTCTTAAAAGAGATCGACTAAAATTTTCTTTGCGACAGAAAAAGACAAAGAGGAAAGGGCTACATACAGATCCATCAGAAGTAGTGTAATTTGGGATATCACCAGGTTGGAACTCCATATCATCAGGTATCAACTGCAGTGAACAAATATTTTAAATATATTAAGGTTAATTTGATTTGAAATCACTAAATTCAGACTAAAAGTAATTTAAACTAAGAGTCATGGACTTCAATCTCATTGCAGAAACCAGAAAGAACATGTCAAATCAGTGTACAATGCCAAAATTCAGGAAAGCTTGCTTTTTCCAAGAAAATACATTAAGGGTACAAACATATGTAAGTTCAATAAAAGCCCACCAAAAACTTCTTTCCATAGGAGATCTATGGACAAGAATCATGAACGTCGTTGAGAATGTGATGTGGTTAAGAGAAAAAAATATAAGGAAAAAACAAAATTTATCTATGTTTTATACGGGAGGACAAAACGAGATTGATGATCTTATCCCCAAGGGTGAAGACCCCCAGCAAGAATAACAGTATTTTCTTCATATGTTTGGATAAGAAACAAAATTTATCATAAGGAAAAACAGAATCAAAAAGGGGCAACTGTACCCCCAAGGGTGAAATTCAATTAACTTAAATTATAGTACAACTTAAGTCTCAGAAATGTCTAACATAAACTGATTCCCCAAATTATGACCGCTCATACTTAAACTGAGCTATATTCCAATATGTTGACAACTAGTGCATGATGATGTATGGAAAAAAAATCAGAATAAAAGTTGTAAATGATAAAAAAAAAATAAGGCTAATGAAACTACTAACATGATTGGATACGAAGATTTGGACAGGACCTGCCTCAGCAAAAAATCCCATCTGAAAAAATTGGAAGCAGATCATATGCATTAGAAAAATGCATAACACAACCTAAATAATCTATGATGAGACAACAATAAAAGTATCACCTTGTTAACCATTGTAACAACAGCTTCCAGAATCTCTCCTTTAAAAGGTCGAAATACAACGCACTGGTACTTAACCGGAAACGTAACAAATCCAGTCCCATCACGAATCAACCCTTTCCCAACACTTTCAATCCCAGTTATTGCCACAACAAATCCATGGTGACCACTGTAAGAACACAAATAACAAGTACAATAGATACGCAACGGAGGAGCTGTGATGTCCTTACTTTCATGCTAATATCTATACCAAGGAAAAGAAAACAAAACTGAATGTAGAATTACAATTCAGTAACCTGCAGGTGCCTTCAACATCTTTCATGAGCTTGGCGACAAGCTTATCCCGGAGATCACGCCCAAAGTGACGAGGGTGTAGCTGCATGTTTCTCTCCAATACCATGTGGAAAAACATCTTTGTTCTCCCCTTGTTGATAAATTTATAATCTGATAAGAAAAGTTTTTTCGAGTATGTCATTGAATTATTACAGAACAATAATTATGCAACCAAGAACTTGAACTTACTTCTGACAACACCAAAAAAAAATCAGGCTATTAAATTCTTAGTGAAATACCTATACCATTATCACATCAACTCGATTTCATCAAAATGAGGAAAAAACTAAGTGGTAAAAAAGTTTGCAGGTAAAGGATTTAATTTCCTCTATATCCACATTGATAGTTCAGGGCCACCTGATTCACTTTCACCTCCTCATACCAAAAAATATCACAAAATCTCAATTTCAATAGGCTCCAGCAGTTTCGAGGTTGAGCTTTCTGAAACACATATATACCATAATAAGATCATTGTCTCTCAACTATTCTAAGGTTCGTAGAGTTGTTTATAAAACAACCTAGTTTTCTCAAAACCCAATGTCCGAGCTCTATAAAACCAGGAGGAAAAAAAATGCATAGTTGAGCTAGCCTGAATCTATGTGTAATGTCATCCTATCAACAATCAACAGGAAAATTTCGAATCAAAGTTCTCACAAATCCTAAATCAGGGGGCAAAAAAAAAAATCACATTCGTACAGATATCTTAGAATTTGCACGACAAAAGCAATAAAATCAAAAGTTACCTAGTCATCATGACACGAACACGTACACCATAAATCTACTGGTAGGATCGTTTCACACAAATTCATATTTGCTTAATCATCTCCAATTTTTAGCTTATGGCCATAACTATTGCCCTAATCAAAATAATAAATTACGAAAGACATTAAGATACCGAGAATACTGCTGGCTGCGTGAAGCCTAAGGTAAAGGCCGGTAGTGCAGAATGCGCGGGGGCGGTGCCGCGGCTGTGGTAGGGCTCAGTCCAGATTTTCAGAGGCAAAGCGTAAGCGTGGGACGATAGTTAGCGGTTTTGCTATTAGAGTATTTTTTTTTTAAGTTCATAAATGAAGAAGAAGAATCCGTTCCCAATTTATATACCTCAAATCTATGTCCCAAAACCATGCATCTTCCGTTCCATTTTTAGACATAAACCCTCTACAATAGCTACTTCGTAGTATTCTTTAATTATACTGCTAGTTTGTATCCCGTCGAAATTCGACGGGTATCAATTAATAGTATAATTTATAAATAAAAGTATAAAATAATATAATATAGTTTAACCCAAAAATAATTTATCCTCCCGAATCGAAAATTTCCTCAAGGATTTGCTACATTAATCGAAAGATTTGAAATGATGCTCCTTTGTATCCAATATATTGTCATCTGTCTTAAATTAAAAACATATACTACCTCTATCCCGTTATATTAGAGCTTATTTCCGTTTTGGTCCTGACTCATTATATTAGAGCTCTTTCTAAATATAGTAAGTATTAACATGAAAATCAGGGCCCAAAAACTGTTAATTAGGCCCGAAATTAATTAACACACTAATGGCCCAATTAATCTAACTTAAGCCCAAACCAAACCCTACCCTAAAACAAAACCCTAGCCCATCTTCTCACCCCCTCTCACTCTCGATAATTCCACACATAACTCATTCTTTCTCTCTCTCTCTCTCTCTCTCTCTCTCTCTCTTGAAGCTCTCTACGCATAACCTAGCTCTCTCTCCTTCTCCACCAAAAAATGAAGCGCCGGAACCTTATTTTCTGACCCCCTTGATCTGTACCTCACCGATGATCCCTATTAGGTGGAGACGCGACGCCGCCGTCTCCCGAGTTACTGCTACCGCCGTCTCCTAAATTACTTCTACATCGCTGAACCCTCCGTCGTAGGGGTTGTTGCCGCCGGCAGGTCCAAGGCGGCGCGGGCGGATGACATAAACCCTAGCTACGGCGCGGATGCCTAGATCGAAGATGGTGAGGAGGCTCAGACAGAAGACGGCGAGGAGGCTCAGATCGAAGACGGCGAGAATTGAGAAGCTTTGAAATTGATGAAGAATTCGGTGAATTGTTATCCTTTTGCTCCTGTGTGTATTTTGATTTTTGAACTTGTGGGCTTTTAATTAATAAAGCCGGTTTAGTTAATAATTACTGGAACAAATTCTAATTAAACATAATTAGAATTAATCCTAATTATTATAAGGAAAATATTATATGTAAATATTAAATTAATTATCTAATTCCTTAATTAAGAATAAATCTTAATTAATTAGATATTAATTTATTCCATAGCACATATTTAACCAGAGTGCAATTATTGAGCCCAGATGGACACCAAAAAGAGAAACATGTGCCACCTACATCACTGTAGATGCCACATTATAAGCTCAAGCCCATAATGCCTCTTTTCAGTCCAAAACTGATATCCCTCAATACCTTGAATTCCTTTCCTGAAGAGCTCTTGGGCTATCCCAGGGATCTATGTACTAGACAGAGTTTAGTCTTACCTAATAAAATAATTCCATGATCAACCCATAACATTTATTTCATTAGAGCTGTGACGCATTCCACTAAAGAGTCACAACTGAATCACCGCTCTGTCCCAATTTGTAGATTGGGGTTGATACTTTATTTAGAGCTATCCCCGTGTTTTATGACTCCGATATCTATTAATTAATTAAAGCTCCTATGATTGCTCCTAATTAATTAATATCTTATTTTTCTAAAGTAGTACTCGTTCACCCCTTATTATTATACCTGAACTTTATCAGCATGCATGACTTGGTATAATAAACCTTGTGAACTCCCTGAGGGGATATCTCTCAACCTAATACAGACACGGTGTCTCGATACAACTAATTAGGCATATTATGTGCCCTCATATTACCCAAGAGGCAAGTCATCAGGGATGCTGCGATAGGCCCTTATCTTGCAAATCAAAATAACAATGAACAACACATATATATCTAATAGCTTATCGAGATTAAGACCATATCTCTAAATGCCGAGATCTCTAGTTTTTCACCTATTGCTAGGGTCAGTATCAGAAGAACCTTCTCTCACTCAATCCTGTCAATACGTTCCACCGTACCAACATAATTAGCAAATGAGACCCGCCACTACCATTATGTTTCAGTCTAAACCGATAGCTTTCCCGAGCTATCTTGACTGTGACACTGTTTATATCTCATAATTATTATCGAACGCTGCATGATCTCCCTGACACCCGAGCCGTCCACGTGTTCTAAAACATGAGATATAGGGCTTATTCTTATTAATATATTTATTCAGATAATTGATTGTAACCAATGTAATACATGTCGTATATACTAAAACACGTTTTTGCTTTAGCTATACACAACAACCCCAACACATATACCACGGGCGCATTAACAAAAAAAATAAAAATGAACGAGTACGACTATCAAGAAATAATGAAACATTCAAAGCTATTGAAACTAAACGAGAAATATGTATTTTTATTGACTTATTTTTTTTCTAATATAATTCAGCCATAATATATTTTCTAATAAAAATTGTCAAAATTCTATATTTTATAATAATAATAATAATAATAATAATAATAATAATAATAATAATAATATCATTTTTTAAATTATATATACTTATAAAAATGTGACATAAAATGATCTCGTCAAATTTCAACGGGCGCTAACACACCGATAAATGCTACTACATTTTTCAATAAGACTATGTGTGTGTTGAGTTTGGGTTCGTCATATACAACCTGATGAAATGTATGCAAAAAAATGGCCATATGATGGAATTAACAAGGGTAAATTGAACTTGTCTACACATTATATTCTGCACAAAAAAACTGATCTAAATATCAATTTTCCTTATAAGCTGCACAAAAACTGTTCTAGAACTTCTTCTTCTGCACATAAACTTCACATTATCTGCACAAAAACTCTATATATGCTGCACAAAAAACTGGTCTTCTACATGTCACATGTTCAAATCCAGAACACCTTCACCATTCTGCAGGGGTGTGATTGTCATTTCTGCCATGAGTTCTTCAATTCCTTCTATAAAGTCTTCTCTAATCAAATGATCAATGCTTTCCCTAACTAGATGTTGAGGAACTTCCAAATTAGTAGGTAGCATACCTTGCCTAAGTAGAGCATTCTTCTTCATGTGTGGTGGGTTGAAATTGTTTTGTCCCTTGACCTTCATAATTTCTTTAAGAACACACTGCAATGTTAGGAAAACCTTGTTCAAAGTCATTGGTTCTATCAAACTGAAACTGTTCTTCACAGCTTCTATGAGTTCATCTGTAGTCTTGCACTTCTGCCTCTGTTGTAAGCTTTGAATAGTGATTAACACGTATTTTATGTGCATGTCAAGTGTATTTCATATGTGTTTGAGGCTCGAATTTGGTGTTTAAACGCTAGAATTTCTAGGGTTTTTAACTTGTAGCATATTCTATACTTTTCTCATTTTCTTTCGGTTTTCGATCTACTTTTGTAGGAATTTGGAAGAGCATTCAAGTAGCTAAGGATCGAGGGCCGGAAATGAGGAAGAAACGAGCTTAAAAAGGTGAAAATTCGAGTTGGAAAGCCGATTTGGTTGAAGAATAGAAGAAACCGGAAGAAGGAAGAAAGAAGGAGAAGAACTGGTCAAAGTAAGGAAGACCGGCGGTCTGCCAGACCGCCGAAATCCTCCCTCAGACCGCCAGTTCTCCACCAAACTTTGCAGCATAGATGGCGGTCTGGGCCGGCGGTTTGCCAGACTGTCGAAATCCCTCTTCAAACCGCCGGTTGGCCGCCACCTCTCACTTAAGGGCCGAGTTTGGTCCGACCAAACTCGGTCCAACTCATCTCCAAACCAATTTTTTATGTATTTAACCCCTAAATCTTCCCTAATTGAGTATCTTTGACACTTTAACACATTCCTAGAACCCTAATTGAGATTTACACTTTGCTACTTTAGTATTTTTAAGATTTGTGGAGCTCTACTTGTTGGATTGAAGATTGAAGACCATATTCCTTTTCCTTATTGATTTCTCTATCTTTTGATTATGATTTCATCAATTTCTTATGGTTTATTTTCCTTGATCATGTCTAGCTAATTTCCTTTGTGATTCCAATTATATGTAGATTAGGATTAGGTGATGGGTTTAGGCTTTAATTGTGAATTTACCTTCTAATTTCATGTTCATTTTTCTTGGGGCTATGTTTTATTATGTAATTATGCTTGATCATCATAGTTGCATATCAAGTGTTTGATCTAATGCTTAGGAGGCTTAGATTAGATGCTAGGAAACAAGAGATTTGCATGCTAGAGATAGTAGGGCTAAGGAACTCAATGTGCTATTGGGAGTTAATGAATTGCTTGATATCTTAGTAGGAATTAGGCCTTTCATTAATCTACTTGATTTCATTGCAATGAGAGTTGAGTGAATCATAGTTAGAAGGTTTCCCACATGAAGTTAGATTAAAATGGTTAGTTCAAGTTAGAGTCCTAATCGCCCATCACTTAAGCCTAATTGAAGTATAGTTGAAATCACCCTCATCTATTATTGAAGTTATATCATTTGATACTTGTTGCTTGTTTAGTTGAATTATAAGTTTGTTAATTACTTTCCTTTTTTCTTAGTTAATCAAAAATACAAAAATATGTTAGTTGGTAGCTTGAATAGTGATTAGATAGCTAGGTTACTACTTGAAATTCTCAACGCCAAAACATTCCTTGTGGATTCGACTCGATTATACTCAATTGATTATCATTGCATCTCTTTACCCTAAAAAGTAGAGCAATCAAATAGCATAAACAATCCTAAGTCTAGAGCATTACAATCTGGTGAATTTGGTGGTTGTTGAATCAACTTAATGTGAAATCCATCTGCGTTTGCTACAGCTTGGAAGTCTTGATGTCTGTTGCTTATGTGTGTCCTAGCATTATCTTGTTGTATGTTGATATTCTTGCTTAAAAAAGATGCCCACTTCTGCTTGATGGCTGGAACAATCTGACATGTACAATTCCAAACATTGCATGCATTAATTGAAGAACTAAGCTTTCTAACAAGCATGACATTAATTGAAATCTACACATTTTACTTGTTTGATTATGCAGTCTTTGATTACTTGCCTATTGATGGATTGCATGGGTTTCTTCTCCTTAGTTTCTTTTTATTTTTATTTTTATTTTTATTTTTTTATGTGGATACTATTCCTTTGTGTTGTTACCTCTTCAACAAATGGCCATATTCTTATCTTACCATCAAATAAAATAATACCATCTTCATGAAAAACTAGTCTGCGTACAGCACACAAGAACATCACTTTTGGGATAAATTTTTTTGATTTGCAAACTTTGTGAGGATTTGCTTCCATTGGGGTGAGGTAGTATTTGCATGTAATCTTTGTTAAGTAAAACCATTTTTCATCTATATGAATTGTGTTCTCCGTGGGCTTGAATTTCAGAATATTGAGGATGCATCATAATGTACGGCTTGTAGACTAAAGCTTAACCTCACTAGCTTATTAGGAGCCGCCAATAGAGACTTGATGGAGTTTGTGTGAGGTCTGAGCAGGTGACCTTTAGCCCATCTTCCCACAATACTCTTGGGCACTTTTAAAGCATCAAACATGGATTGAATTGTACCTCTTTTTTCAACTTCAATCTACTGAATTTCTTCATAATTGATAACATTTTTTTATTTCTTGATTCTCTTGTTTCTAATGCTTGAAACATTGATAATCTCACATCTGTTTCTTTGTGAATTTGCAGTAGCCCAGATTCTTTTCACAGTGGAGATGCAAACACTGAACTTTCCAACCGCCTCAGACATCTTCCCATAAGCAGGCTTTCCATTTCTGCAGCTCACCAACAAGAACTGCATAATCTGCATTCTTTTGGAATCTGGAATATCTTTTTTTTCCCCCATAGCCGCTGGATTTCTGAGCAGCCGAGTACTGTGAGGAAGAAGGAGTTGAAGATGGATAGAAATGAGGAGGTTTAAGCCTTTATAGAGTAGCCCAAATCTGTTTGTGTGAGAAATTTGAATTTAGGTTGCCAAAAATGATTTTGGCACCAAATCTGCAATTTTCAAAAATTTTCTATTTTTTTTATTTTTTTATTATGAACAGTTAAATGATGAACAGTAAATTCCGCTATAGTGTTTTTTATGAACAGTATTTTTGGCTAATTTTTGCTTAATTTTCAGCTTTATTTAGAATGTTGACTTTTAATTGGTTTGTGTGCAAGTCAAATGAGCTCTAATATGAAGGGAAGGAGGTAGAACTATTTTGTTACAAAATTTTGACAATCATAATTATCGATACATGTTGGGATATTATGTTAAGGGGGAACTTGAATCAAGTAATAAATAATTTATTTTGATTCGATTCCAAAACCCTCTTTAGAATATTTCCATTATTATTTTTGATGAACTAGACAAGTTTTTATAAGGCAAAACTTACTTGTTAGGAAGCCTTACCTTTAGTCTAGAAGCGTTGAGTATGGAGCGGTTAGAGCTCGCAAAGCGTTAGGAAGCAAAGCGGCTCCAGCAGTGAAAGCGTCAGCAGTGAAGCATTGACAAAGCGTCTTGGAGACGCTTCAGATAAAGATGCTAAGAGAGAAGTTTCCTCAGTAGAAGCGAAGCGCTCTCAAGTCAGCTCACCCAAAACATCTCTGATATAGAGCTGAAATCAAAGTGTCAATCAGTACAAGTGTGACAAGTTTGACTCGCAGAATCCAAGTTTAAATCTCAAACTCTCGGATGTCTGACATCTCACAGAATGAAGCCTACGTGTCATCACACTATTGCACAACGAAAATGGCTACAGTCCAAGAAGTCAAAGTTAGGTAAAGGCGGACATCCCTTCCTGACTCTTACAGACTGACACGCCGAATTATCCGAAAATTAAGGAACACGCAACCTCTTCTCTCTCAACAGGAAGTAGGGTTCCTTACTATAAATAGAAGGAGTTGTACACACACTAAAATAATGCACGTACAAACGACTCAAGCATTCACATTTGCAAGAACTTGAGCAAATTTCTTTCTAGTATTTAGTTCTTTCAAAGCACTTCACTTTAGTGTGTCCTTAAGAACTTATTTCTTAAGTATTGCAACTACCTCACTTTCTAGGCTCAATCTCTTATATCCATAGCCTAGACTCTTGAGAATCCTTATCCCTTACTTGTGATTTCATTGTAAAGGATTCTCTTACTTACAAAAATCCAAAACCCCAAAACCCAAGTCTAGAGTGAATAGATTGAGTTGTAAGGTTATCGAGCTTTTGTGAAAGAGTGTGTTGTTGTAAGGTTTCTCGAGAGCCAGTAAAATTTCTGAGGATTCAAGTGCAAGTTTGTTATTTGCCTTGAATCACTTCCCCTTGGAAGTATAAAACAAGGAGTACCGAGTGAAGGTATTCATCCCGTCGTGGATAGAGTGGACGTAGGAGAGGTGCTCCGAACCACTATAAATTGGTCGTCTCGTTATTTTAAGTTCTTTATTGCTTAGATTATTCGCATACACACACTCACCTCTTTAATATTAACAAGGTTTTTAATTTACAAGATAAGCTTTAAAGACTCACCACATTCTGCACAGTATCACACGAGCGAGAGGCTTTAAACGCTTCACTTAGCTTCAAAGCGTCTGCTCGTCTAAAAGATTGAAAATCGCAAGAGAAGTTAAACACTTCTCTGCACACGTATTCACCCCCCCTCTACGTGTGTAAGCGTCTTTCGGGACCAACAAGTGGTATCAGAGCAGGGGTTCTAACTAACCTCTGTTTCTGAATACTGGTAGCGCGAAAACACTACAGTAGGTCTACCTGAACTGATCTTTCCAAACTTGCATTAAAACCTCACTCACTACATATTGTATATTTCTAATTTTTTTTTCAAGATGTCTTCCTCAGCACAGCTTCCTCAGTTCTCGATCGAGGGCTATACAATGTGGAGCTTCCGTGTGGAGTCCCATCTCGCTTCACTTCATGACCGTATGCATGAGGTTGTCGAAAAGGGACCCATCATAATCATGAAATATCTCTTGAGGAACCGAGAAAAGGAGAAATCCGTCGACCAAGACGGCAACCCTGTTGACGAGGAAGAAAGCGCTTCCACCGATGTCTATGTCGTAAAGCCTAGAGAAGAATATACGACCAATGAATTCAAAGCTGATAATCTAGATCGGATGGCACGCAATGTGATCCAATCAACCATCCCCGACGCCTATCTCCCAAGAATCATGAAATGCAAAACGGCGAAGGAGAACGCTAATAGCCATAGTGGCGTTGTATAATCTTGAAATACATCAAATGGATATAAAGACGGCATTCCTAAATGGGTAACTTGAAGATGAAATATACATGGAATAACCCGAAGGGTTTGTGATCCCCGGCCAAGAGAAGAAGGTGTGTAAACTTGTCAAATCCTTGTATGGACTTAAACAAGCACCTAAGCAATGGCACGAGAAATTTGACGAAGTAATGTGGTCAAATAAGTTCAAAATTAATGAATGTAACAAATGTGTCTACATCAAAGGCACCCTAAACAACTTCGTCATCGTATGTTTATACGTTGATGACATGTTGATTATGGGAAGTAGTCATGAAGTTATCATGAATACAAAGGAAATGTTGAAAAGAAATTTCGATATGAAAGATATGGGATTAGCAGACGTGATTCTAGGAATTAAATTTTCTAGAACATCGAAAGGAATAATCTTATCACAATCTCATTACATTGAGAAAGTGCTTAAGAAATTCAAAGCTTTCGATCTACCTCCGGCTAGAACACCCATCGATTTAAGTCTACACTTGGCTAAAAATTGAGGAGAACCCGTATCGCTAGAAGATTATGCTAAGATCATTGGAAGCCTAATGTATATCACAAATTGTACAAGGCCTGACTTAGCATATTCTCTAAGTAAATTGAGTCGATTCACGAGTAATCCCGCAAAGGATCATTGGACGGCTCTAACTAGATTGTTGAGGTATTTAAAACATACCTACATGTTCAGATTACACTACTCACGATATCCAGCCGTGTTGGAGGGATATAGTGATGCGAATTGGATATCTGATACCAAAGACACCAAATCTACAAGTGGTTTTGTGTTTACCATTGGAGGCGGTGCCATAAGTTGGAAATCTTCTAAGCAAACATGTATTGCCCGATCCACTATGGAATCGGAGTTCATAGCCTTAGATAAGGCCGGTGAAGAAGCCGAATGGCTTAGAAACTTCTTAGAGGATAAAAACCCATGCCTCCCGTCATGGTACATTGTGATAGCATGGCTGCTATAGAGAGGGCAAAGAATAGTATGTATAACGGTAAGTCTCGACATATTCATCGTAGACATAATACCGTTAGATAATTAATCACGACAGGCATAATGCGCATTGACTATGTAAAGTCAAAATACAACTTAACGGATCTGTATACTAAAGGTATTAACCGTGATCAATTCTACAATGCACTAAGGGGAATGAGATTGAAACCCACGATAAATGGACGTTCATAAATGACACTCAACCATGAAGATTGGAGATCCCATGAACTTGGTTCAAGGAGACAACATTTTATGAAGGTTCAAGTCAAGTACTTGGAATCTACATAATCCATTCTCGCAACTGCCCAAGTACGAACCTGTCGTGCGTGGTAAAGGGTAAACTTATGGAAAAATTTAATGATTTCTATAGCCTTGCAAAAGGTAGAGTATGACAGGCTACTCTTTATAGAAGATCACCTATATAAGTGAGAAGTGAGGCCGCTTCAAATTAATAACACTTATGAATCCAAGATATGGTCCAAGGCCAAAACGGACACAACGTGAGAACTGAAAGATATAAGATCTGTTATTGTGTGTGTGTTATTGTCTTGATTTGCACAAAAGCTGACCGGTTCAAGACATCGCGTTCATCGAGCAGCAAGTAAATCCGATAACACTACACAAAGGAAGGTTCAAGGCTAACTACCACCTATCCTGATGCGATAACAGTTCATCGGGACATAGTATATGTTGCATATGCATTAGTTTCATTCATGTGGGGGATTGTTAGAATTTTCCCAATAAATGCTCTAATTAAATCCATAATTAAGTTATGGTAAGTCCATTAATTAATTGAATTTGATAATGGATTTGAAATCTACATTTTATGTAGATAAATCTAGTGTATTTATTTGTCTAATTCCATAAAGGAATGAATGAGAAATGAATGCACAAAGTAAAGCTTTGAATGTGGAAAATGTCGGAACACTTGTCCCACATTGGAAAAATAATGAAGAGTAGAGCCATTTATAAGGGATTTCCAAACACTAAGGAACAATCAAGTGTGCTCCTCTATGGTGTGCCTTATGGTGTACCATAGTTGACTTTTTAGTCACCATTGACCGAACTCCTACGAGGATGGTGCGAAGCACCATCCGAGCACGTGCACGTCACACTTGTCGCAATGGGCACTCTGTCAGTGCACTTCGCACGTGCGCATCATCCCGAGGAGCCGTAGGGGCCTTTGATGTTTTGGACGTCAACGGTTCGGATTGGTGATGTGGCAGTCAAGGTGGCGCATCATAAATGAAGGAATGATCATAGAATCAAGGAATGCCATATTCTTTGAAACGATCTTTCCTAAGAAAGGAAAGTAGGACATAAGTTCTGTCAAGAGAACTTATGAAGAAATCCCACCAATTGATGTTGATCGTAGTGTTGAGTCAACACACGAACCAACACCAGAACAAAGGCAAAGCAAAAACTACAAAATCATTTGGCCCCGATTTTGTAGTATATTCATTAGAAAATGAACCAAGGACTATCAAAGAAGCTTTGTCTAGTCCTGATACTGATCTATGGAGAGAAGCAATAAATAGCGAATTTGAATCAATCTTAAGCAATCACACTTGGAATATTGTTGATCTTCCTCCGGGAAATAAACCTTTGGGTTGCAAGTGAATTCTTAAGAAGAAATTCAAAGCTGATGAGTCTATAGATAAGTACAAAGCTCAGCTTGTAGTCAAAAGCTATAGACAAAAGGAAGGGTATGACTACTTTGATACATACTCTCTCGTAACTCGAATTACATCCATTAGAACGCTAATAGCCATAGCGGCGTTGTATAATCTTGAAATACATCAAATGGATGTAAAGACGGCATTCCTAAATGGGGAACTTGAAGATGAAATATACATGGAATAACCCGAAGGGTTTGTGATCCCCGGCCAAGAGAAGAAGGTGTGTAAACTTGTCAAATCCTTGTATGGACTTAAACAAGCACCTAAGCAATGGCACGAGAAATTTGACGAAGTAATGTGGTCAAATAAGTTCAAAATTAATGAATGTGACAAATGTGTCTACATCAAAGGCACCCTAAACAACTTCGTCATCGTATGTTTATACGTTGATGACATGTTGATTATGGGAAGTAGTCATGAAGTTATCATGAATACAAAGGAAATGTTGAAAAGAAATTTCGATATGAAAGATATGGGATTAGCAGACGTGATTCTAGGAATTAAATTTTCTAGAACATCGAAAGGAATAATCTTATCACAATCTCATTACATTGAGAAAGTGCTTAAGAAATTCAAAGCTTTCGATCTACCTCCGGCTAGAACACCCATCGATTTAAGTCTACACTTGGCTAAAAATCGAGGAGAACCCGTATCGCAAGAAGATTATGCTAAGATCATTGGAAGCCTAATGTATATCACAAATTGTACAAGGCCTGACTTAGCATATTCTCTAAGTAAATTGAGTCGATTCACGAGTAATCCCGCAAAGGATCATTGGACGGCTCTAACTAGATTGTTGAGGTATTTAAAACATACCTACATGTTCAGATTACACTACTCACGATATCCAGCCGTGTTGGAGGGATATAGTGATGCGAATTGGATATCTGATACCAAAGACACCAAATCTACAAGTGGTTTTGTGTTTACCATTGGAGGCGGTGCCATAAGTTGGAAATCTTCTAAGCAAACATGTATTGCCCGATCCACTATGGAATCGGAGTTCATAGCCTTAGATAAGGCCGGTGAAGAAGCCGAATGGCTTAGAAACTTCTTAGAGGATAAAAACCCATGCCTCCCGTCATGGTACATTGTGATAGCATGGCTGCTATAGAGAGGGCAAAGAATAGTATGTATAACGGTAAGTCTCGACATATTCATCGTAGACATAATACCGTTAGATAATTAATCACGACAGGCATAATGCGCATTGACTATGTAAAGTCAAAATACAACTTAACGGATCTGTATACTAAAGGTATTAACCGTGATCAATTCTACAATGCACTAAGGGGAATGAGATTGAAACCCACGATAAATGGACGTTCATAAATGACACTCAACCATGAAGATTGGAGATCCCATGAACTTGGTTCAAGGAGACAACATTTTATGAAGGTTCAAGTCAAGTACTTGGAATCTACATAATCCATTCTCGCAACTGCCCAAGTACGAACCTGTCGTGCGTGGTAAAGGGTAAACTTGTGGAAAGTTTTTAATGATTTCTATAGCCTTGCAAAAGGTAGAGTATGACAGGCTACTCTTTATAGAAGATCACCTATATAATTGAGAAGTGAGGCCGCTTCAAATTAATAACACTTATGAATCCAAGATATGGTCCAAGGCCAAAACGGACATAACGTGAGAACTGAAAGATATAAGATCTGTTATCGTGTGTGTGTTATTGTCTTGATTTGCCCAAAAGCTGACCGGTTCAAGACATCACGTTCACCGAGCAGCAAGTAAATCCGATAACACTACACAAAGGAAGGTTCAAGGCTAACTACCACATATCCTGATGCGATAACAGGTCATTATGACTTAGTATATGTTGCATATGCATTAATTTCATTCATGTGGGGGATTGTTGGAATTTTCCCAATAAATGCTCTAATTAAATCCATAATTAAGTTATGGTAAGTCCATCAATTAATGGAATTTGATAATGGATTTGAAATCTACATTTTATACAGATAAATCTAGTGTATTTATTTGTCTAATTCCATAAAGGAATGAATGAGAAATGAATGCACAAAGTAAAGCTTTGAATGTGGAAAATGTGGGAACACTTATCCCACATTGGAAAAATAATAAAGAGTAGAGCCATTTATAAGGGATTTCCAAACACTAAGGAACAATCAAGTGTGCTCCTCTATGGTGTGCCTTATGGTGTACCATAGTTGACTTTTTAGTCACCATTGACCGAACTCCTACGAGGATGGTGCGCACGTGCACGTCGCACTTGTCGCAATGGGCGCTTTGTCGGCGCACTTCGCACGTGCGCATCGTCGCGAGGAGCCGTAGGGGCCTTTGATGTTTTGGGCGTCAACGGTTCGGATTGGTGATGTGGCAGTCGAGGTGGCGGTGACATGGACAAACGACGCGTGTCAAACCCGGGCGAGGCGTCGGCTCGCGTGTGTCTGGTCGGCACATGTTGACGTGGCAGAACGAGGCGCTGCCACGTTGCAGCGCGTGAACCAATGCACCTCTTGACCCGCGAACCAATGCACTATTTCGGCCTCCTTCATGGCTGAACCAAGGTGTCTCTTTGGTTCGCACCATTTGGTACGGTCGCGTTCCTTCAATCGCACCACTTGAAAACTATAAATAGAGCCCCCCTCATTTGGATTCAAACATTCGATTTTGAAATCAATCATCTCATACATACTAGTATATTTTTGAATACTCAAGTCTCGAGTATCAAGTAAGTTCGCCGGTATTACGACGTTCTAGTACATGGACTCATAATCGTTTCAACCGTTGTATCTTGGAGATAATTGCTATCGAACCGCGTGTCCTGTGCGGAGCAATTTTATCTTGCGGAGAGAGAATTAAATTCTCACCTCGGTTATTACTAAATCGTGACTCTGCCGATTCACATTCTACACTCCCGACATAACACATCTATATACAGAATTAAGGCATTAGATATAAGCCATAAGAAAATTATTTAGCAAAGTACCTGATGAACAAATTATATAGCCATAAAAATATTGATTCAGACTACCATATCTCGAGGTTGGGAAAAACTTCAATTCAAATCATCCAAATATCTAGCTACACGCTGGAGACGAAAGGTAGCAACCGTGGCCGCCCACAAGCTTTCAATTAGGCTAACTTCCTCATCCACCGATGTGAGTGCCTCTGCCTACATTGCTTTATCAACCAATTGAAACTTCAAAAACTATATGAAACCTTTCTCCACAAAAAACAAAGATATAAACATGAAAGAAAAGAATACCCCGTTCAACCATTAATGTGTTCTCCATTTTGTAATCAGATTGTGTGGGAAGTGGGTACCATTTTGATATATATGAAAGTGGAAGTGGAGTAAGAAAACTACCGCAAAGTGGGGCGAATAAAACCGCTTTAATTTTGGTGGATTATAACCCTCCCGCCTCTTATTTTGATTTCAAAGTGCTATTATTTGATACATGGCGGGTAAACTGAGAAAGTGAATATTTTTGTATTTGAAGTTTTTATCATTTCAAGTTCAAATATTCTTTTTTTTTTCTATACGATTTATTTTTTCAAACGTCCTCAAACAATCTTGAATTCTGATATAAAATAGATAATTTTAAATCAATTGAAATTAAAGAATTGAATTTACAAAAATCAGGTAGCAAAAAAATGTAGGAGGGCACACATTTTTTACTTTTACTTTTACCTTTCTTTTTCTATTTTCTATTTTTTTTTCATTTTAAAATTCATTTTTCTATTAACCATTTAAGAGTCCGAGCAAATGAGAAGTGTAACGCACAATGGAACTCCACGTAAACTAAAGGAGTAGTTTTGGTTAATAAATAATTTCCGCTTTTACTTACGTGGAATATATATAGTATTAGATATAAAGGAGTGAGATTCACATATTTAACAAATACATTTTTTTTATTTAAGCCAGATTTTAGATTATAAAGTTTTGTATATATATTATGAATATTTAAAGATAGTTTTACAATTCTAAAAAAATTAAGTACTCCGTATAACATAAAAATGATCACATGTGCATTAAGTCATTGTGTAATGATTTACTGGATTAAAAAAAAGAGCATATCTACGTGATTAATTTCAGTTCGAATTTCGAAATTATAAGATATAATTATACGAATCAATTAAAATAACGGTACATGGATGATTGCTAATAGAAATAATTAAGAACATAATATAAATATAGCTAAAACATTTTCGTCTCACACGTATTTAATGTCAATAAATAAACATAATATAAATATAGCTAAAACATTTTCGTCTCACAATTATTTAATGTCAATAAATAAATTGTCTCGTTTATTTGTCAACACATTTTCTAATTAGGTACTACAGTATGTGTTAAAAACATATTTGGTTAAATAAATAAATGATAAAAATAATTAAATCAAAATGCAAATGTGACTAAAATGCAATAAATGTTAAAAATTAAAGATAATTGTCCGATTCATTTACCTACATATTTTTTTAAAATTATGTGTCGCTAAACTAACCGCACATAATTATGTGTATCTGATTATGTGTAGCTAAAATTTCACCTACACATTTTTTTAATAATGTGTCGTTAAACTAACCACACATAATTATATGTAGTTGATTATGTGTAGCTAAAACATTATTTAATTATGTGTACCTAAATTAACTACACATAATTATGTGTAACTGATTATGTGTAGCTAAAACTTCAGTTTCTTGTAGTGCCTTCTCTTAGATTTGTGAGGAATGAAAATCACGTACTGAACATTTCCACTTATCCCTTATTTATAGATAAGAAGTGGAGTGGTGGAGAAGTTAGGGCCTTCACTAATGGGTCAGTCTATGTTCTATTGGGCTACTCCAGGGATCTTGAGGAGGACATGGACTAGGCCTTCCAATATAATTAAATAATCCAAGTATTCTCTGGCCCCGAATACTCTATTTAATTATATTAATATTATAGTCTTTCCACTATAGTAAAATAATATTGCATCGCCGTCCATTCCCAAATTACTACATACCGGGCTCCTCTTTGAATTATATTATTTCCCATGTTTAAGATATCGCATGTCCATACCGAGAGTAGTACCCGTTCGACCTCATTATTATATCGGAACTTAATCTACCTACAGGGTTTGATATAATAATCCTTAGAACGCCTCAAGGGGACATCATCAACTCGGCGCACCAAGACACGATTTCTAGCTATAATATTAATTATCATATTTATAATATTATTACCCAAGATACGGAGATTCTTTGAGTTGCGATAACTCTCACTCATGGTAAATCAAAGTAATAAAAATTATAAATACATAATTGAATATTATGACAACTTGAATTAAGAAATAATAATCGTCCGAGATGTGATCCTTAATAAGTCAGTATAAAAGGATTTATCTCACCTCGATCCCGTTCAGTGCAACTCTGATCTAGTATAAGCTAATAGTTGATTAACACGTATTTTATGTGCATGTTGAGTGTGTTTTGTATGTGTTTGAGTCTCGATTTATGTGCTTAAATGTTAGAACTGCTAGGGTTTCTTAACTTGTAGCATACTTTTCATTTTTCTCATTTTCTTTCAGTTTTTGATCCATTTTTGTAAGAATTGGGAAGAGTATTCATGTGGCTAAGGATCGAAGGCTGGAAACATGAAAGAATTGAGCTTAATTAGAGTGAAACTTAGGGTAAAAAATGTGGAATTTGAAGTTATAGAGTTAGGGTTTCACTATTTTAAGTTTGTTTATGTTTTTCTCGTTCTCTCGAGTCTCTTTGTGTCTTTTTGTAGGTTGATGAAGAACTCATTCGGCAAATTTGATCATTCCATGTCGAAGAGGAGCTCGTTACCCGTAGCAAAAAGCAGTTCATAAATCAGAGTTCGGACGAGAGAGAACAAGCGAAAACGAAAACATTGCGCAAGAGAAGACGGAAGTTGACTGGTCAAAGGGCGGCAAACCGGCGACCCAAACCGGCGGTCCACTGGGCCACCGGTCCGCCGCACCCAGGCCGCTGTTCACCACAGAGACATCGGTCCACTGGCGGTCCACTGGACCGCCGGTTCCCCTTTGGACCGCCGGTCGCGCGAGAAAGCCTCTCGGTTCTCCCCGGTTCGTCCCGTTTCATTCCGATTTGACCAAATTCGACCCAATTACGAATTTCAATGTATTTAAGCCCAAATTCTTCCCTTTTTGATGGATCTTTTGCATATTTTAATATTCTTAGAACCCTAGAAATATTTCCCCCTTTCTACTTTAGTATTTTCAAGATTTGAAGAGCATCACTTTGTGGATTCAAGATTTCAAGACCATTTCCTTCTTCCTTATTGAATTCTCTATCTTTTAAGCATGATTTCATTTACTTTTATGGTTTAATTTCCTTAATCATGTCTAGCTAGATCTCTTTGTGATTTCAATTACATGTAAATTAGGGATAAGTGATGGGATTAGGCTTTAATTATGAATTTACCTTCTAATTTCATGTTCATTTCTCTTGGGGCTATGTTTTATTATGTAATTGTGATTGATCACCATAGTTGAATACCAAGTGTTTGATCTAAAGCTTGGGAGACTTAGATTAGATGTTAGGATCAAGAGATTTGCATGCTAGAATATAGTAGGGTTAAGGAACTCCATAAGCTCTTGGGAGTTAATGAATTGCTTAATATGTTAGTATGAATTAGGTCTTTCATTAATCAACTTGTCTTCATTGCAATGAGAATTGAATGAACCATACTTAGGAGGTTTCCCACATGAAATTGGATTAAAATGGCCAATTCTAGTTAGAGTGTCACATCCCTATCACTTAGACCTAATTGAAGTATAATTGGAGTCACTGACATTTCCTATTAAACTTCTTTAGTTAAGTTCTAAACTTCAAGTTATAGAGTTTCACGACACCAGATAATCTAGTAAATTTCACACATCCCGGATATAATGGTTTCTCTGCATCCTCAAGTAATTTTTTATATTTACTTGGATCACCCGTCTCATCATATGCATCATGCACCATATCAATTGGTTCTTTGAACTTAAAATTATGATCAGCTTGCTCTACGTGATCCGGAAGGTTTTCAGAGTTACTAGGTTTAGGCTTTTCCCCATGCCATATCCATGTATGGTAGGCTAAATCCATACCATTAGCCAATAAATGTGACCTTACAGTGTTAACCTTTTTCCGTTCTATGCATCCACATTCTATGCACGGATATGGCATTGTTTCACAGTTACCTATATCTTTTATGCAAACTTCATAAAAGACTCCACCCCAACTATATATTCATGGGACAACCTATTCTTTGACATCCAAGATTTGTCCATAATGAACCTAAGAGAACAAGATAAATTTGAGAAACAATCGACACCCTCATGAATTTTGAGAAACAAATCCTGCACAAATAAGCATTTAATTCTAGCCTATAGATTCAAAACACTTTTCCACCATTAGTCAAATAAGTTTTTAATACTATCTTAATGAAATTAAATAAGTAACTGTAGGTCCCGATAAATAGATATTAGTGTATGGGGGGGGGGGGAATACACCAATTAGCCAACAGTTTTGATTTTTCAAAACAATTTGATCTTACTGAGTCGTCACTTCAGTTTATCAGAGCAATTTAGTTTTTCCAGCTCAAACAGTGAACTGTTGAGCTTGCAAAACTAACCTGCGTGCGGAAGTTTGGTGGAAAGGTTGGCTAACAGTTTTCAAAACAGTTTTAGAAAAGACTTCAGTTCATCAATAGTTTATGCAAGACAGGTTGCAATGATGCAGGTTGTGAACATGTAGACTGCGTAAATAAAGATGGAAGAATAAATAGCGAGAGAAACACGAGTTTTTATCATGGTTCGGAGTAAACAGCTCTACGTCCACGCTAGATCCCATCGAATCTGTAATCCCTTAACTTGAGATTTTTCACTCCTTTTAACACTGGTGGAGGTTCTAGTCCAAATTCAAGTCTCTCTTTAGACTGAATCTAGCACGAATCTTGAGTCGTGTCTCTTCTAACTTTACATACAAACTTACATACAATCTTCCTAATGCTAAACAACTAGCACTGATAACCAAACTGGAAAGCTGTGAAAAGTTATCACCGTTTGGAATACAACTCTATCAACTACACTGAATATCAACAGTGATGGTAGTGAGAGTGTGGATTGTGTTCTAGTAAGACAGATTCTAGAAAGAATAGAAATCTACAAAGATCAACACTTGGGAAAGCTCTAGTGATTTCGAGTGTTGATTGTGTGAATATTTAGCTTGAGATTTCTGCAGCGTTTCAGCTTGTAATTTGAGTTTCCCGTGCCTTCTTTCTGGAATGACTTGAGGTATTTATAGAGAAGCATTTGAAATAGAACCGTTGTATGTGTCAGGATATGCAGAACCGTACACTGACACAATTATAGACGATGAGTTGAGGACAGGTTCCTCAGCCACAGCTCAGGTTGGACTTTGCAGGTCAAGCTTCCTATACCTCGAACTGTCTTCAGTCTTCTGTAATCTTCGCGAGAAATCTTTGAGTATGGTTAGAGCAGATTACATAGACATATTACATAAAGGAACATTATGACAGGTTTGAGTAGATTAGGTACAAGGTTGCACTACCAACCTTGACCTTTACATAGCAACCTGTCCGGGTTAAGCTTGACTGATCCAAACACGGAGACCAGTCTGTTCCATTTAAAATCTATTGTCTAAGTGTGGTTTCTAATAGCATTATCAAAACTTAGTTCAAAGAAAAAGGTTCCCAACAATTTCCCCCTTTTTGATAATGCCGAAACCCACACTTTACATCTTGACTTAGAAGTTTTGAACTTCACACGAAAAGGTGATCAAGGTTTGATGTTCAGCCAGCTGCATGATAAAAAGTTTTAGGAAATTTAAAGCATAACATGCAAAGGCCTGGACAATGAGATTTTGTCATCAGGAACAAAATATGATCATTTTTCATTTATAGTATCAACTGAATTGATGTTCACAGATTACAGAGTTGATACAACAAATGAATGAAAATGATCAAGTCACTTCCTCACAGTCTTGAATCTCTCTTCAGCGATCTTCTCCTTGCTTATAGATCCCATAGCTGCGTAGACGCTGTCACAGATCGACCTGTACTCATCACAGCCTGTGGTCTTGCAACCGTACTGAGCTGCGATTCTTCTTATAAAAGTATTGATCCGGTCGATATCTGGAGTATCAGTGCCGCAAATAGTGGGAGGTTGGAAGGTCTCTATATTAGGCAGATTGATCGTGACCTTCGCCTCTGCAGCTTTCACACGGACTCTTTTAATGAATTCGCGATCGGGGAAAGTTTGCATCCAGCTGTGAAAGGCAGATTTGGTATCACCAGTGTAGCGAGCATCAACCTGCAACCAGTAGTGGTGTAAGATGAACTGGTTCAGGAACTCATCCCACAAAGGCTGATCTTCCACTGGTAGCCAATCAGTTGGCTCTCTCTTGTCAGCTTGATCCTTGCAGCTTTCGAGACATCGGAAGCTTGCCATGCGAGCTTTGTCCCTTGCTCTCTGTTTCCGTAGATCTTCGAGAAACAACTTCTGCTTGCCTTCATTCTCGCATTCATCTGCGGTGTAGCCAGCTTCTGCCATCATTCGAATAAGAGAGGCTTCACCCTGTGCCCTTTCTTGCTCAGACAACTTCTGGGCAGCAGGTTGAGGGACAACTGTCACAGGCGGAGCAGCTTCTGATTGAGTCATAGGAGGTTGGGTGACCTTTTTCTCCTTGCCTTTTGCTTTAGCAGCAGTGCGTTTGCCTTTCCCTTCCCCCTTTTCGGCATTATCAATCAAGTGCTGAACAGTGGTATTGAGGGAGGCTTGCTCATTGGAGATTAAGGACAGGTCAGTGCTGATCTTCTCTTTAAACTGGAGGAGGGAGTTGATGTTCCCTTGCATCTCTTCTTCTTTCTTCAGGGAGCTGGATGAAGCTTGAGCGAGCTTTGAAGAAAAGTTGTTGACAAGCTGGTTGAGCTGTTCAAACTCATATCGCAGGTTGTCAACCGAGGATGCGTAGGCGACCTTCAGATCGGATAGCTGGTTGGGAAGCAGCTTGTCCATTGCAGCTTTCAGTCGTGTGGAGATGAAGGTTTCGAACTGGCTTGCCACTTCATCCTTGATAACCTGTAGCATTTCAGCCTTGATGTTTGACAGCATGGCAGATGCTGCTGTGTCCATAGCGTCAATTTTGTCCGCAATCTTCTGGTGTTCAGCAACCTCGGTGGCCTTCACCTTGGAAACTTCCTCAATGATGAATTTCTTTCAAATCTGCTTGCACAGCAGTGAGAGGAGTTCCTGCGGTTGCTACAGAGTAGACCGGTACACGATCATGATCGGACACTGCGTCTCCGCTGTTCTGGGATGGAGAAGGAATTAGACTGAAATCTTCATCCTCTAGAAACTTGTAATTGTAAGAGTCGCGATCGTAAGAATAGAAAGGTTTCAAGTCGACATTGAGTACCTTGGCCTCTCTCTTCATCCTAGAGAGGACGAACTTCTTGAAGCAATCGTGAGCTTCAGGAATGGAAGCATAGCCAAAATACTTCCCAAGGTTGTGCTCTTCAATCTCTAGCTGTTCGATGGGGTGAATAAGGAAGATGGACTTCAAATCACAGTAAGATCTATCCTTCCCATCGAGCAGAGCACGTAGCCGAATTGCCAACTGCCTGGTCTCGGGAGTGAGATCAATTCCGGGAAAAGACTCCATGACAATCTTCTCAGCGTCGATCTCGATGGAGTTGACCAACATGGCAGCTGCAGTCTTGATCGGATCTTCTTCTACATCATCATCATCGGATGAAAGGATAAGATGGAGGTCAAGCTCTGGAGGCGAGCTGTGATGATGAGAAGCTTCACCGGACTGCTGGTGGATGACGATGGAGGTATCAAGATTTTCTTCCTCGAAATCGGTGTCATCCTCCGGTTGAGATTCGTTGTGGCTTTGGCCAGCTAGCTCCGAAGCTGTAGACTTGAAGATATCACGAACAGAGGGTACAGGTATTGAAACCTGTGCTTCGAGAACTGTCTGTTCCGGGATGTCTTCAAATGTTTGACGAGCAGGTTGGTGTTGAACTTCTATGGTAGCAAACTCCGTATGCAACCTGCGTGATATGGGAGTTGGAGATTTGATACGCACAGACTTGGCTGGTCTGTCAAGCTGCTTGCTAGGGGCAAGCTGCCTCTTTCTCCGAACGTCACGCTGCTCTAGTGGTACCCAAGCTGGGTTAGATCGACCCATGTCGTACAGGAACGGCTTCACCACATCATCATTCTTGGCAAAGACGGTCATGTCAACACCAATTATTAGTTCGAGCTGCTTCTGGTCCTTGGGACCTTTTCCTTGTTGAAATGAGTCATTCCACTCCAGTTGAGGTTGGGGTGGAGACAGTAAATGAGAGAGCAGATCTTGGTGCCTAGGCGCAGATTCCTGGCAATGCGGAATGCGGTCACCATGTCGCCTTCATAGGTGATCGAGAGCTGCTTGACTTCTTCATTGAGGAGCTTGAGGAGAAATCGGGCCCAGTTCACGTTTAGACGCTGCACGATTGCAGTCATCACTCTAAACTTCGCTGGAGTGACAGCGTCGTGGTTACCAGAGTAACCAAGAAAGACTTTGTGAACAAAGTCAATGAGGGCTCTGTACGCAGGTCTCAGCAGAGGGCGCGAGAACCTCTTTCCATCATACTCGGTTGCGGGCTGCATTAGAGCTTTTTGGTAAACTGCTTCCAGATCTGCATCCGGAACGTCTAAAATTAAGCCCATTGGCTTATGATACAGAATATCCACAGATCCTAAATCAGCGATGCCGTAGGTGCGGGAGATGAGCGAGAGGATCAGAATAGGCTCGTCGGGCACACCAGGCAAAGGAAGATGGAATTAAGCAGAGTCGACATCTTCCGGGCAAAAATGTGATAGATAGAACATCACGACTTGCTGCGGAAGCCAGAATTTTGGCTCATGAGTAATAATCTTGTAAAATCCGTCCGCTTCCTGGATAGCGGAGTACATCTCGTTCAAGCCGGCATAATCATAGGTTGAGAGATTTGCTGCAGGCTCTGTGAGAATGTATTGCTGTAGATATTGAATCTTCTGTTCCGTTATTTGTGGAAGAGTCTGAGACGTGGATTCTCCTGCCATTTCAAGAACGTATAAATGAGAATTGTTAATGTGAAATTTTGAAAGAGAGTTGCAGAGAAAAAATGACGGAAGAATGCAGAAAATTGAATTGAGAACGACGATGCACAGTTATATGAATATATATAAAAGATAAAGCGGGCGGTTGAGATTGAAGCAAATCAACTTTTCAACGGATGGGATTGAATCCCTGGAAATCCGTGAGATAGTGGGCGCGTGGGGTTGGTTGTGTATCCCACTCGCACTACCCTAACACTCAACCGTCGCCTCGCATTAAATGCGGATTTGATACTTTGCATGCACTTTTTGACATACACGGAAAGTGAAGCAAGAATGTTAAGTACTGTGTCAGAATATCCTTAACAAAGATTTCAATAAATAACAAAACACATGCTTCAATAAATGAAAATGATTGATAAGGTATATAATTGATTAAGTGAAGCAAAAATATTTCATTGAAATTTGAACATTTGGAATAATTAAGGCATATCTTTGACATATATAAAATCATAATTCAAAAACATGGAGATTGATACAGGTCATCCATGACACTTCCCTATGCAAACTGTCTTTTTCACAGTTTCTGATCAAACAGGTTCCACTGTTTATGAGTTCACAGCTTTTATCTAGCTGGACTGTCCTCTGTCCTTTGTGAACTGCTCTTGTGCATCCTTTTCACCAATGTGAGCTTTGATGAATTCCCACAGCTTGGCGTCCTCAGTTTGCAATGCTGCAACCTTTTCATCAATGTACAGCTTGCTCTCCAGTTCCAGCATGTTAAGCCTTCGAGACATCTTAAAAAATTCCGCTTTGTAAAAGGATAACATCTGGTCTACTGCTGTGGAGCTGTTGAGAGAGGATGTAGGAGCTACTGTGACAGGAGCTTGGGACTGAGCTTTGGACGGGAAACCTGGAGGGGTGCCCGGAGGGGACTGTTCGCCAGCAGGTTTCACTCCAACCTGTGGAGAGGCAGGTTGCGTTGTGGTCGCAGGTGGTGTGAGATCTGCCTCCACAAAGGTTGCTGCTGTAGATCGAGTGGTGCGCTTCTGAGAGGGCGCAGATTGTAGATCCTCCAGCTTTCTCTTTCCTTTTCTAACTGACTCAACCTGGACGCTGTCTTCTTCATCATTTTCACTGCTATCATCTTCTTCTTCAGCTACATCTACCTTTGAGTCACGCATTTCTGTGAGCAGAAGCTTGGCTGCACCTTTGGCCTTGTTGATCTTGTGAGGCAAGATGCCAAGAATCATGATCAACTGGTTGCAGGTGTGAGGAACTAGCTTGTCGTCAGGAAATCCAGTGCAGACACGCCATACGCGATTTGTAAGCATTCTCTACAGAATGATAGAGAGCTTGATGCCATGACAAAGTTGCATGTTGGCCTTGATCCTAGCAGGTAACTCTGCAGCTTCCTTGATGAACAGATTGACTAGTAACCTGGCCCAGTTAACATTTAACTGCTTCACCACAGCAGTTAGCAGTTTAAACTTCGACAGAGTGACAGATTTGTTCGAGCCTAGGTAAGAGAAGAACACCTTGTGAACGAACTCGAACATAAATCTGTACTCGGACTTCAGGTCGTGGCGGTTGAAAGTTCTCTGATCATAAATTTTCTTGGGCTCAAACAGAGCTTGTTGATATACATCGTTGACGGATTCCATGGGCACATCATCAACCTTTGTGATAGCCTTCAACAATTTTTCCATTTTAGAGCATAAATCTTTTGGGATTGCTCTTTCTTCTGTAATTGATGCAGCTTTGAATGCAGTATCTTTTTCTTTCTTTTCGGGCTCAGTCTTCTTGCTTGAAGACGTTTGTTCTGACCCGCGCAGTCTGATCATTTCAAACTCATTCCCGATGAGCATATCAAACAGTTGCTCAAGCTTCCTCAGCCACAGCTCAAGTTGGACTTTGCTGGTCAAGCTTCCTATACCTCGAACTGTCTTCAGTCTTCTGTAATCTTCGCGAGAAATCTTCGAGTATGGTTAGAGCAGATTACATAGACATATTACATAAAGGAACATTATGTCAGGTTTGAGTAGATTAGGTACAAGGTTGCACTACCAACCTTGACCTTTACATAGCAACCTGTCCGGGTTAAGCTTGACTGATCCAAACACGGAGACCAATTTGTTCCATTTAAAATCTATTATCTAAGTGTGGTTTCTAATAGTATTATCAAAACTTAATTCAAAGAAAAAGGTTCCCAACAGTAACTAATCACACAAACACAGCGTAACAGTAATAATTTACATAATGGTAGCACTATGGCAATAGGCTACCCCAAGGATGAAAATAAACGAGGTAAGAAGAAAGAGCAAACAATATGTTACTAACACAAATGAAGCACCAACACAAGTACAAGTAACAGGTTAAACACAAAGATAATATAGCATCAAAGGTTAAACAAAATGAGAAGAGGTCGGTCGCTTACTCACAAAGTGGTCAGTTATATGAGGGCAGGAGCTGAGGGCTTACTCCTGAAAATTGCAACACCTGCAATAAGCAAGACTCCCAACGTGTTTGAATGAGCTAGCAAACAATCTGCAAACAAGAGGTAAGATAAGATAAAATATTAAAATATAGAGTGAGGATGTCCATCGAGTTCAATGAAACAGTAGCAAGCTCTCTACATTTGAAAAAATAATAATAATAATAAATTATAAGCATAAGATTTTATGGTTATAAACCAACTAACATCATCTCTGTTCTCATTTCTAATGCAAATTATATTTTTAATTTGTTTTTTCATTTATAAACTCTGGAGAGCAAACTTCTACATAATAAGTTTAATTTTAATTTTAGAGTTTAATTTTGATTTTTAGTTATAAATAAATGTAAATTATAAATTTGCATATTATAAAAATACTGAAATAATTAATTTGGAATAATATTATACACTGAAATTAAAATAGGGGATTCATCCTATTTTTATAGTATGTTTAAGCATTATTAATCTTGAATTTTTAGAAAAATACAAACACTGAGTTGATGAGTAAAGGTGAATAAACTATGTTTTGGGCCAAAATAGCCAAAATTGATGTGTACACTGAAAAGAAAAATAGATCTGATTGATATATAAGGACTTATGACAAAATATTCCACTATCTATAATTCTCCTTTGCTTTTGAAAACTGCTTTCTTCAAGCTATTTCAAATTTCAACGTAAACTAGAATTGAGATAACTTTCTATAGAATTATCAATTGATGAAAATAGATGTTCAAATCATCATTATTCTTCAAGGAAACAAAGTCAACAATAATTATTCCTAGTGGTTTTTCAACTTTACTTATTTAATTCATCATAGAACAAGAGCTCATAATAAAAAAGAGTTTAATTATATATTAATTTCTTTGATTATTTTTGAAAAGGGAAAGTATGAGCATCAAATTAGAGCTGTCAAGATTTTTACTATAATTAGAATCATGAAAAACAAATAGATTGGAATAAAAGAGAGAGGAAAAAGCACATTGTTTAATTATTCCATGTAATGCAAGGTAAGATATCCCAAAATACAAGATCTGAAAACTAAAAACAACCAGAGGGGGCAAAGGTTTGGACTGGTAACAGTCAATAGAGTTTATTCATTATTGACATCGAGAAGAATATTGATTCAGAAAGATAGAGAAGAAAGATACCATTGAAAATGATGCTCCGTAATATAGGAAAGCAGCAGGTATGAATCTTTCATATTCATTATGTCTGAAAGGTCGAACTGGAATCTGCACATTTTAACATTTATAGGAATTCTTTTAGAGAACTAGTAAGCAGAATTACTACAGATAATAGAAATTGTTTGTTGATGAGATACTAAGTATGCAATGTCACACAAAGTAGGTGCTTGAAACTAAAAAGTAAACCAATTAACTTCAAGAACACGTGAGAAAATCAACATCAAGAAGGATTAGAGTTTTACTAACACATATTATTTGGCTTCAAATCTCTTAAAACCGAGTCCTCAAAATAAGAATTGAAAACTATTCTCAAATCACTCTATAACATTTAAACGGAAAAGCTGGCAAACTTTGCACACAAAATCAGACAAAATTATGAAAAAATCAACACATTGAATCAATGATGTGTGTACATGCTTTCGGAAGTCTAACAATAATAAAAGTTAATGTTGATTAAGTATCTTCAGCATTATTCCTCCCAAAAAGGTTAATGCTATGCTTTATAAAATGCAACACCTCACTTAAAAGCAACCTATAGCAGCTCTCTAGTGATACCAGCATGTTCTTATTTCATTATATTACAAAACAGCCAAACCATTCACCATATCCTATTACTACCGTTCATGTGGAAAAACTAGAAGACAGACTAGAATAACCAATTAAACTTATATCGAATTGTGAATCTCCCTAGTGGTGTTCGGCTGAGATCAAACCAACCAAACACACAGAAAATTTAGGGGAATGACAAGAAAATCTTAACTGAAAGATTCTGAAAAACTCAATGTGGAATACATAATGAACCAACCAATAAACAGGACATGAACGACATAAGTGATACTAGAATTTAGTCACAGAGTCAAAAACACAGTTAATCAAACACGCAAAAACCGTAAAAACCAAAAAAAGAGCAAAAAAAAAAGAAGAGAAAACATACTACAATTCTAACAATCATTACATCAAACAGAATATGATCAAAAATAGCATAGTACAGAGTTGAGAAGAAAACTACCAAAATACTACAACGAGTAAAAAAAAAAAAAATAGAAAAAAAACTAAAATATTTGATCGAAAGAAAACAAAAAATTTTTGGTAAACTCAAGCAAATTAGATAATGAATTTTCCTACAAATAGAAACATTCCCATTCACGAAGCAAGAAAAGGTGCAAGCATGAAAAGAGGTAAAAGAAATTGTGTGTTTTCCTTTACATTTGACATTCGCATTTGTCTATTTCTAAGCTATATATTATTAGAATAGATGACTTACTTTGATTAGGTTTCTAGCCGAGCCAAATTAAGCAGTGCAGGCGAGGGTAACGGCGATACAAAATTGGGCATTTTGAACTTCCTCGGCAGAGGCGACGGCGAAAGAGGAGCAGACGGAGGATGGAAGGACAACAAGGCGACACAGAGGAGGATAAGGGTTTTGATTTGGGGACCAGCTTTCAGAGATAAATCGATTATGGAATGAGGGTTTTCTTTTTGGGGAACAAGGGTTTCAGACGAAGGAGGGAAGTCTCGAATTTTTTGAGGAAAAAAAGAGAAGCGATTTCGCGCGGAAGGAAGAAGGTTCGACACTTAATTAGCAATTTTTCAAAAAATAATTTTTATAATGAGAAACAACAATGTTGGTGTATCAACAACGGTTAAGAAAATGTTGTTATATGATACAACAACGCACATACAACAACACATAAAAAACCATTGTTTTTTCAATTAACAACAACACAGAAATAACAATGGTACTCAAAAACTGTTGTGTATGAGCGCATCTGTGCACTCATAGACAACGGTTGTTACTACAACAATGGTTTTTACTAATTTAACAACACTTTTTTCAATAACCGTTGTTGATTGTGTGTTGTTAATGTCGATTTTTGTAGTAGTGTTGGGAATCATTCACAACACTGTGCTCGTGTGAATGTGTAATTAAAGAGGTGTTAGAGTTAGAAATGTATACCTCCTCAATGCTTGCGTCACCATCACTCATTGCAATGAGTCCCATGTCAATTCCGATGGCATTCACTTCTTCATCATCAGTGAACTCATCCACATTGTGGTTGATGGGTTTGTTTGTGAGTGATGTATCATTGGCCTCTTCAGCGAGTAGAGTAGCTCTTTTAGCACTATCTCTTTTAGCTCGTATTTCCTGCCTTTCCTTTTCTGTAAGGTCTGGGCAGTCGCTTTTGTAGTGGCCAATCTTGTGACAACCAAAGCATTGGACATTCAGCTTATCTTTGGTGATGATTCTAGACTTTTCATATTTTCTGGCATCACGTGGTGTGGAGTGACTCGCTTGTCCTCTCTGATTTTTGTAAAATCATTTATACTTCGCCACTCTTGCATTCGAAGTATTGAACCCTTTTAATAAGGTCAAAGCGAATTCTCTGAGTTCATCCTTAGACATTTCGTTTACATCACCATGAGAGAAAGCAGTGCTCGGCACGATGGACACTGGATCTTCACAAGATTCAAATGCTAGACCTTTAGCGGGTGTTGAAGGCTCGTCTTCATCATCCTTAGTCGCTTTGCTAGACAAATCGAACTCCATTGCCTTAAAGTTTGAGAATAGCGCTTCGGGAGAGACAACTCCTAGATCCTTCATGAACAAACAATTTTCTTTAATTGTTTGCCATTTTCCAATTAATGCATGTACTACCTTTGAATTGACCTCTTTATGAGTGAGATCCAACCCTAGGGTAGTAAGCGAAGAGACCATGTTCAAGACTCGAGTCTCAAACATTTCCATGGTTTCGTTGTTCTTCATTGATAGAGCTTCAAACTCTCGCATCAACACCGAGAGCTTGTTTTCTTTGATCTTTTCTATCCCTTGTGAGAGTAGAGTAAGGGTATCCCACATTTCTTTTGGTGTCTTGCACTTCATGATTCGTGCAAGATGAGCGTCAGAAATAGTTGACTGGATTACATTTCGAGCTAGATGATCGAGGTTATCAACCTTGAAGTCATAGGGAGTATACTCAGCTCGAGGCTTAGGAATTGTCCGATCAGGAATGCCTATTACAATAGGTACATCCTCGATTACTTCCCACATGCGATCATGTAAAGAAGCAAGATGTGATTGAACTCGGAAGCTCCATGTATTGTATCCTTTCATGGAGAACTGAGATAACTGTCTGGACGACATACTTAATGAATAATTAGTACTATGCAGGTATGCTCATGTAGGTTTGTTTTTATGCAAGATTTAAAAAAAGATCAGTTCGGTAACCTAACAGTAATGCTTTAATACATTACCAGTATTAAGAGATAGAGGTTGTGAACCCCTGCTCTGATACCACTTGTTGGTCCCAGAAGCGAGTGTACACGTGTAGAGGTGGGGGGGGTGAATACACGCATAAGAGAAGTTTTTGCTTCTCTTAGAATTTTTGAAAAAGGTGAGTTTTGAGATAAAAGCATTTCGTTTCGATAAAAGTGAATCGCTTTCAGAGAAAACGCTTGCGGAATTTGGTGAGCGATTATACTCGCTTTTAGAAAATCTTGCTTTTAAGAAAAATGTTCTTTTAGTAGCTTTATATGAGTGTGTGTGCCTTATGCAATAATCAAAGCTTATAACAACTAAAGAACAGTAGATAAGTAAAGCAGTAAGGACATAAGATTTATAGTGGTTCAGAGGTCACGCTCCTACATCCACTTGTTGCCTTCACTCAGCAACTCGAACTTCCTTCACTCGGAAATTGAACGCACAACATGAACAAATATCCTGGTTTTATCCTTCCCAGTGAAGTGCTTCAAGTTCGACTTGAACCTGAAACCTAGAGATTCTAAGTGGGTTTTCAAGAAACCTAAATGACAAACTTCCTATAAACAACCTTCCACTTGCGTATGCAAACATAAGCTTCACAATTAATCAAACAAATACAAACTTTCAACACACAAAAGAACTTTGGGTTGGGGGTTTGGTTTATGAGAGTTCTAACTTAATAGAGAATCCTTTTACAATGAAGATCACGTAAAAGGTATAAGGATTCTCCTCTTAGTGAAACTAGGGATATAGGGTTTGTGGACTCAGAAACTTAAAGAAAGTTTCTAAGGACTAACTAAACTCTAAGGCTTAAGAACTTTAAAGAATATTTGTATGAGAGCTTTGAAGTTCTTGCTTTGATCTTGTGCGCGAGAGAGTAGTTTCGTCTATCTTCACGTTGAGTCAGCATCCCTATTTATAGTGAGAGTGCATCCACTATCCGTTAGAGAGATAGAGGGCGCGTATACTCCACTTCCCTTCAGTTGAACGGCTATGCAACTTTTTGCAGGTGAACAGTATTTTCCGGCTTGTCTTTTTCCCGAAAGAGGAAAACCTTGGATTTTGCAGATTTCCATCTTGGATTGTAGCGTAGACAGTAACTGTATACTATTCCGGTAATTTCTGTTGACTTATAGCAATCTTCCACATGTCTTCTGACTTCGTGCGCCGCATTTAAGAATTGTGTCTTAGCTGTAAAATTTCAAAAATTTGAAATCCTTAGGCTTTGAACATTTTGCCGCTTTGAATGGTGCTTCTTTGTGAGTGCTTCATTAGTTGAAGATTCTGAAGAACTTTCGCTTTTGCTGATGTAGCTTTCTCGGATAATTGATATGCACATTTGTTCTGCTTCAAGTTGCTTTTTGGTTATCGTCGTTTTCCACTTTGTGAATAGTGGTTGCTTCTAAACAATTCACTTCTAGCAAACTTGAGAGTATTCGCTTTTGCTTCTGATTCGCTTGATCTGAAAAGGAAAAAGAATGCTTGGGCTTGCCTTGCACTTACATTTGCATTTTTTTTTTGTGGCTCCCTAACATGTGAGCACTTCTAAGTGTGTAAGGCAATATTTGACTTCATAAAAAATAATAAGGGAAATATGAAATAATTAGGGATGCATGAAGGGGTTTTGGAATCCAATCAAAACAAATATAAATTTTATTAAAAAAATAAGGAATTCGCTTCACCCTTCATACATAAATAATAAGTCGTCCGTCGTTCGACATAAATATTGAAGGATAGAATGTGAAGCTGCCCATTATTTAGATGATTATTGAGTAAAGTTGACATTTAATTTATTCTTTTTCAATTTTGATTAAGGATTGCTCCATCATATAAGGGTTTTCTTATCAAAAATCAATTTATCACCTTCATACATATAAACTTCTTTATCCGTCCGTTCCTACGTAACTAACAAACTATACATCGTAATAGTAGTATAATTTCTCATACGGTTTCGTTCAAAATATTATGTCGCCCGTTGGTTCGATATAATAGAAAAATTGATCAATGTAGGGTAATATTTTTTTGGATAATAAACATTTTGAATGTCATGTCTCATATTGTTTGAATCGTGGGGGCTGAGAAAGTTGTTCGATTTGATGATTTACTATTTCAACAATCGTAAACTTAAATAAGTAAAATCAAAACAAACTTTTTTCTTAAAATCTTAATATTGTACTATTACTATCATTACTATCATATATAGCACAATAGAGATGTAATCAATCATTATTTTGTTATTCAGATTCAATTTTTAAAATAGTATTACTCATTAATTTAATACATATATACCCGTCAACTTCCTGATCGAATATTGTATATATACAGATTAATGAGTATTAATAATCGATCTTTTAAAATATGTATAGTATTAGAATAATGTAATGTTGTACAGAAAATTTAATCGAATGTAATAGATAAGTTAATATGCATGCTTATATATTGATAATTTTTTTAGAGGCAATCCTAAAAATAGTCATTTTGATAATGTAAAGGTAAATTTTACCTACACATAAAAGAATATGTAAATTTTAGCTAATTTTTGCATAAAATGACAAGTTTACCCTTTAAGTTAAACACACGACCATGATTACATAACTACATAGTTGTGTAATTTTAGTTGTGTGTTTCGCCCGGCACAGCAAACACGGCAGCCTCAATGTCCCAATGCACGACGGACGGCCACGGCCCAGGAGGGGCGGTCGTGACCATGCCAAGGCCAACAGGGCAGCCCCGGCATGCCAATGCACGACCACGGCCCATGGGAGATGATTAACACGTATTTTATGTGCATGTTGAGTGTATTTTGAATATATTTGAAGCTTGATTTGTATGTTTTAATGTTAGAAATGCTAGGGTTTCTTAACTCTTAGTATACTTTAGACTTTTCTCATTTTTCTCGGTTTTCGATCCATTTTTTGTAAGAATTGGAAAGAGTATTCATGTGGATAAGGATCGAAGATTAGAAATGAGGAAGAATCGAGCTTAATTAGGGTGAAACCTAGGTTTGAAATGTGGAATTTAAATATATAGAGTTAGGGTTTCACTAGTTTGAATTCAATTATGTTTTCCTCGTTCTCTCGAGTCTCTTTATGATTTTTTGCAGGAACAATGCAGTACTCATTTGGTCAATTTGATTATTCCATGTCGAAGAGGGGTACGTTAGGAGTCCATAGAAAAAAGCGGATTGAGAATCGGAGTTCGGACGAAGGAGAACGAGCGAAAACGGTGAAGCTGCGCAAAAGGACCGGACCGGCGGTGACCCGGACGGCGACCGGCTGGACCGCCGGCCAGGCCGCCGGATGGCCGGCTGAGATGCAGAGTTTCCAGCGACCCAGGCGGTGGTCGGCCAAGCTGCCGGCCAGGGCGCCGTCGCCCCTTTTTCTTTAGTATCTTGACCGAGTTAGTCGTCTAACTCGGTCCAACTCGACCCAAAACTCACCTAATGTGTATTTAACCCTAAAATCTTCCTATTTGGGGTATCTTTTACATTTTTTGACATTCTTAGAACCCTAGAAACATTTCCCTCTTTCCTTTTTAGTATTTTGAAGATTGTTGAAGATTTATGTTGAAGATTTGAAGATCCTTCCACCATTCTCTTCCTTATTGAATTCTCTATCTTTTGATCATGATTTCTTCTATTTTCTATGGTTTAATTCTTTCAATTATGTCTAGCTAAATTTCATTTTGGTTCCAATATATGAAGATATGATCTAGATCACTAGGTTTTTGGATTTTGTTATTGGATTTACCTTCTAATTCATATGTCTTGTGGTTTGGGACTTAATTTTATTGCATGATTGATTGGCCATCATTGAGTGCATACAAGGTGTTTGGTTAAATGCTTAGGAGGCTTTAATTCATAACACTTGGCATTAAATCACACCATATTAGTAATTCTTGCTAGTAGGAGCTTCTAGATAATTAATTGAGCTATTTGGAGTTAATTTATGCATCTTGAGACCTAGCGGAGATAGATGTCATAGGTTAATCCACTAATATTGATTGTTTTGAGAGAAGAATTGACGTTTACTATATATAGAACTCCCATATGAATTAGATTAAAATGGCTAATCCTAACAAATCCTAAAACCTAGGCCTCTAGTGATTATCGGATTATATTTGGACCTAAGCTTTCTACTATTCTTGTTAATTCTTGTTATTAGTTGTTATCTAGTTTGTACTTACTTTATATTTCTCATTAGCTAATCAAAAACACAAAAACATGTCACTTGTAAGCTTGAATATTAGTTAGATAATTGAATTACTACTTGAAACTCATTCGCCATTGCATTCCCTGTGAATTCGACTCGATTATACTATAATCGATTATTATTGCTATCTACCCTCACCCCTAAAGTGTGGGCGGATCAATTTTTGGCGCCGTTGCCGGAGAATGCTTAGTTTGAGTTTCAATAGTCGATTTGGTTATTGAGTTACTAATTCAAGCATTGTTTCTTTTAATTTTTGTTTTGTAGGTTTATGCACACAAGGTCCAAAGGAAGACTCGTTCAACCTTTGATCTTGAATTTTGAAAGAAGGCATAGAAGAAGGAATCTATTGAAGATCAAGAAATGGTTAACAATCAAGCAATGGAAGCTCTTATGAAAGAAATGGAAGAGTTTAGAGCATGGAAGGATGAGCAAGAAAGAAGGGCAAATGAGGCTCAACCACCTCCTCTCAACCATATGTTCCAATCTCTAACGGAACAATTTCAAGGAGGAGAATGGGGGACGATCAATGGCAATAATTTTGAGCTCAAATCCGGACTCAGCCAAATGGTGAAGAGTGAGCAATTCGGTGGAAGTCTTATAGAGGATCCGAACGCCCACCTTAGTATGTTCCTTGATATTTGCGATACTATCAAGCTTAATAGAGTTTCAAATGATGTTATTCGTATGAGGATGTTTGAGTTTTCTCTACGGGACCGGGCCAAGGATTGGTATAAAGGACTAAACAAAGCTAACATTCACACATGGGATGATCTATGCAAGGCCTTCCTCTCTAAATACTTCCCACCATCCAAAGCTCAAAGGCTTATTTCTGATATTTCACACTTCTCTCAACAAGGTGATGAGACTTTGTTTGAAGCATGGGAGAGGTATAGAGAGCTTTTGAGAAAATGTCCTCAACATGGCTTCCCAGAAGGTCAACAAAATACCACTTTTTATAGTGGTCTCACACCACACACAAGAAGCATCGTGGATGCTAATTCCGGAGGATGTCTAGTGAATCAAAATGCCAAGGAAGCCTTGAGGATTATTGAAGAGATGGCCGCCAATAGCTATCAATGGCCAATGGAGAGGGCCCCTTCTAGGAAGGTTGCTTCTATTGATGATGAGAAGTTCGATGCATTGGCAATGGAAGTTGCTAATATGAAGAAGCAATATGAAGAAGAGAGGAAAGCTCAATCTCAAGCTCAAATTCAAAGTGTTCATCAATATCAAGAGAACTTGGAGCCTAGTGAGAGTGAAGACTTGAATTTTGTAAACCAAAGGCAATATGGAAATTTCAACAAAGGAGATTTTCAAGGACAACAATGAGGATTCCAAGGAAGGCCACAAGGAGGCAATTCTTATGGTTATCAAGAAGGCTATCAAGCCTATAATCCGAACATCCGGAATCATCCTAACCTCTCCTATGGAAATCCTAACAATGCTCAAGTGCCACCTCCCGGATTTTCCGTTTCTCAAGGAGTTATTGAAGAACCGAAGAAAACATCTCCTTCTATTGAGCAACTTGTCCAACAAATGGCAAATTAACAAAGCTCGTTTATCACACAAACCGGACAAAAGGTGGGTGCATTGGAGAATTCTCTCACTTCTTTGACAAAGCAAGTGAAGATGATGGAGGGCCAAATAAGTTAAATGGCTAACCAAGTCACCACTCAACATACTCTGGGAAAGTTTCCAAGTAATACGGAGGTCAATCCGAAGAACCAATGCAATGCTATCACACTTAGGAGTGGAAGAGCCTATGAGAATCATGCTACATCCGGAAGTGGAAAAGAGGAAGTCCTTGTTGAAGATATACCTTATGAGGAGTCTCCTACTAATGAAGAGAATTCAAGGAAAGAAGTTCAAGGAGAAGCTCCTAAGGCAGTGCTAGTAGAGGCTCCTCTCCCTACCAAGGATGTTATTACGAAGGCTCCATTTCCCCATCGTCTAGCAAAGCATAAGATTGATGAAAAGTTCATGAGATTCTTGGAGATATTCAACAAAGTACAAATCAACATTCCCTTGCTTGATGCACTTCGAGATATGCCCAGATATGTGAAGTTCTTGAATGATGCCGTTGCTAACAAGAGAAAGTTTGGTTCATTTGAAACAATTAGCCTAACGGATGAGGTTAGTGCGGTGATTCAAAGGAAAATGCCTTTGAAAAAGAAGGATCCCGGAAGCTTCATAATAGCATGTGTGATTGGAGGGAAAAAGTTTGGAAATGTCCTATGTGACCTTGGAGCTAGCATCAATTTTATGCCATTGTCGATTTTTAGAAGATTGGATATTGGAGAGATCAAACCTACTTCTATTTGTCTCCAAATGGCCGATCGTTCCATATCTTATGCTCAAGGAATTGTTGAAGATGTGTTAGTGAAAGTTGAGGAGTTCATCTTTCCCACGGAGTTTGTTATCTTGGATATGCTGGAGGATAATGATATGCCCCTCATTCTTGGGCGTCCTTTTCTAGCAACCGGAAGAGCTCTTATTGATGTGCAAGATGGAAATCTTACGTTTAGTGTTAATGAAGAGACCCTCACTCTTTCAATCTTTGATGTTATGAAGAGAGGAGATGACTCAACCTATGAGGAATGCAATTCAATCACCACCTTGCCTACATCTATGGTAAAAGATCTTACGGAAGAAATCATCGCTAATTCTTTCTATTCTTATTCCGATTTGGATGATGCTTGTGATGACTTATTGGAGTCTATTGCTTATTTGGAAGCAAATCAAAGATCATTGAAGGATGAGGTTCATTACCTTGATATCAACCAACCGGGAGAGAGTGGGAGTTCAACTAAAGTGGAATCTTCTTCGATCACTTCTCAAGAGTTGAAACCTCTTCCCGATCACCTAAGGTACGCCTTCCTTGGTGATAATGACTCTTTACCCGTAATTGTGTCACAACACTTGTCAAAGTCCGAATTGGACAAGTTGTTGCGTGTCCTTAGGGAGTTTAAAGATGTTATTAGTTGGTCTATTGATGATATCAAGGGTATTTTTCCATCTATATGCATGTATCGTATTTTATTGGAAGATGATTGTCGTCCTAAGGTTCAACTTCAAAGGAGGTTGAATCCGGTCTTGCAAGAAGTGGTGAGAAAAGAGGTGTTGAAGTTACTAGATGCGGGAATGATTTACGCCATTTCGGATAGTGAATGGGTGAGTCCTACCCAAGTTGTTCCGAAGAAAGGGGGGATGACAGTGGTCAAGAATGAGAATGATGAGACTATTGCTACAAGGGTTGCCACCAGATATCGAGTTTGTATTGATTATAGGGCTTTGAATTCGGCTACAAGGAAAGATCATTTTCCTTTGCCCTTTATAAATCAAATGTTGGATCGTTTAGCGGGTTATGAGTACTATTGCTTTCTTGATGGGTATTCGGGATATAATCAAATTGCTATAGCCCCGGAGAATCAACACAAGACGGCCTTTACATGCCCCTATGGAGTATTTGCTTATAGGAGGATGCCTTTCGGTTTGTGTAATGCTCCGGCCACTTTCCAAAGGTGCATGATGTCTATCTTTGGAGGTTTGATTGAAAATATTATGGAAGTATTCATGGATAACTTCTCGGTTTTTGGGAAGAGCTTTGATTCTTGTTTGGATAATCTCACAAAGGTGTTGCAAAGGTGTAATGACACTTCTCTTGTCTTGAATTGGGAGAAGTGCCACTTCATGGTTAGAGATGGAATTGTGCTTGGGCACAAAGTTTCAAAAGATGGTTTGGAAGTTGATAGAGCCAAGATTGTTGCTATAGAGAAGCTTCCACCCCCTACAAATGTGAAATCAATCCGAAGTTTCGTTGGTCACGCGGGGTTCTATAGAAGATTCATTAAGGATTTTTCAAAGATCACAAAGCCACTTTGTGATCTCTTGCAAAAAGATGTGAAGTTTGTATTTGATGAAGAATGTTTGAAAGCTTTTGAGACATTGACGAAAGCCCTCATCTCTACTCCTATTCTAATCAAGCCCAATTGGAGTGAATCTTTCATATTGAAGTGTGATGCAAGTGATTATGCTTTAGGAGTGGTTTTGGGGTAAATGAGAGACAAAGTATTTCGAGTCATTCATTATGCTAGTAGAACCTTGGTTGGTGCTCAAAGGAACTACACAACAACGGAGAGGGAATTCTTGGCTATTGTCTTTGCCTTTGACAAATTCTGGTCATATCTTGTTGGAAATCACACTATTGTCTATTCGGATCATATGACTATACGACATCTCATGGCCAAGAAGGATGCAAAGCCTCGTTTGATTTGTTGGATTTTCCTTCTACAAGAATTTGACATGGAGATTCGTGATAGAAGAGGAGTTGACAATGTGCTAGCCGATCAAATGTCAAGGCTTGAAAATCCGGTTGAAGGTGAAGATTTGAGAGTGAATATCAATGAGTGCTTCCCGGATGAAAGAATCATGGTCTTGCAATGCAAGGATTCTTGGTTTGCCGATTTTGCTAATTATCTTGTGCTTCGAGAGTTGCCACCAAATCTCTCGGATTATCAAAATGCCAAATTCCTTAGAGATGTGAAGTTCTATTATTGGCAAGATCCATATTTATAGAGAAGATGTGCCGATGGTCTTATTAGAAGATGTGTTATGGATGGTGAATGGCTCAAGATTATTGAAGATTGTCATGAGGGACCAAATGGGCGTCATTTTGGAGCAAATCGTACGGCTTGGAAGGTTTTTCAAAGTGGATTCTATTGGCCTTCGATTTATAGGGATTGCCAATTATTTGTGAAGAATTGTGATAAGTGTCAAAGGATGGGAAATATCATAAAAAGGGACGAGATGCCTCAAAACATCATGGTCGAGGTTGAATTGTTTGATGTTTGGGGGATAGACTTCATGGGACCATTCCCTAATTCTTGTGGTTTTTCTTATATTCTTCTTGCCATTGAGTATGTTTCAAGATGGGTCGAAGCCGTTCCAACTTCGACGAGTGATTCCAAGGTGGTGATCAAATTTTTGAAGAAGAACATCTTGACTCGGTTTGGAACTCCAAGGGCATTGCTTAGTGATGGGGGGTCTCACTTCAATAATAAGTGGTTGGGAAGTGTTTTTGCTAAATATGGAGTGAAGCACAAGATTACCTCTCCTTATCATCCTCAAGCCAATGGTCAAGCCGAGCTTGCAAACCGGGAGATCAAGTAAATATTGGAGAAGACAATCACTACTCGGAAGGATTGGGCTAAGAAACTCAATGATGCTTTGTGGGCCTATCGAACCGCCTATAAAACCCCCATTGGTATGTCTCTGTATCAACTTGTGTTCGGAAAGTCTTGTCACTTACCTTTGGAGATTGAACATAAGGCGTTTTGGGCTTTAAAGAGGATTAATCTTGAGTTTAAGGAGGCCGGATGGAATAGGAAAAACCATCTTGTGGAGTTAGAGGAATGGAGAAACGAGGCTTATGGAAATTCTCGGATTTACAAGGAAAGAGCCAAGAAGTTTCATGATTTGGAGATTCGAAGCAAGGTGATCATTCCGGGGGACTGAGGTTCTTCTCTTTAACTCTCATCTTCGTCTTTTCCTCGGAAAACTCAAATCAAGGTGGACCGGTCCTTACATTGTGAGTAAGAGTTTCAAGAATGGTACATTTGAACTTCTCAAAAATGATGGTTCTACCTTTGTTGTTAATGGACATCGACTTAAGCTCTATTTCAATTCGAAGAAGTTTAAGGATGACTCGACCATTCTTCTTAATGATGCTTGATCTTGGAGATTATGTCGAGCTAACAACGTTAAACAAAGCGCTAGTTGAGAGGACACCTTAACACGTATCCTTTTCTTTTTCGTTTTTGTGAGTTTTTATTTCATTTTTTCGATTTTTGAGTTTGTTGCAATTTTCGTTCCATTTTTGAGAAAAACCATAAAAAATAGAAAATGTTGAAAAAGAAGGTTGAAAAATGCTTAAGGAGAATAAGGAGGAAGTCGAGAGGGACCCGGTGCTTCGAAAAGGGTCGAGAAACGCGTCAAAAACGGCCGAAACGAGTCGATGGGCGAGCTAGCCGGCGACCTGGACGGCAACCGGCTGGACCGCCGGCCAGGCCGCCGGCTGGGTGGCTGAGGTGCAGATTCGGCGGCGGTCCAGGCGGCGACCCTCCAGGCCGCCGGCCAGGGCGCCGCCGGCCCTTCCTCCCCCCTTTAATTCTATTTTAGTTTTCTTTTCACCTTATTTTCATTCATTTTATGTTTTTCAATTTTTATTTCTTAGAACAAACCCACTTTCTCACTCTAAAAACTTAGATTTTCTTCCTCTAATTACTCTCAAATCACTTAGAATTAAGCTAATTCCTTCCATAGGTTCATTACCCATCCCAAAGTCTACATTTTGAACTGAATAATTCACTTTTTCACCCACTTTAGCTCCAAAAACGAAAAATTGGTTCTTTTGGGTAAAGAGTTGAGTTTCTTCAAGTTTCTTCAAGAAGATGAGGTAATCTGCCCTATATCCTTACTCATATGAGTTTCTACTTGCAAGATATGAAATGGTATGAGTATTTACTTCATCATTTTCATGACATTAAGTAGAAATTCTTACCTAGGATTTTTCTTGATTATTGGAGAAACTTGTGGGTGAACCATGGAAATGGGCATGCATTGGCTTGTATTTATGCTTCATTTATGCACTTAGGCATGTTTGAATCAAGCTTGAATGAAAATTTGTATGATTCATGAAATTTTGAGGGATATGCTTGCTCTTTAGTGGGAAATTCATTTATTGAGTGTTTTAAGGCTGGAAGAAGGCACGAATGTATGAATTCTTGATTTGCAAAGTGAAATTCATAATATTCTTTTTGTTCACTTAAAGTTTCATGTGAATATGCATTCATTTTCATGTGAATACTCATGAATGAGTTTGGAAGTGCTTAATGCTTTTGTTAAGAAAATATGAAATTCTTGCTTGTTTTGTTTAGGAAATTCATTTCTTAGGAAATATGAATGCTAAATGGAGAGTGATACTTGTGTGAAGTGTTGCTTACACCTTGACAAAGTTTGGATTATTTTCTCCGATCTCACTTTGCCCTGTTTGTGGTTTGTAGGAAAAAGGATTCTAAAGGGAAAGAAAATGCCACCATCACTTCTAAGGAATTGATTGCCTCTCTCTCCAAAAAGAGGAGAAATGATGCCTCTTCATCTTCACAAGTACTAAGAAGAGATCCAAAAACACTGGAAGCTCATGATATTCACTTGGAATCTTATAAAGAAAGAGCAAGATTTGCCGTTCTCGTGTCAAGAACCATTATACCAACTCAATTTCCATCTAAGGACATATTGGTGAAGTTAGGGCTTTATGATAACATCAAAGTCCTCTTTGACAATATAGGATGGGGAAGTATCCTAGAGGATACTCTTGAAGATAGGAGAACATATGAAAAGGTGGTTCTTGAATTTATGAGCACATTGGAAGATGAGAGCATCCATACTATGGAAAGCATCAAATTTCAATTATTTGGAGAGCGTCATGAGTTGAGTTTAGAAGAGATAGATGACATCTTTGGAGTGCCACATGGAGGTGATGTGTTGGTGGAAAGAGCTTTTGAGCATAGTTTCATGTGGAATAAACTTGCTCCAATCACAATGGAAGGTTTTAGAGCGGGATACTCAAAATCAAATGAGGTGAGAAATCCGGTCCTAAGAATGGTGTTGAAGATCCTTGCTCACACTATGGTGGCACGGACGGAGAACACTTCGGTTCGAGTTGATGATCTCTTCATTATTCAAGCCATGCTAACCAAGAGGCGCATAAGCTTTTCTCACATTTTCCTTGCTCAACTCATGAAGCAAGCAAAGGCACCAAGTGGGAAGATTAACATAGGAGGAATGCTCACCCCTTTGGCTAGGAAAATCAATGATGATCTTAGTGGATATACTCCGATGAGAGGTTCATATTTGATTGATGTTGAGAAGCTAAGAAACATGAGGTTTCTTGTATCATCTAGGCCTCCCTTTTATTTCATTCAAGATGATGAAGGGACATTCCCTCTTCCAAATGCAATGAGCGTGTTGGTAACCGATCTACATGATCGGGAGAATTGACACTTGAATACCCCCACTCATAAATTCATGAAAGAGAATCATATTTTTAATTATGGAGAAGACGATGAATATACAATAGGGGGTGAGGTAATGTCTTTTGCTCAAGAAGATGAAGAAATGGAAGATTCTACTAGGGGTGAACCAATGTCAAGGGGTGAGCCAAGTTCAAGAAGAGAGCAAGTTCCAAGAGAAAGAGGGTATGAAGAGAGGTTTGAAGCCCTTGAGGGGAGGATGGCAAGCATGGAGCGTGGATTTAAATCCCTTGATGCACAAGTTACGGTGATGAGGCAAGAAGTAACTTCAATGCGAATTACTCAACTTGAGGAAGCACAAAGAGGTGAAAGGATGGAAAAACAAGCAAACTCAATAATGGAGTTATTGGAGAGTTTTAGGATGCACCAAGGCAATCAAGGGGTGACATGGCCCCTACTTCCTCCACCATAGCTTGGACCTTTGTGAGTGTAATTTAAATTTCTTATATATCTTTCCCGCCAAACTCATTCTAAAATAAGTTTTGGGGAGGGGGGTAGGATAAGGAATTTAAATTACTTACATTTTTATGTCCTTTCCATTCCTTTTCTTGTTCCTTTCTTATTTGCTTTACTTGGTTGGTAGTTTCATGACTTTGTGTATATTTGCTTTATTTGAGTTGAATTTATATTAATGTAAACCCCATAAAAAGAAACAAAAAGTGTGAATAGATGAAGTAACTTACCAATTGCTTGTGTTTAATTAAAATAATAGATGGAGTATTTGATTGATTATGAGTGATAGTATATTTTAATAAAATAAAATATACAACCGCACAACGGTGTTTAATAGAAATATAATATGCGCCTGAGCGATCTTTATAAATGTCCATCCTAAAAAAATGATAACACTAGAAAATGTAAAGTACTCCGTATTTAATTCGATATGTATTTCCAAAAATCGGCTTACTTTTTGAAGGATCATTTTCATGCAGCGAGTAAAATTACCTATTTTTAAAGTAGCCATCTCTGGATGTATGTAATTTTGTAGATTTAACAAGGTTATTTTGTAATTCTATAAATTAATCTAGGTATTTGCCTTTTCTATCAAACACAAATATTAAGTTATCTCATTTCCAACTTTACCTACCAAACAAGAACTTAGATTAATTATCCTATACTATTCATACAAGTTACCTAGGTATTATTTATCATTCCACATCTTAACCTCACTACCACACACTGCCTAAGATTTACTACTGGTTGATATAAGCATGGTTGCAGTATACAAGAACACTGAAAATACTTTAAATATCAAATTATATATAAATATTATAATAAGCATGATGCTAAAAATAAGATTGATTGGGTGCATATTTAATCATGATTTTGTATATATATATATGCAAGCTCAAAACTTTCATTTATATGTATATAGATGTTCAAAGCTTAAAAGAATTTATAGACTATTAAGCCCAACCCAAATTAATTAAAAATGATAGACTTGAAGATAAAATGTTCAACGCCTAATATTTACTTTTATTTGTTATTTTAATTCTTTGATTGATTATAACTTTTTAAGAATGGTGCTTTTATTTGTTAATTGTTATTATAAGGATCCGATAAAAAAAAAGTTGTTATTATAAGGATGTTCATTGTTTTGTACATTTTTGTAATTTATAGTTGTTTTAGGTAAATTAGATTTGTATTTGTTATTTTTTTCACTATATCAACAATTTGGAAAAGCAAATAATTCACCGATTCCAATATGTAAGAATTAGATTAACTTAAAATTAAATTTAGGAAAAAATACAAATTAAATCATTAACTTTGTCATATACACCATTTTAAACTTTAACTTTAACTTTCAAAATTTTCTCCAAAATTGCAAACTTTTTAAGTTGTTTGATTTCCCCCTAATTCCTAATTTCCCCCAAATCGAAACTGATGTGGCGTTGATGTGGCAGCCGGGAAACTGACTTGTATATTTCCGACCGGTGAATAAAATGATGCCGTCTTATACAAGGAAAACGACGTCGATTCTTCTCTTAATTGGGTGAAATCGTCTAACCCTAGTAATATGTATTTAATCAGGTGAAATCGAAAGCCCTAGGGCAGACAAAATGAGAGCATACTTGAATTTTCTCCATTTTTCTCACGAATGGCTTCATCGTCACTGATGAGCGATGGTTCAAGCCCTAAAATAATCGCATAGATATTATTTAAATGGCACCAAAAACCCTAAACCCTAGAACCAAACAAATATTATTTAAAAATCATCTCAACCTAAAATAATCGCATAAAAACAAGGGAATGCAATTAAATTATTAAGGAAAAGTCAACACCTGTCCACCACCATTTCACATACAACAAATTGAGACCACAGTAGCCTTTATCTCTGTCTTTTTTCATCTTCACTAGCGTCGCTACTTACGGAATCGCGCCATCAAAGTTCCTGGTCTCCCTTCTTGGAAGATTTCGAGTTGATCGATAAGAAGTATTTGAAAAGCTAATTTTCTCTGGATAATTGATGATAGAAACGATTTTAGATACAAATTAAAAGTGAAGAAATGGTTTCCCGTGGTGAAGTATGAGAAGCATAGACGACGTCGTTTAATCACACGACAAAACGACATCATTTTTGTCTCTAATATTTTTATTTAAATTAAAATGTAACTTGGATTATTACAATGCCACGGTGTATTGCCATGTCAGCTTCGACCTCACCGGAAACTTGATCGGTGGGGAAATCGAACAACTAAAAAGTTTGCGATTTTGGAGAAAAAATTGAAAGTTAACGGTTAAAACGGTGTGTCAGACAAAGTTAATGATTTAATTTGCATTTTTTCCTTAAATTTATAATGAAATATGTAAATTTCAAGTTCCATTCTTGTTAGAACACATATAACTTTTAGGGGCAAAATGTAAACTAGCCATTTATGATAGTGAATGAAAAAAACTAGCCATCAACTTAAAAACATATAAAAAGTAGCCACTTTCACGTGATGAGACAAAAATACCCTTAATGAGCCCGTTTGAGCCCGACACACGGGCTCAATCGAGCCCGTTCAAAACTAACGCACTAAGGCTCGATCGATCTTGAGGAAGGCTTGATCGAGCCAGCTCATGTCCAACACGTTGAGGCTCGATCAATCTTGAGGAAGGCTCGATCGAGCCCGTTCATTACCAACACATTGAGGCTCGATCGATCCCGTTCGTGCTTGATATATTGAGGCTCGATCGAGCATGATCGGGCACGAATAGATCTCGTTCGATCTTAATGAGAGAGAGATGGAGAGAGAAAGAGAAATTGAGAGGAAAATAAAGTAGATCCGGCGAGCGGCAGCTGAATGGGAGGGGCAGGGCGGCGGCGGCAGCGCTTATATACGGTGGCGGCAGCGGGAGTCATCACAATCGTTAAATTGAATTGAAGAGAAAAGGTCTTGGGGGAGAGAGACAGAGATAGAGAGATAGATATGGGGAGAGACGGGTGGCAACATCATCGAAGGTGCTGGAAATGGCTGACTAAGGTGTTGCGTTTGTGAAGAGGAAATGAAATATTTTTTTGATCTAAAAAATTATTTATTAAGAAATTAACTCACGGCACAAGCAGTACCATATAGTCAGGGGAATCAACAAAAGAAACTTGGAAGGGGTGAGAGATGAGAAACGTGAAAGAGGATTGAGAAAAAAACATGGGGGAGGGGGGCTGGCGGCTGAAGTAGTTTTAGGTTTTGATTTTTTTTTCATCCTTTTAATGATTAAGGGTAATTCTGTCCAAATGGCTAGTTTTTATATATTTTTATCTTGGTGGCTACTTTTTTGTTTTTGTTGTTTTAAGTGGCTAGTTTCAACCATTACCACTAACTTTTAGTACGTACCACTAATTTAGCTCAGCACCTTCAATAAAAATTGTATCCATCAATTAAGTAATATGTTATTGAGAATTTTCATATATAGTATCGTACTACAATAACAGTAGGAAGTGGTAGAATGGATGGTGAGTGGAGAGAGGTCAGGAGAGCAGACATGATAGAGAAGCACTTCCCGACGAGACACTAGTTCATCCAAAGACGCAGCTTGAGCTATTACGTCAACTCAGACAAAAGAAAAAGGTAGGAATGGTTATGCTGAGTTAAGACATCGGAAGGGTTACAGCTCCAGCTCACGATCAACACAAATGATAGATGATGAGGTTAGCTCTTTCTTCTTCAAGAACTTACCAAAAGACTTAGAAGTGGATACTCTTTTAGAATAGTAGGTCTAGTTAAGAACCTATTTGTGCAAAGAAAACGGGAAATTAAAGGAGGGAAAACTATTTGGATTTGTTCGATTATTGAAAAGCTACGACATAGACAGATTTTTGGAGGATCTTAACAATGTGTGGATCGGGAGCTACAAGATTAGAGCTTTCATCCCAAGATTCGAATGTAATCTTTATCAAGGAATGATTACTCTTGCATAAGTTTCGGGATTTATTTTTGTATAGTATCTTGTTGTATCTTTACTATACTTATCATTTTGTACTATATTTAAAGGGGTTTTTGCCCTACTGCAATAGATGAGAAAGATTTTCCCCACACTACTCTTATATGGTATCAGTTTTTATGATCCTTGTATTTCCACGCTTCCTCCGACATATTTAATCACCTCCGATCTGCCATGGCCGGAGAGCAATCCGGCGATTCTTCTCTACTCGAGCAGATGCCTCAAAATCCATCTAACCCAATCATTGTGATTACAGCCCCCTTCCCCGTCTCTCACAAACTCACATGATTTAACTTTCCACAATGGTTATCACTCGTCTCCGCAATCCTAAACGGCCATGATCTACTAGGTTTTGTCGATGGATCGAAACCACCCCCTCTGACTGGTAACACTGAATATCGTATTTGGTTTCATCAAGATCAACTAGTCTATGCCTTTCTCCAAGGTTCTCTTACCGATGAGGTTGCTCTCTATATTACTTCCTATACATCCTCTGCTGATGCTTGGAAGGGACTGCACTTCATATTTGCAAGCAAATCCAGATCACGTGTGATGCAACTCAAAGGAGACTTGCAATTTACAAAGATGGGCTCGAGAGGTATATCTGAATTTATGCATTTTCTTAAAGCTAAAGTAGACGAATTATCCCTTTTTGATTCGCCGGTATCGGACGATGACTTTACTTTGTATGTTCTTGGGGGATTAAGCCCTAAATTCCGTGATATTGCGGCATCGATTCATGCACAACCCACGTCACTATCCTTCCCTCAATTGTTGGACTTGTTGGTGGCTCAAGAAAAATATTTAGAAGGAATTGAGGAAAATAAAACAGACTTGTCTGTCTCTGCAAATGCTGCACAGCAGCGTCCTCCCAACAAATCACAAAAGATGAATTCTCCAGGACAGTTCCGAGGTGGTCGCGGCGGTAGGGGTAGCCGTGGTCCTAATAGATCGCAGAGTCAGAATTTATATTCTCATCCGCAACAAACCAATACATCTTGATGAGTGGTTTGTCAGTGGTGTGATATTCCAGGACACTCGGCTCGGACATGTTGGCGGCTACCATCAGTAAATCACCCACCGGTTGCAAACATGACATGTTCCCCAAATTCTGGAGTTTATAATAATTCATGGCTTATGGACTCGGGGGCTTCCCATCACATTACCAATGATTAGGGCAATCTTTCTTTACACTCTGAGTATGATGGGACTGAAGAAGTTCAGTTAACAGATGGGTCATCCATGCCTATTTCTTATACTGGTAAAACATCTCTTATATATCCTTCTCGCACTTTTCGCCTATCGGATGTTTTATGCGTTCGCACAGCTAAACAAAATTTATTGTCGGTACATCGATTTACTAAGACTAATGATGTTTCTGTGGAATTCTTTCCAAATTTGTTTATTGTGAAGGATCGAGTTACGGGGGCGGTGCTAACTCAAGGAAGATGTGAGAAGGGAATTTACAAGCTGCAGAATACTCCTTTAATTTCTGCACATTTTAGTACCATTGGTCTGCGTACCAACTTGCTTTCTTGGCACTCGAGACTTGGGCATCCATCTCGACGAATTAGCCATCTTTTAATAACTCAGAATAATTTGCCTTTGAATAAATCCGGTGTGTCGGTTATAACTTGTGATTCTTGTCTATCTTGCAAAACTCAAAAACTGCTATTTACTGATTCCTCCTTGCATGCTACTCATCAGTTTCATTATTTGTATGCTGATGTTTGGGGACATTTAGTTTTATTAGTTGATAGGGTTTCGATACTACTTGCTCTTGGTGGACTCTTTTACTAAGTATTGTTGGTTATTTCCTATGTCTCATAAATCAGATGTCAGGAAAATTTTCATAAAATTTAAGCCTCTTGCAGAAAAACAGTTTGGATTCTCCATTTGTAATTTTTACAGTGATAAAGGAGGCAAATTTGCTGCTCTTCGGCACTACCTACAATTACATGGTATTCAATGGCTCACCTCGGTTCCACACACTCCGGAACAAAACGGACTAGTTGAACGGAGACACCGACATATAGTGGAAACTGGCAAAGCTTTGTTACATCATGCCAAACTCCCTTCAACATTCTGGTCGTTTGCTTTTCAGACAGCTACATATTTGATTAATCGAATGCCAACTCCTATTCTTCATCTTCTTAGTCCGTTTAAAGCTCTTTTTCGCAGTAAACCCAACTACTTAAAATTAAGAGTGTTCGGATGCATTTGTTATCCATGGTTATGACCATATACGTCCAACAAATTGGAGTTGGCTTCTCGACCTTGCATCTTTGTTGGATACTCTCTCACACAGAGTGCATACAAATGTTATGATCCATTGACTGGCCGCATATTTACTTCTCGCCATGTTCGATTTTTGGAAAATGCTATTGCTGATCTCATAAAGATGGTGCCTTCTCCCCATACAAATTCATGACCCAACACTATGCCTCTGACAATTCTTCAACAATCACAACCATTTGAAGAAGTTGGGCAACCTGAATCAAGTTCTACCATGGAGCACATCTCAGAATCAACCTCTCAAGACACCTCTGATTCCACACATGATAGCTCGGCAGTATTCACAACCGCTGAATCTGATCCCTCAGTTACACACACCAGCTATACTCTAATACGACGTAGCACACGCACTCGACAACTTTCTACAAGATTGGAAGGATTTCACACAAAGCTACCAGAGTCATTGTATCATCCTCCTGTCACACATCTATCCACTAAACATCCCTTACTGCCGAAAATGATTCCATCAACAGTTTTGGAAGCTCTGAAAGTACCTGAATGGCGACAAGCTATGGCCGATGAAATCACGGCTTTGTCTTCACATGGAACTTGGGACCTTGTTCCCAGACCGACTAATTGTAATTTGGTAGGGTGTAAATGGGTGTTTGCCATTAAACGAAAGCCTAATGGAACTGTGGAATGCTATAAAGCTCGGTTAGTTGCAAAAGGATTTCATCAATGACCGGATGTTGACTTCCATGAAACATTCAGTCCTATTATTAAGCTTGTGACAATCCGTATAGGCTTGTCCATGGCTTTATATCACCATTGGGATATTCGCCAACTAGATATAAGTAATGCATTTCTCCACGGGTCACTTTCTAAACCCGTCTTCATGCAACAACCATAGGGCTTTGTTGATCCGACACTCCCCACTCATGTGTGCAAACTTAAGAAGTCTCTATATAGTCTTCGACATGCACCGAGGGAATGGTATCATACTTTAAGCTCGACTTTAATTACTTATGGCTTCTCTCAGTCTCAAGCAGATCACAGTTTATTCATATTGCGCTGTCCGGATGTGTATCTTCTTGTACTTGTGTATGTTGATGATATCATTATCACTGGTTCCAAATCTAATATGATTCACTCCCTTATTGCATATCTTCGAAAGGCATTTCAATTAAAAGATGTAGGGGCTCTCACTTACTTCTTGGGGATTGAGGTGTCTCGCTGTCATGAAGGGTTGTTGTTGTCCTAACATAAATATACAGTCGACTTGCTTCGTCGACATCATATGGAGGGTTCGAAACCAATTTCCACTCCCATGAACACTTCTACAAGTCTTTCTGTGTCAACTTCCTTTGATCCTTCCACATATCGAAGTGCTATAGGAGGATTGCAATATTTGACTATGACTCGACCAGATATCTCTTTTGTTGTGAATAAACTAGCACAGTTTATGTCCAAGCCCACAGCAGATGATTGGCTTGGAGTCAAGAGAATCTTCCGCTACCTTAAGGGTACATTACATTTTGGGGTGCTACTACGTACACCAAAAACTTTACAACTCACAGCTTATTCCGATTCTGATTTTGGGGGTAATATCACAGATGGGAAGTCTACCTCGGCTTACATCATTTTCCTTGATTCTTCACCTATCTCTTGGCGTTCTAGAAAGCAACGTGGTGTAGCTCGATCCTCTACGGAGGCTAAGTATCGTGCCTTAGCTTCAGCAGCTGCGGAGGTCTGCTAGGTCTACCAACTATTTCGGGAACTTGGTTTGGCTCTTAAATCATCACCTAAATTGCTTTGCGATAATCTTGGTGCCACCCGACTTGCTCTCAATCCGGTCATGCACTCTCGAATGAAACATATTGCATTAGATCTTCATTTTGTTTGGGATTTATCCAAAAAGGGCATCCTTCAGGTCGCATATGTAAACACTATTGACCAACTTGAAGATCTTCTTACTAAACCTTTGTCTCGGTCTCGGTTTGATTTGCTTCGATCCAAAATTTCCGTGGCTGATGGCACGTCCATTTTGCGGGGGCGTATCAAGGAATGATTACTCTTGCATAAGTTTCAGAATTTATTTTTGTATAGTATCTTGTTGTATCTTTACTATACTTATCATTTTTGTACTATATTTAAAGGGGTTTTTGCCCTACTACAATAGATGAGAAAGATTTTCCCCACACTACTCTTATAATCTTAACCCAAGGAAGAAGATGGCACAAGACGATACTAAGTCTATTAGAGAAAATACAATGGGGGAACATTTGGGGTTCTTATAGATGCCACATAGACAAGAATTTATTCTCATTAAAAAACCACAATGGTGGGGGGTTTTTGATAAGAGTTCTTATTATAATTTAAGGGGTCCCACTTGTTACTTTTTTATTTTTTATTTAATCAATTAATGTACCTTTTATTTTTATTTTGCAATTCATTTTATTTTATTTCGACATAATTAATATATATCAAAATTGATTATGATAAACGATAAATATATTTACTTTGGTAAATATATAGTATTTAATTATAAATATTAAACAAGTACACAACTTATATTAAATACTTGAACAAGAAAAAAATACAAACAACAAATTTAAAAGAAATCCTAGCTTATAAAAATAATAAACTCAGCAATTGAAACAAATGAAATCAAAGGAAAATAGAAGAAAAAAGAAAAGAATAAAACTGAATAAAAAATAAAAAACCAAATTTGAAAAAAGTGATGTTGCACATTTATTAGGACCCCATTTTTTTGTAAGTACTAGGTTCTTGTATAAGAACTCAGGTTCTTAAATTGGGGATCTCCAATGGGCCACAATTTTTAAGAATCCATATCTTATTTTGCCACATAGACAAGATATAATCCATTATACATGCTCTTAACTGGTTCCCGGCAAGTAGGTGCGTAAAAAATGGGCATTCTTCATTCTTTGATATCATTTCTGGGACAAAAGAAACACAAGGCTCACAAGATATGGAGCGATCACATCAAGAGGAATGTGGTCCATTTCCAAACACCCGATGAAGAGAAAAGCTGGCTCCAAAATTGCTTCATAAATTTTGTGAAAAACACCTTCTCCTGGTATGAGCATGGTGGCGAAATGGAGAACGAGTATTTTAAACTCTACAACAACAGAGACTCTCAAAGAGTTCGATGAATGGGTTAATTTCTTGTTAGAGTGCCATAGACCATGGAGAGAGATTGATGACACCAACATAGAATTGAGGTACCATTGCATGCATGGTCTTTTCAAGTTTTTCTCGGTGGCTTGTGCTAAGTTGGGATTATTCATTAAGCTTGATGATAATTTAAAAGAAAATTGAACAAATTGGATGTGGCTGGAGTTTTGGTTTCCATGAGATTCAAAACAATCGACTAGGAGATCCGAGTTGATAGACATTACAAGAAAATTGGGCATTTGCAACATAAATTTTGTGTAGCAAATGGCTATTTTTATGTCGCAGAAGTCGATTTGCATCACTTTGTGCGTCATGACGAATTGTGTCGCAAAAGGTGATGTAGTATGTTTGAGACACTTTTTTTTTTCTATTGTGACGCAACAAGAATGACACATTTTGCTTCACTTGATTATTTATCGCACAAAATTCTCGACACTTAACACGTCATTTGCTTTAGTGTTGCATATTTATTAGCGACATAAAATGTGACATTATTAAAAATGACGCATATAATTTGCAACATAAACTTGTGATATTTCATATAAAATGACGTAATTTTTTCCGTCACAATTGACGTCATATTTAAATTGTTGTATAATATCGCGACATATGACATATGTTTCAAAAAATTAATTTACGTTGTAAAATATACAACATCTTTTGCATCAATTTATTTTTGTTGTCGTAAATTTTGTATCACTTGTGCGACGTTATTTCAAATGACACATCTTAATTTGTGACACTACAATTAATATGTTGTATTTTTTTGCAACCCATTATTTGTGTCATATAACATTATGACATAAATTTTGTCACAAAATAATGTTGTAAAATATACATCATGTTTTGCATCACTTTACTATTACTGACAACTATTTATAAGAATGATAAAACAAAAAAACGCTTAAAATTAAATTAACAATGTCTAAATATTCATAAAGAAATCAAATGTCTAAGTATTCATAGATTAACAATGTCTAAATATTCATAAGTTTAAAAAGTCAGAAATCTAATGTCTGTATATCCATAAAGAAAATGTAAAACCCATGAGTAACTCTTGAACTTCTTTGTCTTTGTTACTCTTTTACCTTGTTCCTGCACAATTTGAAGAAAAATAAATAAATTATGATCGTATATTCAAAGTAAATTAATTGGAAAGAGGTAATCAATATTAATACCTCGACGTGTCCACCATCTAGAGGAATCTCTATCTCGGTCTCAATGATCGCCAATTTTTGTAAGTGGAAATGCAATAATAATCGAACTAAATTTGAGTCGAACCACAAGGATTGTAAGGCGAATGAGTTTCAAGTAGTAATTCAATACCTATCCTACTATCCAAGCTACCAAACTACCATATTTTTGTATTTTCATATTAATCTAAGCAATTAAAAGTAATAGACAATAGAATGAAATCAAACTCAAGTAAATTATTAAACTAGCAAACAAACTATTCAAATTCAATGATAGATAAAGGTGATCCCAATTATACTTCAACTAGACTTAGGCGATGGGTATTTAGAACTGTAACGCCCCAATTTTCATAAATAAAGAAATTGGTTTGTTAAGAAGAAAACTCCATTAATTAATTAAAATAAAACAACATAAGTCTTGAAAAACCCAATAAAAATAATAGAACTAGCAAAGCGGAAATCTTGACTACGAAAATTAATATTATTCAACTATAAATCTTGCTTATTAATAATTAATCCCGACTCCACCATCATTCACCACGCCACTCATCGCCCGAGTCTGCTCCTGAAAAAAAAAAAAAAATAGTTTTGGGGTGAGTACTATAAACTCAGTGGGTTGCATTTATCCATATTATAAGAATTTCTACAAAAGAATATATGTAAACATGTTCTTCTTATTCTCATTTTTACGTCCGTAGACGAACTTTCTTTATTTTACGTCTGAAGACAACACTTTCTTTATTTTACGTCCGAAGACGAAACTTCCTTTATTTTACGTCCGAAGACGAAACTTCCTTTATTTTACGTCCGAAGACGACACTTTCTTTATTTTACGTCTGAAGACGACACTTCCTTTATTTTACATCCGAAGACGAAACTTCTTTATTCTCATTAGCTCGTAAGCTAAAGCTGCATATCACACATATCAATTGAGCAAAACGTATAATAAGGATAAACACGAAAATGCAACTTTTCCCCCCACCTTAACCTTTCCTTGACTTGATTTGACTCCTCGAAAAACTGTAATTAAATCGTTAAGTCCTACGCGCCTTGCCTAAGAAAGAAAAAGATTTTAATTACTAATTTTATAGGAAAAATCAGCATGCAAAAAGCTTAACATTTATCTTCGATTTTCCGAAAGGAAATGTATGTCATTATGTGTGAACTTAATAATATACTTATATAATAAAATAGTATATGGATGCAGAAGATCATAATGCCATGAACTATATACCAATGTTCATACGTGTATATATATATGTGATAATTATATATATATATATATATATATATATATATATATATATATATATATATAATCATGGTACTCCACATAACTTGTAGCTATTATTATAACTTTTTAAAAAAAATGAATTGGGTAAATGTATTACTTACATGTATGTATACAAACAATAAATTAGAGAAAAAAAAATCAGGTCAAAGACTGAGAAACAAAATTTGATCGGCAACACTTTGCGGAAAGATTTTCATACTTGACGGTTTGATCGGTGGAAGAAATATTCATTAGTTGAATATCTCTCCACCTTCGTATAGTCACAGAACTTAATAAATAACTGCAGAACAAATCAAAGAATTTAATTTAAAAAAAATCGAAGGAAAAAAAATGCAGACACGAATGGAAAATAAAAATCGTTGGAGTTCTCGGTTCTCGGCGGTGAAACATTGTAGTTGTTTACCGCTGTCGAAACCATAATCATTTTTTTTCCGGAAAAAACAAGAAGAAAATGATTACTACCTCTGCTACTAGGAAAGCTCTTTGAATGTGGAGTAAGAATGATGGTGCGGAGCCCCTATTTATACTAGGAGTAGGGAAATTGGATAAGCTTCTTGAGTTAAGGAAAGAAAAATTAGCCGGATCATTACCTTGTAGGAAGAAGATTTCTTAGGAATTAAGTTGGAAGATATTTTTACTCAAAACCTAAACTAATATCTTAGGCGGCTAACTAAAAATTACCAAGGAAGTTACAAGATAAATCATACAAGATAAATTATCTTGGGCTTTAATCAAGAATAAGTATTGGACTAGGGAGAAATAATTCTTGGGCTTAATACGTGCATAATTAATGCATTAAACTTAAAATAAAAAAAAATCATGTAATTATGCATAATTGAATTATTTTCTAGAGGCGCAATTTATGGAGCTCAACAATTTAATCACACATATAAAAATAATATATAAATTATAAATAGGAAAAATGTAGTTAAAATGCTCAACAATTCAATCACACATATAAAAATAATATATAAATTATAAATAGGAAAAATGTAGCTAAAATATTTGGGGCGCTACAAGAACTCTAACTAGAACCAACCATTTTAATCTAACTTCATGTGGAAAACCTCCTAATTATGTGTCAATCAATTCTCATTGCAAAGAAAACAAGTTGATTAATGAATACTTAATTCCGACTAAGACATCAAATAAATCATTAACTCCCAATAGCATAATGAGTTTTTTATCCCTACTATCTCTAGCATGCAATTCTCTTATTTCCTAGCATCTAATCCAAGCTTACTAGGCATAAGATCAAACACTTGATATGCAACTATGGTGATCAATCATCTTTGCACAATAAAACATAGCCCCAAGATAAATGAACATAAAGATAGAAAGTAAATTCAACAATTAAAACCTAAACCCATCACATAATCCTAATCTACATATAATTAGAATCACAAAGAGATTTAGCTAAGCATGATTAAGGAAAATAAACCATAGAAAATAGATGAAACCATGCTTAAAAGATAGAGAATAAGAAAATGAATAGAAATATTGGATTAGATCTTCAATCTTCATAGTAAATCTTCAACAATCTTCAAAATATCAAAGTAGAAAGCATGAAATAAAATTAGGACTCTAAGGTGTGTCTTGGGCGTTAAGAATACCCAAATTGGGGATAATTAGAAGTTTAATACATGGAAAAATCATAAAATTCGATAATTGAAACTCAACACCCGGAACAAGTCAAAGGGGAAGGAGGAACCGCGGCCCAAATCGCGGCCCATAGACCGCGGTCTAGACTGCAGTTTTCTGCAGAAAGTTGCTCGTCCAGTCGCGGGCCATGGCGCGGTCTACGGGCCGCGACTTGGTCCGTGCCTCTTGCTTAGTTTCACAGTTTTGGCTCGTTCTCTCTCGTCCGAACTCTGAATCTCGATCCACTTTTTGCTATGGCTTTGTATTGAGCTGCTCTTCGAAATGAGCTCATTCAATTGGCCAAATATGTTCTTCATTTTTCTTGCAAAAGCATAACAAAACTTAAGAAAATAAGGAAAACGCGAATGTGAGAAAACTAGCAAAACCCTAAGAATATCACTCAAAACTCCACATATTCAAGCATGAATTCTATTCCAAATGAACTCCACATGCATCTAAAATATGTGTTTAAAAATTTCTGCAAACTTAAGTCATTGTTCGTCCCGAACAATGGAACAAACAATCAAAACACTTAAACACGAATGGGTGTGCATATTTGAGATCAACGAAGCCTCAGAAAATCTAACCAAAAACCATTTTCTTCCACCGAATTTTTCAAAACATATCAAACACACTCTTTACCTCCTCACATGAATCATTAGCAAGAGAACTTCCTTCAATATATCAAGCAAATGAACCTCACGAGAAGTGTATCATTCAACACTCAAGTGTATAAAGGGTAACACTCGAAAAATCAATGCAATGCAACTCATTTACCATAAGCTTGCCTCTCGTCTACCATATCCATTGCTTAAGCATGTGCAAAAGAACTAAAATCAAAAAGGTCTTTTATTAAGCTTTGTAATGTTGGGACATTGGTTAAGGTAGGAAAATTTAGGCTAAGTGACTCAAATTCTCATCTAAGTTTATTCACCTCTTTACTTCTCCCTTCGAAGTAAGAATTTCTCCATCTTCTACCTTATCCAACCCTATTTTTTTAACAATGATAACTGAAGCTTCTACCAAAACTCATCATATGATAAGAATGTAATGACCCGTAAAATCGAAATAGGATTAATAAAATTTCCTAATAAAATTATACTAATTCCCTTGAGTCTAGAAATACCATAGAAGCCTAATAAAAGAAACTAGACATTTTTCAGACTTATTGTGCAAAAGATTCATTTTTCTTTAACTTCATTCGACTTTTAAAAATTCTTAAAAATATTTTTACTCTTTTTCTCGAGTCATTTAAAATGTTAAAGTATTGAGTAAATTATTTCAAACCCGTCGCCATTTTTATTTCTAAAAATGGAATTCATTTGCATTTTGCATATTATTTTATTCGGGGACCGAAGACACTACTGGAGCTGAAAATATCTCTCCCTCTCTTCTCGCGATCTCCCTCTCTCTCGTATATCTCTCTCTCTCTCTCGTCACCCTCTAGAAACTTAACCCCCAAGTCAACCCACTTGCCTACAATAATGCATTATTATATGATATATACTATATTATATATTATATGATGATGATGAATACATAACCCCCAAGGGCGGAGCCAGGAGATTGGGGTGGGCTGAAACTAAAATTTTACGACATATTAAATATCAATATATATATATATATATATGTATATATCAAAATTAAATATTTTGATGTTCACATAAGTGGTGCCCTACGATATTTTAATGCATAAAATTCATCAATAACTAAGTCTATATCGATATCTTTCGCAAATCTCTCTCAATATAAAGCATCAGCGAATCTTCAAGTAATTCATCTCCCATCTTGTTGCGCAGTGCCGTCTTCACTTTCTTCATTGCAGAAAATGCTCGTTCAGTTGTCGCAGTAGAAATAGGCAATGTCAAGATGAGATGAATCAGTCTAGTTAGCATAACATAGACTTTCGACCTCCCGGTCTTCATAAGTAGTTGACTCAACTCAACAAGTGTAGAAACCTGAAACTCTTGCATCACCATCACATCACATTAATAATGTCTCAACTCATACTCTAATGAAACAATATCTTGATCAGTGAAGTCTTCACGATAAAATTTCCTCGCAAGATTGCAAATATCATCACTGTTAAATGAACTGAAATGATTTTTGGGATCTAAAGCCACACCAAGAGAAAGCAATTCAACAGATGCATCATTAAATCTTGTATTCAACTCCATCAAGATGCAATCTATTGTTTCATTAAAAACATCAAAATGGTAATGATGTTTGATTGTAGTTAGCCCATGAGAACGAGCAACCTTATATGGAGAATCCAAATCTGGGACAACAATTCTATTCTTCAAGCAAAACACCTTGACTTCTTCAAGAAATTCTTCCCATCTACATTCTCTCAGTTCTTGAAGAATATTTTTAGTACTAGAGACAAATGCAATAGCTGCCAAAATATCTTGTGTTTTTTTTTTTGAAGAATTTGACAAAGAGAATCGGTCACTCTCATAATTCTGTGCATCAAATGTAACGTGAACTTAAATTCAAAACTTGTCATATTTTTATAAACCCCTTTAGCTTCACCTTTAGATCTTCCATTTGGCAAATGTTCAATGATGCATTCAAACACTTTGCAAGTTGCACCATACATACCTATCAAGCTCTTCACGGAGTTGTAGTGTGAACTACAACGAGTAGCTCCTGCTCGCTGCAAATCACCAACTTGATTGGCACCATGTCCAGATTCAAGTTCCCCTTCTCTCAATAAATTATGAATTTCTAGTCTTTGAGCAACATGAAGTTCAGCAACACGCTTTGGTGAAGAAGTTATAATGTTAACAACATTATCCAAGTGAGAAATGAATTGCCAAACAACATCATTATCCTTAGCTACAGAAACTAATGCCAGTTGTAGTCGATGTGCAAAACAATGAATATAATAGGCATATGGACAATCTCCAAGAAATAATACCTGAAGTCCATTCCACGAACCACGCATATTGCTAGCACCATCGTACCCTTGGCCTCTCATTTTCTGAACTGGAAGATTATGTTGAGAAACAACTCTACATATCTTTTTTTTCAAAGTTAGTGAAGTGGTATCACTAACACTTTTTATTGCAAAGAAGCGTTCGGTCAAAATTCCATGATCATTCACAAATCTCAATATAATAGCCATTTGCTCTTGCTTGGAGATATCTTATGCTTCATCAACAAGAATGCAAAAATATTTACCTCTTACTTCTTCACAGATCATTTGACGCACTCTATTGGCCATGATATTCAAAATTTCTTTTTGAATATCTGGTGGAGCAATGTATCTAGGATTTCCAGGAGCATTCGCAAGAACAACTTCACCAACTTCCTTGTTCATATTTGCAAAAGCCTTTACCAATTCAATGAAATTTCCACAGTTTGATGAAGATAAAGACTCGTTATGACCTCTGAAAGCACAACCTTGAACTGCAAGATAATGGAGGCTTGTGATTGACGTCTTTAAGCATAGATGACTTTCCTTCTTCTCACTATCTGTCTGAGCATTCAAAACTTTGTCTATATGCCCAACTAGTCTCATCAAATCTTCTGCACATCTTAAGCACATAGTGTGTGGTGATGTAGCTGCAGAACCAACATGAGTAAGAAACGCACATTTACTTCCTTGGTTTATTCTCTTCCAATTTTTGAATCCTTCTTTAACTAATGTGCTAGAAACAGTCATATCAGCATCACTCATGAAAAGGAAGCAATAAAAATAATATGCTCTATCTGTCGAAAGTGAATATTCTAACCAATGAAACTTTTCAAACCATCTTTTTTGAAAACTACGATTTTGATCTCCAAACTTTGTAACAGGATACACTTCCATTTTCGGTTGATAGGGTCCAAGGTTCAGATAGGCACGTCTTATATCATCTCGTGCATTAACTGAATAATTGCACAATTGCTTTCTTTTTCTGGGATCACGCTCAATATATGAATCTGATTGGTCAGAAATTGGAGGATTATGCTCTATAGGTATAGGTCATGAATGACATTGATTCGTTTGATTCTGATGAGTAGGTGTGGATAATGGTTCTGAGCTACCTTGAATATCTTGACGATCACGCTTCTTAAAGAAAGACGATATAAGTCCCTTTCCTTTTTTTGCTTGGTGCTCCATTTATATTTCTAAAATAGAGTACATAAACATTAAAATAAATCAACTCTTCATTAATAAACAAATACATAACTAAAATTATATTAAATTACTTAATGTTAATACAGAACTAAAATTATATTATATTAAAATTATATTAAATACAGAACCAAAGCAACTAGAATTCTATGCTTACATAATGCCGAAATTAAGAAGTTCATCCAATTCAATTTTGTTAATTCTATCTATATTAATAATTTAAAGACGTATATAAATTGTCATTCAAAATCCTTTCAATTCAAAGCAAAAACTTCAGTAAAAACACATTTTAGATCATAATTTCAGTAACTATCATTATTTTAATATCACATGATTTACATCAGTAAAAACTAAAAAGTACCTTTTCTAATGATTCAAATTGCAGATCATTAATAATTCAAATCATGGCAGATTGGCTGCATGGAGTCGACAGTCGAGTCGAAAGAATGCCGAAGAAGAATTTTGCTCCACTTTAACCAATGAAAAGATTTTTTTTTTTTTTTGAGAGCAGAGAGAGAAACGTGAATGATGAAGCTATTTTGTGAAATATAATTAAATAGTTAGTTGGGCCTTTACATTTTCTTATTTATTTAGGTTGGGCTACATGTTTTATTAATAACATATATGATATATATAGAGGTGGCAATTTTGGGCTTGCACTGAGCTTAAGCCCAGTGCAGCCCCTTGATAGATCCGCAAGTGATAGGCCCCATTTCATTCTAGAACATAGCCGCCCAAATCTTCCAATCAACACCCCCATATTTGATATGCATGTATGCATATACATAGCCTACCTTATCCCTCCTACAACCTACGACCATAGCCCCCATTTCCAATAATATTCCCTCATCAATGCAAACATTCCTCTTGTCCCCTCCCATCAATCATCAACCGAACATAGCCCCCTTTTCTTCATCAACTTCTCCGCCTCTTCACTCTATAAATAGCCCTCTTCCTCCTTCTTTTCTACTCGCTCATCACCATCATCTTCTTCCTCCCTCTCTCCACATAACAACCCCCTCTTCCCTCTCCTTCATCTTCGTCTTCTTCATCGCGATCGTCATCCTCGCCCAAAATCCCTCCATCACCATAACCACCGACCTCCGCCATCTTCATCTTCTTCCCCTTCGCCGATCACCACCATCATCACAAACACTCCCCTCATATACTCCATCTTAGCTCAAACCTCCATAGCCATCGCCGAAGCCGAGTTCGAGTAGTTCGAAGTTTCCACCGGAGATCAAGCAAGGTACACGCCGGAAACAATGGCCGCCGCTGCCGCGGTCCCTCTTTTCCACCTCCATTTTGAGTCTAGTTAGTGTCCACATGTGTTCATGGTCTTGCATGCATCATTATTATGAAGTTTATTTGTATGAATTATGCTTACGTGATTTATTTTATTTATCCTCGCCCAAAATCCCTCCATCATCGCGATCGTCATCCGTTTCTAAAACCATTTTTTGTTTTGAGTTCATGTCGAAGCTACGATCATTTTTCCCTTCTTCCGCTTTTTGATTCAGCGCCTCGAAAGCTATCGAAAGTTGACGTTTTGCGAAAACCCTTATTTTCTTATTTTTAACTTGTCGTCGCCAAATTCTTCTTAAAATAAATGACGTCCTATTTTTCTTTCACCACCTTGCATGGCTAATTTCTTTAATTAATATTGCTCTAATTAATATTTATAACAACTTTTCTTCTTATGTCGAATCCATGCGAACGTCCGAAATAGGAGTTTAATAATTAAAACGATATAAGATATTATCCTAGAATGGATAGTTGTCTAAGTTCGAGTATGCCAAAATAGAAAGTGAATATACCTTACTATCCAACAAATTTTTATAGAGATATTACCCGAAGAGACTGATCTAGAATCTTGATCAGGAACGAGAGTATTTCGGTAAAGGTGGGCGATTCTTCATTATATATATATATATATACTATTTTGAGCTAGTAAGCTCACTTTCTTTCGCAAGCTCGTTATTCAAGGAAACACTTGATTTATTTTTACTTTACTGGTACCCCTAGATAGGGGGCTTTCACCTCGGTGAACGGGCTTAGCAACATATGTTAAGCGAGTTCATTATAGCTTATTCGGTCTCTACTTGTCCACTTCGACCCAAGCGGTCTACTTCAGCCTAAATGGTCTACTTCGACCCAAGTGGTCTACTTCGGCCTAAATGGTCTACTTTGACCCAAGCGGTCTACTTCGACCCAAGCGGTCTACTTCGACCCAAGCACTTCGGCCTAAATGGTCTACTTCGACCTGAACGGTCTACTTCGGCCTAAATGGTCTACTTCGACCCGATTAGTCTACTTCACTTTACCAGGCGTACGTTCCCAGAGGGCTACTACTACTACTACTACTACTACTACTACTACTACTATTTTGAGTAATGTCCAATTGGTACAGAAACTTGAGCAATGGCTCCAAACTTCCTTCTTTTCTCCCTCCCATTTTTCCCTGAATCCTGCACAATTTCTTTTGCGGAGCATATCACCACTAAGTGCAAATGGTTTGTACTTAGCCCCTATGAAACTTCCTTTATTTTGCAGAATTTGAATCGGAGCTGCAGGCGTGATCGAGTTCGAGAGAGGAGAGAGGGTGACGAGGAGATGCTGACGAGGCAATGGACTTTTGGTTACGTTATCAACTAATTTATTCTCGAATTTATATTCGAACAAACTTCTATTCATCTACGTCAACTTTTGACGTAGCTCAATCCTTCCTCGTTTAATAAAAGACCCTCAAGATAATAAGCCTTAATAATGAATAACTCAAGACTTATTTGATACGTTTCGTCTTTTACTTATCTTGTACGCTTCCGCTATTTCTTTCATTGATATTTATGCATGCTACTTGTATACTTATAATATTGCATGCCATATTTATACTATCATATGATATACTTATACTATCAACCATTATACATGTACTATCGCATGCTAGATTGTACTATCACATGTTATCCTTATACTATCACATGCTAAACTTGTACTATCATATATTATACATGTACTATCGCATGCTATATTTCTATATGGCTTCCGCTATCTTATTTATTCAAATCTTTTAAACACTTGTCCTTTCTAGAAATTATGCTTATAACTTATATATTTTTGAAAATACACTATCACACACTTATATATATATCTACACGTTTTTATACATATATATATATATACTTATATCTTCGAAAATGCACAACTCCAATTCTTTTAATTTCAAACATTTCGAGCACAACTATAGTGCGGTCTGGTCCACCTCGCACTACTACAAAAATTGACTTTAACAACACACAATCAACAACGGTTATTGAAAAAACTGTTGTTAAATCAGTAAAAACCGTTGTTGTTGTTACAACCGTTGTCTATGAGTGCACAAGTGCGCTCATACACAACGGTTTTTGAGTACCGTTGTTATTTCTGTGTTGTTGTTAATTTAAAAAATAACAGTTTTTCACGTGTTGTTGTATGTATGTTGTTGTATCATATAACAACAGTTTGTTAACCGTTGTTGATACACACCAACGTTGTTGTTTACTCAAATAATAAAAATATCAGGATTTTTTCGAAAAATGCTAATTAATTGTCGAGCCTTCCATGCGAAAATCACTTCTTTTCCTCAAAAAAATTCAAGACTTCCCTCCTCCGTCTGAAACCCTTGTTCCCAAAAATCGAGACCCTTCCAAATCGTCGATTTCTCTCTGAAATCTCGTCCCCAAATCGAAACCCTTATCCTCCTCTGTGCCGCCTTGCTATTCCTTCCCTCCTCCGTGTGCTCCTCTTTCACCGTCGCCGCTGCCGAGGAAGTTGAAAACGCCCAATTTGGCTCGGCTATAATTTGCCTCTTACCGTCGCCTGCCTGCAATGCTCAATTTGGCTCGGCTATAGAAACCCAATCGAAGTAAGTCTCTATGAGATTTTGGTGTGTGGGTGAGTGAACATCTCTATAAGATTTACAAGTATTGGATTTTCCCGACGCAATGAGAAAGCTGGTGAAATTAATACGTATTATGGAGTCCAAAAATTGTGGAGTTGTTAAAATTTTCTAGTGATATATTGTTGCCTTATTGATTTTTTCCCCTGTGTTTTGCATCATTTAATTACTAAGGAGGACCGAGTGGAGTTTTGAATAGACTAGAGTCGTCTTCAATCTTTGGGAGAAGCCAAACTGCATCACAGATTCGGCCAAAGCAATCGCGGCTGTCACTTTCTCAGGGAGTTTCAGGCTGGAGGTCAGTACTATCCGGTTTTCACCGGTAGAACAGACAGCAGAAAGGCTAGTCCCGGAGAGGCAGCTTCAGATCTTCCCGGTCCAGACTTTGAACTTGCCCTAGCGCTCCGGTTATTTTCTGATAAAGGATTCGATGCTCGAGAAACAGTAACTCTGCTAGGTATAATCTCTTCATCTGCAGGGAAAATGAGTTTAATCTCGAGATTAGGAATGATATTTCTTAAAATTACTACATTCATTGTTTGTTTTATGCTGCATGCTTATTCTTCTTTGATTGGAAATCATGTTAACTGCCAGAATTATTGGAATAATGCATTCATATTTTCTTTAGTTTTTCAAGTTTCCGTACCTCTGAACTTATGATCAACATCACTGAGTGTAGGAGCTAATTTTTGCTTTTTCCTTCCAAAATGAGTTGAGCTATATTATCTTTGGTCATGAAAATTTGCTACTAGATTTTTTGTTTCTCTTCCTTCTTCTTTTGTCTTTTGTTTTATTCAGTTTTATCTTCATCCTGGAGGTAGAGGTAGAAAGTATTAAGTTGCTTCCAAATCATTCTATATATATATATATATATATATATATATATATATATATGTTAATGAATCTTCCATCTTCAATTCTTCACAAAATTATGTATCTGTTGCATTTCGCCCCTTTGACTTGTTCCTCTGCCAATTAGAATCGAATTTAATTACTACATTTTAATTACACTTCATATATATGTGCTGCTCTTTTTTTGATTAATTCTATTTCCTGCTGCGTTTCTGGAAGTTTTAGTTTAGCTCTTTCTTTTCTTTGCATGCAGGTACAACTTCAAGCTAATTCTTTTAACCCTGCTTTGAAGATCTGGACAATCTTTTTACTGCAATTTCTTCTCCTGATAGCATCTTCCCCAGCTTATGCACGCATGTAAGTATATAAGTAACTCACATTAACTTAATATTTTTGTGCAACTTCAGCTCTCATATTCTTGATTACCTTGTAAACAAGATTGAAACCTCCAATTCCAAGCATGTTTTCCTCGGAGAAATTATTTGTTGCTAGCAAAATTGTTGCCGATATTGTCACAGGTAATTCTATATCCTCATTATTCATTTTTACTACTTTTAAGTGGAAAAAATAATAAATATAACTATAAAAAAAATGCATCAGTATGAGATTGAGCTTATGCTTTTAGCATGAATAAAATACTGTAAAGAAGCTCATTTGTTACCTTGTCTGTTTCTTGCCATAAAATGTATACCTTTATTGATAATGGCTGAGACGAGAACACCAGAAGCAATTGATATCAGTATTACCTTTGTAGGCCTTTTATTCTCCTTATCCTCATCTAGATCCAGGTTAAAATCTACAAGAACAATCTATGTTATCACTTATTGGAGTGGATATGGTTCTAGGTTTCAATCTATACGAGAGAAGGGAACATATGAAGTGCAGTATAGTAAATCTACGATAAACTGAATGATTGATTAAGAATTAGATGCAGTATATGGCATGGCATGTACAGCCGGTGCTGGCTACAACAATCTGAAGTGCATGTGAACAATAATAAACCTCATTGTTTCTATTTAATTTGGATAATGTTGTACCATTCTAAGACACAATTTATTTATGAATTGGTGGTGTACAATTCTACAAGCAATTTATATTTTAATATTCTCTCTTATCTTACCTCTTGTTTGCATATTGTTTGCTAGCTCATTGCTGGTGCTGCAAATTTCAGAAGTAAATCCTCAGCTCGTGCCCTCAGATAACTGACGACTTTGTGAGTAAGCGACCGACCTCTTCTCATTTTGTTTAACCTTTGATGCTATATTATCTTTATGTTTAAGCTGTTACTTGTACTTGTGTTGGTGCTTAATTTGTGTTAGTAACCTGTTGTTTGCTCTTTCTTCTTACCTCATTTATTTGCATCCTTGGGGTAGCCTATTGCCGTAGAGCTACCACTATGTAAATTATTTGTGGTATGCTGTGTTTGTGTGATTAGTTGTTGTGGTTTGATTGTTGATTCTGATTTAAGTTGTTGTTTTGCATATGTTGGTGGAAAAGTATTTTGAATCTGTAAGTTAGTATTAAATGCTTATTTGTCCAGGATTACTTTGTCAAAATTTATGAGGCTGTCGATTGTTTCTCAAAATTAAGTATATAATTCTATATTGAAGGGCCTTAAATGTCCATGCCTCGGGCAAGAGAAGAACTGAAAGAAAAGGCAATTTGTGGACAGTATTTCATATTCTTGACAATTAATGGTTGAAGCTTATTGAAAATAAATAGTATTTACATATATAAATGTTATGTGTTATAGTTCGATAAAGACTTCCTTACTCTGTTGCGGATATTGATGAGGTGCGTAAGGAGTGGGCAAAATTTGTGCAATTATGGATTCTTAATTCCTGTTTTTGACTAAAATTTATACTTTAAGTTTTCTTTAGTGAGATGCATCAATTTAGATTAGACAACTTTCTAAATTGCTAAATAGCATCTATTTTGTGCATTTGTTTTTGGTGTTCATTTCTCTTGCCATTTTGTAGGATGATTCCCATGAAACCAAGACAAGCGACTCGAGGCTGAACGTTCTTCATCTTTAGCTTGTTTACTATTAATTTTGTTTAGTTTCTCTCATGAACTTGGAATGGTTTTTGGCATGATTAGTATTTTGGTATGAACTTGTTTAATATTGACTATGACTTTGGTTTGTTTAGTGACTTTAGTTTTTATGGATATATGTTATTGTACTAGTACCTTGGAATTTGAATTAGTTTTTGCTATAAAATTTTAGTTTTACGAAGTCTGGGTTACCATTTTTTTAGTTTTATAATCGTTATTTTAAATTATAAAATAGGTCGTTGAATAATTAAAATTAACATGCACATTTCACATACAATTAACAACAGTTTTTGAACTGTTGTCATTTGTTGGCATTTTAACAACGGTTTTTTAATACTTGTCAAACGGTGTTGTTGTTATAAAATATTACAACGGTTCAAAATACAAAACAACGGTTACAGGCCCATGGTTAGAACTAGATTTGGCAACGGTTCAAAAACCGTTGTCTATGAGCGCGTACTATACAACAACACCACGTACAACAACGGTTCAAAAACAGATACAACAACGGTTTTTACCCGTTGTCTATGTCATTTTTTGTAGTAGTGTCGGTTATTAATTTTGGTACTTATTTTATGTTCGACTGTAGTGCGGTGTGGTCCGCCACGGTCTTTATTGCTTTATTTATAAGCTTTGGACTTATTTAAAACTTGTAAAAGAATTGGCTAAGTGTTAAGAGGCTTTCGGTATTACTACGAAGGTATCCTGGGTGAATAATGGTGCTGCTCTTTCATTTCGAGTTAGTATCACTGGATTGGACTTAATTAACTCTGTAAACCCTTCATTATTTTTTCTACCCTACCCCAGTCGTATCTCGAATCCACTAATTTAAGATCACGAAAATCAGGATGTGACAAAGAAATACTCATTTATGCTCTTTATTCAACAACTTTCTTTTTTCTTTCTCTTTTCTTTTTCCTTGTAAGAACTTTGTTCTTAACTTTTTCTTTTCAAAACACGAGCTTATAGGAGCATTCTTTCAAGACAAACCAATTCTCAAAGACTTCACTTTCACCCATCATTCTTAACAAGTTTTCAATTCTCCATAAGATTCCCTTAACCATCCTTCACCCTCTATCATCCGGTTTTAGAATAAAAGGCTTTATAAGGCTCAAACAGGGACCACAAGGGTAATGAAAGATAGGTTAGTGTTTAGGGATAATAGGTTACCAAATGATGGCCTAAGATCATCTCCTAATTCCATGCACATATATAACAACCTTGAATAAGAAACTAAGGCAAGTTCTAGAAATGAAGAAGCATGCATGGTAAACTCTCAACAAGGAACATCAACTATATATATAATGCATAGTCATGGCTCAAGTCCTCATAAGTTAATGTCCAATGCTCAACAATCAAGTTCCATTCTCCACTAACGATTCATGCAACTTGATAAAAAGATATGCTCAACAATGCTTCTCAAATTCAAAACAATTTCACATCTTTCACATTTCCTCATGGGCATCTCCCTCATATGCACATGAATTAACAAACATGTGCTTTCGCACTCAAGCATGCAAGCATTCAATTTCCACAAAATCAAGTGAGTTTTCATAAAAACTTTTCAAAAATTTTAAAGTAAGTCCACATTTAAGCACAAAATCACATAAATCACCAATCGGCTTTCAACCGACTCAATCAAACCACAAAATCTCCAATTTCATCAAATGATGACCAATATCAACCAAAATCATCAAGTAAGCCTAAGCATATAATCAATGAAATCACAATGCTTCCACATCACATAAGAAATTGAAAAACCAAGAGTAAAGTAATTTAAATTCCTTATCCTACCCCCTCCCCCAAACTTATTTTAGAAAATCAAGTCTAAAATGAGTTTAGAGGGAAGAATAATAAGAAATTTAAATTATACTCACAAAGGAACAAGCTATGTTGAAAGTGGTTTTAAAAGCCATGCAATCCATTACTTGCTTGATCGGTTTGATTTTCCTCATTCACTCGTTCCAATCATGATTCGACCTCGTGCATTGACAATGAAATACATGAAACTTGTGAATTAGAAATGAAATTTAAAATAGGCAACTAAAGCATATTTTTGGAGTTTTTCAAAAAGTATTCTAAGGCAAAAACTAAGTAAAAGTGAACTAAAATAGGGGAAAAGGGGAGAATAAGGAACAAAAACCGAAATCGAGCTAAAACTAACTAAAACGAGAAAGAAAGGGATATTTGTTGGGGTGACTCCTAATGAGCGCTTGTTTTTAACGTCGTTAGCTCAACAATACCTCTTTGCCCTTTCAAGGGACTTGAAATGAAGTCCAGCCTCGATCATGCGCCATCTCCTTGCCGACTTCATCCTTGCTTGATTTCTTCAAGTCATCCAAAGCATTCGATATGTAAAATGTCGCCTTCTCTCCATTCACTCAAAGGATAAGACTCCTTTCGAGAACATCGATCAAAGCCCTACTTGTTGCCAAGAAAGGTCGTCCAAATATCATTGGAACGTCTTGATCCTCCGGCATGTCGAGAATAATGAAATCCGCCGGGAATATGAACTTTCCGACCTTGATGAGCATATCTTCAACGATTCCCTTAGGATATGAAGTTGAACGATCAGCCATTCAGAGAATGAATGATGTGAGCTTAAGATTTCCAATCTTCAAGCGATTGAAGATGGAAAGAAGCATCAAATTCACACCCGAATCACACAAGACTTTTCTAAAAATTTGGCCTCATCTCACATGGCAAAGTAAACTTTTCGGGATCGTCTTCCTTGTTTGGGATCTTCCTTTGTAAACGAGCACTATATTCCTTCGAAAGCACAATAATTTCAAAATTATCCCATTTCACTTTCCTATGAGCCACATCCTCCAAGAATTTCTTATGATCCGGCATACCACTCAACAAGCTAAGCAAAGAAACATTTATATCCAGTTTCTTAAATGCATCCAACAAATCACCCTTCATCTCATGCATATTCTCATCAATCAACTTAAGGGGAGATGCTAGACTATCCATGTTATTCGGCTCAACATGCTCTTGAGAAACTTTAGAAAGTGAAGTAGGAGAAGTACCTTTTGGCTTATTGTAGAACTTCGCTTTCTCATTGAACTCCTCCTCTCCAATCAAATTCCTTAGCTCGGAGTTATAGTATTCGTCCTCTCTTGCATACATCAAATTGTTATCCTTCGTGTACGGAATTCCATTGTTGAGCTTCATTCTTTCATAGTACTCATGAATTTCTTCTTTCGACTTGTTTTAGGGATCTTCCAACGGAGGCCAATGATCCGGAGTGGTCAAGAAGTATATATCATCCACAAACCTTATTGGTGTTTCTTCCTTCTCATATAGGCTATGATCGTGGGAAGGATCCCAAGGAAAAACACTTTGACCACCCTATTTCTTCCTCATATTGTAGGGCTCATTTGGCTTCTTCTCCTCTTGAACCTCGTGTGAAGGCTTTGAAGATACTTCACTCACCACATGAATAACATTGTATTGTTGCTTCGGATTCACTTGAGTGTTGCTAGAAGAATATCCGGCCTTGTGTAGAGAAGCCACTTGGTCGGCTATTTGGCCTACTTTCCCTTAAAGCATTATCACTTGCTTAGCAAGAGCGGTCACCGTAGATGTCACAGCCCGATTTAAATTAAAGGCTATTTAAACTGAGTAATGTGACTAAATAAATAAAATAGAAAAATGAATAAAAACTAAACGTCTTTTAGCTTAGAGAATGAAGGAATGGGCAGTTACTACAAGATTCGAACGATAACTTATATCTTGTCCCAAAACATCACTATTGATCAAGAAAGGAGAAACAAATCATGACCTAAATATTCAAGATATATTTAGCTACTTCATCAAATGGACCAAAAGGATGGATATTGATCTCAATAAAAATTCTTAAATGATCGGGTCAATATGTAACTCAAGGGAACCTAAAATCATCTCAAATAACACATGCCCGTTCACAACAAGTTATATAGGATTATTCAAGGGCTCAGAAATCCGAATCAAGGATAATCAAAATTTATAGACAACTTTTCAACAATAATTAAAAGTTGTCTAGAAATAACAAACATTTATACCTTTACAATATTAGATAACTTTCAATGAAATAAGTAAAGTTATTTCGGAGTTCAGGCGAAGATAAGAATTTAAGTATCAACTTCGAGCTCATCAAAACATCAACAATAACATCAGAGTATTGCAACGGAATGGATCATCAAAAGGGATTACATGTATGCAGACATATAATCCTAGAACTCGAACTACTGACATTTGTCATATCTATAAGAAGACACTTCATAAAATGACAACAAAAGCTCTGTTCGGCACAGTCCCATCTTCATCCCAGCTTTGCCTGCACATTTTAGAAATAATATGCAGGGCTGAGTACAAAGTACTCAGTGAACACGTGCCCAAAACATTAAAAGTTGCTTGTTAAAGCTATAGATTAAACTTGCCTCGATAAGCATGTCACAAGTGATTTACTTTAAATAACACAAGACATGCTAAAATATAATTTAATTTCCTCATCATCAAACATTAATGACTGCAGTCAAATATTATGTATGAATAACATCTACAACATCATATAGCGTGTTGAGAAGTAGGCCTCCTTCTCAAACACATTGACCGGCCGACCGAGAGGACGGCTCACAGTCACCTCAGTGTACACATATCATGCTAATCGCATGACCGAATTCGTCTTCCATCAAGTAGATGATATACAAAACTCAAATAATGGCAAGTTAATCATTTCTTAAAATATCATGCTTCATATACGTATGCATATAGCATCGTCATTTAGTTAGAAAGCCCACCTGACTCCGGCTAGCCTTTTCCTACTACTCTTCCTTCCTCAGTTATTTCCAATCCTCAAGTTTATGCTCGTTCCTTCATTAAAACAAAGGAATAAATAAAAGTGAAAAAGGAAAGAAATTATATAGGAAATAACCCTCTCTAGTTAACTTATCTTCTTCTCTAAACATCTCTCTATAATCTTAACATCAACCACACTTTATCGAGAATTCCTACGATAGGAGAGTTTTAACTTATCTTACCTATCTTCAATCCTAGTAGGAGTCATATAAAACTATAACATATATATGTATATATATTGGTTCCCATCATTCCTCAAGCTTAATTAGTTCTCGATCATAAAGTCTAAAAATTTTAGAAATAATTCCTATAACTTATAATTGATAATCAAACTTATTTATAAGCTCGTTTCTCATACTCGATCATTCCAAACTCAACTACAATCAGAGTTGGAAAATAATAGATAAATTGAAAAGTTCACAAAACCTTTCTATAAATTCCAATAAATTCACAATAAGCTTAAAATGAAGTAGAAAATACTTTTCAAGTTTCATTATAAACAACTAACACTTAAACATTTAAAATCTCCAATTATTCTAAACTTAAATTTTGAATTCAGCCCTTATAGGGTTCCAAAAAATTTCAGAATTCCAAAAATAAGCATCGAATAATATACATATCACATTATTCCCTCCACCAATCTAATTATATGACATCAAGAACAAAAATGCCCAATCTATTTTAATGCATCATTTTCGTTTTTGACATAGGGCTGCTCCAAAAACTTTTTAAAAATTCATTTTAAGCATCATATAATGTCAATTTCATATCCCCATCATCAACTTTATTAAATAAAATCGAAATCAAAAATCCTCCAATTTTACCAAGAACCCAAACTCGAAAATTGTGAAATTGATCTCCAAAAATTCTCACAAATTAAACTCATGCTTCTTACAATCATATAAACTCATAATCATACTCAATTTCCCAAAAGAAAAATCAAACTAAAACCCCCAAGTTTAACCTCAACAAATTCGAATTTCATAAACTTGAAAATAAGGAGGATTTTTTTAAAATTAAATCATACATAATCATCCTCGAAAATGTAGAGATGAAGAGAATAAAAAAAAAATCAAAATCATATCATCAAATCGAAATCTTTGTGCTAAGGTGGGTTTGCTAATTCTTTAATTCTTCTAACAAGAGTCAACATACGAAGCTTACCTTAACTACTACTCGATTGTAAATCCTCATCCTCATTTTTCTCGATTTATGGAAGCTTTCAAGTCTGCAAGAATGGAGTGTGGGTACTGGGTGTGTATCGTGAGTGAGGGGGAGGGAAGTAAAAGAAAGAGAATAAGGGAAAGAAAGAAAAGAGAGGCCCGGCTGTCCCCCTTAATCCCCCTTTTTTTTTTTTTTTTTTTTTATTCTTAATAGCTAATACACTTATCACCATCACTTAACAAAATCCCCAAATTCTTAATTTTTAATCTTCAAGATACATAATCCTCCCAACACACACACTTCAAGTCCTAAAAATTACAAGGACTTAATATTCTATATCTCAATAGTTGGAATTTAAACGGAGAATAAATACGAATTAAAATTCGTAATAACTTTCGTCTTCAGATATTAATTAAAAATCCCACTAACTTCAGATAATTATTGTACTATATAATTAAATATAGTATATTTCCTCAACATACCGTTTCAAGTCGTAGAAACTGAAACAAAAACTAATTTATCAAAATATATATATATATATATATATATATATATAAATTCTCAGAGATTCTCATTTTAATCTTTGTCTTCTTCATTATCTCAATATTTCCTCTTAATAAAAACTATCATAGATTATTATTATTATAATAATCTCTAACCTCCATTAATTAATGTAAATAAATTACGGGGTATTACATTGTAACGCCCCGTATTTTCTATCTACCTTAGAAATGATTAAAGGATAACTATTCTCTTTAGTAATTTAAATCACTCTCTTTAGTAATTTAAATCACTCTTGTGAAATAGAAATATTTAGAAGAGATTCTACAACAAATCGAGTAGCTACTTGATATCGAGTTATGACGAATAATGAATAATTGTTTTGTTAGAAGTTAACTAGTTAAATCGATTAGTGTTTCGATTAATAATTCACAAGTTATACTAGTAGACTAACGAGCCAAGTTACTTTCGATTGGGCCGAGCCCATTAGTTAATTTAATTATGAGATCGAGCCCACTACCCTCTAGATATTGGGCCAAGCCCAAATTAAATAAAAGAAAGCTACATCAATTAAGTATATATATACAACAATCAATCACTTATTAATTTCTAGCAAATGCCGATCCAGCCAATTACCAAGCTAAAGAAATAAGTTACATATTCAAAGAGTAAAAATGATTACATTTTTTCCTAAGTCAACAATTGTGTGCTGCTACTATTAATGACAATCTACAAAAGATTGCAAGCTTTAAAGGAAAGGGAACATCAAATCTTTTGCCTCTGCAGCATTTAGCTACTCCCATAGCCTTCCTTGAGCCATAAAACCTGCAAGTAGAAGAATTTATTTCAGCCATTAATGAAGAGGAGAGTTAGAAGAAATATTGTGCAGAGAGTAACACACAAAAGTATATATACTCCTCCTACTTCAGTAACAGCATGATACCATTCATACTTCACCTAAAATCTGAAAAAAAACAGAGAGCACATGGAGAAAGGAACAAAGAGAGAGTGAGAGAATAGAAGCTGCAGCAGTAGAAGAAAAGAAGAACAGGAGCAGACCTCCATCCTTTTCCCCACAGCAACAGCCCTACTAACCCTCATTAAGGTAAACTTTCAAGGAGATAATAACCATGCTATTGTTTCCCTTCAAGTAATAAAACCTACTGAGTATGAATTGTTAATCACGAGCCAAACCAAGCATTATCATTAATAAGTACGGCCATAGCATATCGAGTTCTAGAGATCATGAACCTAGCAATCAATTAGCATGCTGCAGAAGTTCTAACCTATGGCCATCAAACACCATTTGGCAAACTAAAACTTCAAGTGAAAGCATTCACATGTTTTGCTCAATCGATAAGCATAGATATCTTCTGAACTCAAGATCAAACACCCACACAAGCTACAACACTCCAAATGGCTAGAACGAATAAAGATATCCCCTTTTTGAAGTCATGGAACATGTGTTTATGCTGAAATTCATAACAATTAAATGACATAGGAACCTCGAACTTAATCGCATTCGAATCGCATAAGCAAGTACCAATTCTGAATCAACTGGAATTATTAATTCTATATTACTAAAAGAGGAGGACAAAATTCAACCTCCGAGCTCCGACGGCAGAGAGGCTGGACCGAAGGAGAGGCAGCGACGCGCAGCAGCGAACAATTGCGATGTCTCCGACGTCGTAACTTTCGAACATGCAAGAGAAGAAAGAAAGTAGAATCAATAAGCGAGTAATTAAATCAAGCAATATTAAATAATTTAGAAATAATTTAGATAGGAAGAGAGAGTCGAAAGGAGCCGCGCTCGGCTCTGCTCTCGTGGGGATGGTAGTGCCGCCAAGGCACAACGTCGAGAGGGAGAGCTCGGCGGTGATAGTGGCGACGCTGCTGGGACTCGCGGCGGCGGTAGACGATGAAGGACTGGAGACGTCCCCAGTGGTGGCTGCACGCGGAGGAAACCCGCTGCCAACCAACAGTGGCGGCGACGTGGGGGTTGCGGCTACACCGGATGCACGGCATTGACGGAGAGGCGGTGGTTACGGCTGGAACGCGGCGGCGACAGGAAATGCAGAGAGGGAAGGGGGCGAAATTAGGGGTTAGGGCTTTGGAAATTTGAGAGAACAATTTTAGAAAGGGAGGGAGACACCACCGGAGCGGTTGCGCGAAGTAGCGATGCCGGTCGCCAGCGTGCTGGAGAAGAAGGCCGAGAATCGGTCGGAGAGAAGTTCGAGAGAGAGGAGTCGCGGAAGGGAGGAGAGCATCGATTGAATGAGGGGGAGTGAAAGAGGGTTGGGGTGTTTTTGGTTCTAGCCGGGTCGGGCTCCGGGTTTGATCCGGGTTTTCGGGCCTGGGGCTATGAAAGAGGCTGGACCGGGCCGGAAATTAAGTGGGCCGAATCCAATTATTCTGTTGGGTCGTTTTGAGTAGATGGTTGGGCCAAGATTATTTCTTTTATGGACCAGAAATTGGTTAATTAATTTTATACCATCATTTATTTGATTATGTGGTTCCAAAAATCACTAATTAAATTATACTACACCCACAATTATTAATTTAGAGATTAAAGCTTAATAATTCTATAACGAATTATTTACGAATTAAAAAGAATTAACTTATAAAAATAAGTTAATTAAACACAAGTTTCAGTAAACAAGATTTAATTGATTAAAGTAATCAATTGTACTATTGGAATTATTTATTGAAAAGCCTCTCAATTAACTTAATCCCAAGTTAATGAATTAATTAATTGATTTATTAATAAATTTTCCATATAAACCGTTCATATAACGGAATTAATAAATCGAGCTTAGATAGCAGTGACAACGTCACTGGAGTTAAGAATAATATCCAAGGAGACGTAGAACTAAAATTCTTCGATAATCTTTTATCGCTCGAATTGAGAATCTTACGGTATTCTTTTATCAAGGTCGAGCGGAGAAGAAACAGTCGTCAAGGCGAAGCTAGAATTTTATATCACTTAAGCAAGTGAAAGAGGTGGGCTTTCTTTTAAAACAAAGCATGTTTTATTAGTTGATATAGCTCTTTTAAAGTATTGTCATGCCATAAAATATTTTGTTTTTGTATGATGCATATCTGCTATTGGATATGCCAATGTTATTTAATCGAATTCGGGTCCCTGTATGGCCAGCTGCTATACTTGGACTAGTGTACACAGTGGTCGAATCGTCTAGTGTGACGATCGATCAGGTGACGAGTGAGGTGGCCACCTCCTCGGGCACCACAGATCAGATATGGTAGATTACTAAAGAAATTTGACTGCAGTCACTTTTAAGAACTAAGAGATTTTAGTGAACATAGACTTTTAAGAAAAACCCTATGTTTCACTCAGTATATGGATGACAATAAAATCAGTTTTGGGCAAAGTGTTCACTGAGTACAAATTGTACTTAGCCTTGTACATTGTTTTTAATGTGCAGGTTGAGCAGGTTGAAGCGGAGTGACCGGCAGAGCTTTTGTCAATTTAGTGAAGATTTAGTTGTTGATAACTCTTGGTAATACATGTCTCCATACATGTATTTATAGCCATACTTCCGTTGCGTACACTCTGATATTCTTAAAGTTTCTTTCGATTTAGATGTGTTCTGAGTCAGAATCATGACAAGCATTGTTCTACTTTATCAGTTATAAGTATCAGATTATCTAGAAATGAGATTGCCCTGAGAGTCGATTCAAGAAATGTTCTTCATATATCCATTATTTCATATTCATATTTTATAGTCACGAATTTACCAAACTTAGCTATCGATTAGCAAAGTGCGGTCGTGACAGAGTGGTATCAAAGCACTAGGTTGCTCTGAAATCCAAGAGTCTTCTTCAAAGTAAAGTCTAGACTTGAATCGCTAGACTTAATAGAGTTATTTGACAAAAGCTCGGCACTCCAATTCATCACGCTCAACGAGGTAAAGGTAAATGTTTTCTTCAAAGTAAATGAAAGTTAGAAACTCTACTTTTAAAAGAACTTAGTAGAGACTTGTCCTTTGATCTATTGCAGAGAAAAGAGATTCCACAAGAGAACATACTTGCTTAGTCATGTACATGAGTAAGCATGCTTGATTTTAGGATTCGAAACGAGGTTTTCTTTTCCTAGCGATCAAGAAGAATAGAAAGAGAATATCGCAAGAGCAAAAGGAGCCAGGGCAAGAAGCACGACGCGAATCAAGTAGCAATTCAAGTCGAAGAGATTGTTATCCGTTATCCAAGGCAATTGAATAACTTAAGGCTGCTGATGCCTTTAAATTTAGCATACACCAACGCTAAAGTTAGAATAATATACACAGTGGCAAAATATAGAAGTCCATTCCAAACCCCAAGGATGTTACTGCATACTTGGACAGAAAAACATAAGTTAATAAGAGAGAGAAATAAATCTCTAAGACAAGATGAGTTCATATACTATTAATTATAGTAGTCAGAACTATGGCGTAGTGTTATTTGCAGCAAATAACAAATTCATTAGAATGTTGCAACCTAATTTGCAACTTTTATGAGAAATAAGTACTTGAAGAAGAGGTGTTCTCTTAAGATGGTTAAGCCATATCTAAGACAATTTTGCATCCTACTTCGCTAGATTTTCAAGCCATAACGATTGATCGTTGATACATTGCTAGAAAAAGGAAATAAAGTAGAAAGTTTATCTCCGTACGCTGGTATACGTCGTTAGCAACAGTAAAATGTCCCATGCCAGTTCAGTCCCCCATACGAAGTAAAGAAATATCATTTTTCTACATTAAGGATTAGTCAGTCGGAGAATCAGTGGAATTATAGAGATAGTAATCTAGGGGATAACCTTACGTACTAATGCCTTATGATGTGGCATATACCATTTTGATCCTCTTGAAGCCAATAAAGTCTATTTGCTTCCGAAAAATAACAAGCTGGGAAGGTTTTGAGCTAAAACAAAAGTTTCCAAACCTTGAAAACCTTATTTTCGTCATTCATTGACAAAGCCAACAAAGTGTGACGGATGGTTCCCTACTGAGGAGGTGCTTATGTGGAACTGGCCACTCTATGTAATCTCAATCTCAGTAACATCATCCGTAGACCAGAATTCAAATGGGTATCTGCAAGAAGGTCTCTCTCTTCGACCCTTTGTCATTTCATTTTTACCCTCTGACTATTCCTTCCACACTGGTCTAAAAATTTATTGAGGAAACCATTTGATTGAATATCATGCCTGAATTGAAAGTTATTCCTATGAAATTACCTCCTAGTATCATTTCACAAGTTATTTCATTTCGTATTGTCTTCCTTTTGAAACCAATGAGATACAAGAATTTAGCCACCCGAGAGTTCGGGTGTGACAAAAGCATAGTGCCTTTTTGGAAAAACCAAAAGTTGGTGACCAGATCAGAATAAAGAGAAATTAAGACCTAGAATAGAAAGGATCGAGACCCAGTATCCTAAGGAAAACAGACCCGGGATACATAGATGATTAAGAAATATCAACAAGAGATTTAAGTTGATATAGAGTTGTAAAGAGCCTTAAGGATACCTAAGAAGATCTTAAGCACCCAAACGAATAAATGGAAGAGTCGGATCAAGTATTACAACCCATATTAGTATGGGGGTGGGTCAGTTTTTAAGACTCGTGTAGCAAGTGGATCAAGGGAGCTTATACGCTTGTCTAGTTGGTGGCTGAGACCAGTTAACAGCGATAATTTATTAAGCTTAAGGGATTAAAGGCGGCGTACTCATGAGTTAAAGGAGTTCGTAAATCAGTAGCATTGAGATGTGAATTTAACTAGATCGAGTAGGCATATGAGTTAAATTAAACACGTGAGTTAGCTCCGTATGAGGAGTTTTGAGTTCTCTAGATAAGAAGTAGCGAAATACCATAACCACACGAGGGAAGTCCTGGTCATGTCGAGGAGACCAATGATAATTGATGAATTAGAATCCACAGAAGAAGCAAATGGAATGTAGTAACATATGATAAATCGGAATGTGTAGTTAAGGATTTCCCTGTTCCGAGGGAGAAGGACCTGTAAGAGTGTCCATTCAATTCAAAGTAGAAATTATTTTGTTCTTACAAGAGAAGTAAGTTGAGAATAGTAGGATGTTCTTAAGAATAAGAACGCATGTCAGTACTTAATTACTAAAGGAGTGGAAACGTAGAGATATGATAAGTATCAAAAACTAGAAATAAAATACAGCGTAATACGAGATGAGGGTAGCCACCCTATGTTCAGAAACGAAACTAAGACTTCCTAAGTGAGGAATAATGATTTAAAGGAGGCTTAAAGGGGCATTGACTAAAAGAAAGATTAATGTCCTAATCTGAAAGAGCAACGGGAACCTCAAGGTAGACAAAACCGTTAAGAACAGTACAAAAAAAAAAAAAGCATTTTGGTCCAGGTAGCGTTCCATTAAAAAGAGAAAGTGAAACGCCACAGCAGTTTTTCCCCACCACCACCCCAACTCCCACCTTAGAACCAACAACGGGGTAATGTACAAGCGATGGCAGAAGGCGAAGGCCTATGCGATGAAGCAGAGACAGCCACCAAGAATCAAGGAAACTTAGCAAGTATGGGCATGCTCCATGATATACCTGTTATAGTTTTATTCAATACAGGGGCTTCTCATTCGTTAATCGCCAAAGTGTACGTAGATAACATAAGGAACGGAACAAACAGGAGCAGATCTAAGAATCACGTCGCCTGTAAGAGGAGCTATTACTCCTACACATCGTTGTTCAAACCTAAAGCTTGTCATAAGTTCACATAAGCTCCTAGTGAAAGCTCTTAGCGTTATACCGATGAAGGACGTAGATATCATCTTAGGAATGGATTGGCTAGCTAAAAACTACGCCACCATCCTATGCAAGATAGACAAATTTCTTTTAGAGTTCCGGGAAAAGAGCCTACGATTTTCCACGGACTTGCTATGAATAATCGAAAGTCAATCATCTCCGCCCTTCAAGCAACGACCATGACGAGAAAAGGGTATCCAGCTTACCCTGTTTACCTAAACGAAGAACCGAAAGACGGAGAAGAAAGGAAGGTGGAAGACGTGGGAATCGTTCAAGAATTTCCTGACATTTTTCCAGAAGTACTGCTAGGGCTGCCGCCCGACAGAAAGATAGAATTCACCATCAATTTGGGACCTGGATCAGCTCCGGTATCCATAGCACTATATAAGATGGCACCAAGAGAGTTAGAGGAACTTAAGGTGCAGCCCCAAGAGCTGTTGGACCTAGGTCTCATCAGACCGAGCATATCACCGTGGGGAGCACCTGTGCTATTTATAAAGAAGGAAGACGGCTCCATGAGAATGTGCATAGGTTATCGAAAATTGAACAAGCTCACTCTCAAGAACAAATATCCTCTACCTAGGATCGATGATCTGTTTGACCAACTCAAGGGAGCAAGCGTGCTTTCGAAGATAGATCTGAAATATGGCTACCATCAGCTGAAGATTCGACCAGAGGATATACCCAAGACAACTTTTCGGACGAGATATGGCCACTACGAATTTGTAGTTATGCCGTTCGGATTAACCAACACACCAGCAGTATTCATGGATCTCATGAATCGTGTTTTCCACCCATACTTAGATAAATTCGTGCTAATATTCATAGACGACGTCTTGATTTATTCGAAGAACGAAAGGGAGCACGAGGAACACTTGAGGACAGTGTTAGAGACATTGAGAGCAGAGAAACTTTATGTCAAATTTAGCAAGTGTGAGTTTTGTCTAAAAGAAGTAGCATTTTTGGGACACATCATGTCATCTGAGGGAATCAAAGTTGATCCTCCAAAGGCTGAAGCAGTGCACAACTAGAAATCCCCATCAACGCCGAATGAGATTCACAGTCTCTTAGGATTAGCTGGTTACTATCAGAGATTCATAGAAGGATTCTCCAAGGTAGCAAGGCCACCAACTCAGCTATTGCAAAAAGGAATCAAGTATCAGTGGACTCCGGAATGCGAGTCAAACTTTCAACAGTTGAAAGCAAAACTGACAACCGCGCCAATTCTGGCAGTTCCAACACCAGAAAAGGAGTACGTAGTTTACACCGATGCATCGAAAAACGGACTTGGTTATGTTCTGATGCAAGAAGGAAAAGTGATAGCATACGTATCTAGACAACTCAGACCCCACGAGCTCAATTATCCAACCCACGATCTAGAATTAGCAGCAGTTGTGCATGCCCTGAAAATTTGGAGACACCACCTTTACGGAGTTTGGTGCGAAATTTTCACGAATCACAAGAGTCTCAAATACTTCTTCGAGCAGCGAGACCTTAACGTGAGACAGAGAAGGTGGCTCGAATTAGTCAAGGACTATGATTGTGGAATCAATTACTACCCAGGAAAAGCCAACCTAGTGAATGATGCCTTGAGTCGCAAAACTCATTCAAACCTAGCATTTCTACTCAAAGTTAAGAGTCACTTATTCGAGTGTTCAGCAAGATAAACTTATAGATAATACCACCACCAGAAATGGTGGAAGGACTTATCACTACTATGACAATGGAACCCGACTCGAGGAGTCAAATCCTAAACGCTCAGAGGAAAGAGCGAAGCGCTGGAGAAGATCCGTTTGAGGATAAGAATGGGAGAGCCCGGAAATTATCGTGAAGAAGCAGACAATGCAATTACAATCGAATGAAGATAGTGCATCCCACCCAACATGGAGCTTAGAAATGAAATTCTGAGTGAAGCCATGATACACCGTACATCTCCCACCCTAAGAGTATGAAGATGTACCAGGACCTGAAGAAGAAATTCGGGTGGGACGGGATGAAGAGATATATAGTTTCATTTGTCGGAAGGTGCCTTGTGTGTCAGCAAGTGAAAGCTTTGCACCAACGACCTAATGGCAAGTTGCAATCCTTAGAGATTCCACGGTAGAAATGGGAGCATATCATCATAGATTTTGTGTCAGGATTACCCATGTCGAGACGAGGAAATACAACCATCTGGGTAATTATTGACCGTCTGACCAAGAGCGCTCACTTTATTCCAATTCCGATAACTCATCATCAGAGAAATTGGCGCTACTATACGTTTGAGAAATCATACGTTTGCATGGTGTGCCAGTTTTGATAACGTCAGACCAAGATTCAAAATTTCACATCGAGATTTTGGATGAGCCTACAAAAAGGAATTGGGCACTCGATTAAATTTTAGTACCACATTTCATCCTCAGACAGATGGACAATCAGAAAGGACTATTCAGACACTCGAGGATGTGCTAAGAACAGTTGTGCTCAATTGAGGCGGCCACTGGGAGCCAGTGTTGCCCTTGATTGAATTTCGTACAACAACAACTATCAAGCAACCATAGACATGGCGCCATACGAGGCATTGTATAGAAGGAAATGTAGATCACCGCTTTATTTGGAATGAGGTTGGTGAAAGAAATTAAAATACTAGGCCCTGAAGCAATAGGCGATATGATCGAGATCGTGCGCCAAATCAGAGATAGGATCAAAGAGGCTCAAGATAGACAAAAATCCTATGTAGATAATCGGCGAACTGAAAATCAGTGAGATAGGAGACAAGTATTTTCGGAAGTATCTCCTTCCAAGGGGATAGTGAGGTTCGGTGTCAAAGGAAAGTTGAGACCCCGTTTTATCGGACCATACAAAATTCTAGACATAATAGGTCCAGTAGCATACAAATTAGCATTTACCGCCAAGTTTTGGAAACCTACACAATGTTTTTCACATTTCACAGCTTAGGAAATAAGTGCATGATCCAAAGCATATAATTCACCAAGAAGAAGTAGAACTAAGTCCAGACTTAAGCTATGAAAGCAGACCAAAAGCAATTCTAGATCACAAGGTGCAATAGCTAAGAAACAAATCGATCACTTCGGTGAAAGTATTGTGGAAGCATCACAGACAGGAAGAAGCCACGTAGGAGCTTGAGGATAAAATGAAAGAAAAATACCCAAAGCTTTTATTTAAGGTATGTAAATTTCGGGACGAAATTTCTTTTAAGGGGGGTAGGATGTAACGCCCCGTATTTTCTATCTACCTTAGAAATGATTAAAGGATAACTATTCTCTTTAGTAATTTAAATCACTCTCTTTAGTAATTTAAATCACTCTTGTGAAATAGAAATATTTAGAAGAGATTCTACAACAAATCGAGTAGCTACTTGATATCGAGTTATGACGAATAATGAATAATTGTTTTGTTAGAAGTTAACTAGTTAAATCGATTAGTGTTTCGATTAATAATTCACAAGTTATACTAGTAGACTAACGAGCCAAGTTACTTTCGATTGGGCCGAGCCCATTAGTTAATTTAATTATGAGATCGAGCCCACTACCCTCTAGATATTGGGCCAAGCCCAAATTAAATAAAAGAAAGCTACATCAATTAAGTATATATATACAACAATCAATCACTTATTAATTTCTAGCAAATGCCGATCCAGCCAATTACCAAGCTAAAGAAATAAGTTACATATTCAAAGAGTAAAAATGATTACATTTTTTCCTAAGTCAACAATTGTGTGCTGCTACTATTAATGACAATCTACAAAAGATTGCAAGCTTTAAAGGAAAGGGAACATCAAATCTTTTGCCTCTGCAGCATTTAGCTACTCCCATAGCCTTCCTTGAGCCATAAAACCTGCAAGTAGAAGAATTTATTTCAGCCATTAATGAAGAGGAGAGTTAGAAGAAATATTGTGCAGAGAGTAACACACAAAAGCATATATACTCCTCCTACTTCAGTAACAGCATGATACCATTCATACTTCACCTAAAATCTGAAAAAAAACAGAGAGCACATGGAGAAAGGAACAAAGAGAGAGTGAGAGAATAGAAGCTGCAGCAGTAGAAGAAAAGAAGAACAGGAGCAGACCTCCATCCTTTTCCCCACAACAACAGCCCTACTAACCCTCATTAAGGTAAACTTTCAAGGAGATAATAACCATGCTATTGTTTCCCTTCAAGTAATAAAACCTACTGAGTATGAATTGTTAATCACAAGCCAACCAAGCATTATCATTAATAAGTACGGCCATAGCATATCGAGTTCTAGAGATCATGAACCTAGCAATCAATTAGCATGCAGAAGTTCTAACCTATGGCCATAAAACACCATTTGGCAAACTAAAACTTCAAGTGAAAGCATTCACATGTTTTGCTCAATCGATAAGCATAGATATCTTCTGAACTCAAGATCAAACACCCACACAAGCTACAACACTCCAAATGGCTAGAACTGAATAAAGATATCCCCTTTTTGAAGTCATGGAACATGTGTTTATGCTGAAATTCATAACAATTAAATGACATAGGAACCTCGAACTTAATCGCATTCGAATCGCATAAGCAAGTACCAATTCTGAATCAACTGGAATTATTAATTCTATATTACTAAAAGAGGAGGACAAAATTCAACCTCCGAGCTCCGACGGCAGAGAGGCTGGACCGAAGGAGAGGCAGCGACGCGCAGCAGCGAACAATTGCGATGTCTCCGACGTCGTAACTTTCGAACATGCAAGAGAAGAAAGAAAGTAGAATCAATAAGCGAGTAATTAAATCAAGCAATATTAAATAATTTAGAAATAATTTAGATAGGAAGAGAGAGTCGAAAGGAGCCGCGCTCGGCTCTGCTCTCGTGGGGATGGTAGTGCCGCCAAGGCACAACGTCGAGAGGGAGAGCTCGGCGGTGATAGTGGCGACGCTGCTGGGACTCGCGGCGGCGGTAGACGATGAAGGACTGGAGACGTCCCCAGTGGTGGCTGCACGCGGAGGAAACCCGCTGCCAACCAACAGTGGCGGCGACGTGGGGGTTGCGGCTACACCGGAGGCACGGCATTGACGGAGAGGCGGTGGTTACGGCTGGAACGCGGCGGCGACAGGAAATGCAGAGAGGGAAGGGGGCGAAATTAGGGGTTAGGGCTTTGGAAATTTGAGAGAACAATTTTAGAAAGGGAGGGAGACACCACCGGAGCGGTTGCGCGAAGTAGCGATGCCGGTCGCCAGCGTGCTGGAGAAGAAGGCCGAGAATCGGTCGGAGAGAAGTTCGAGAGAGAGGAGTCGCGGAAGGGAGGAGAGCATCGATTGAATGAGGGGGAGTGAAAGAGGGTTGGGGTGTTTTTGGTTCTAGCCGGGTCGGGCTCCGGGTTTGATCCGGGTTTTCGGGCCTGGGGCTATGAAAGAGGCTGGACCGGGCCGGAAATTAAGTGGGCCGAATCCAATTATTCTGTTGGGTCGTTTTGAGTAGATGGTTGGGCCAAGATTATTTCTTTTATGGACCAGAAATTGGTTAATTAATTTTATACCATCATTTATTTGATTATGTGGTTCCAAAAATCACTAATTAAATTATACTACACCCACAATTATTAATTTAGAGATTAAAGCTTAATAATTCTATAACGAATTATTTACTGAATTAAAAAGAATTAACTTATAAAAATAAGTTAATTAAACACAAGTTTCAGTAAACAAGATTTAATTGATTAAAGTAATCAATTGTACTATTGGAATTATTTATTGAAAAGCCTCTCAATTAACTTTATCCCAAGTTAATGAATTAATTAATTGATTTATTAATAAATTTTCCATATAAACCGTTCATATAACGGAATTAATAAATCGAGCTTAGATAGCAGTGACAACGTCACTGGAGTTAAGAATAATATCCAAGGAGACGTAGAACTAAAATTCTTCGATAATCTTTTATCGCTCGAATTGAGAATCTTACGGTATTCTTTTATCAAGGTCGAGCGGAGAAGAAACAGTCGTCAAGGCGAAGCTAGAATTTTATATCACTTAAGCAAGTGAAAGAGGTGGACTTTCTTTTAAAACAAAGCATGTTTTATTAGTTGATATAGCTCTTTTAAAGTATTGTCATGCCATAAAATATTTTGTTTTTGTATGATGCATATCTACTATTGGATATGCCAATGTTATTTAATCGAATTCGGGTCCCTGTATGGCCAGCTGCTATACTTGGACTAGTGTACACAGTGGTCGAATCGTCTAGTGTGACGATCGATCAGGTGACGAGTGAGGTGGCCACCTCCTCGGGCACCACAGATCAGATATGGTAGATTACTAAAGAAATTTGACTGCAGTCACTTTTAAGAACTAAGAGATTTTAGTGAACATAGACTTTTAAGAAAAACCCTATGTTTCACTCAGTATATGGATGACAATAAAATTAGTTTTGGGCAAAGTGTTCACTGAGTACAAATTGTACTTAGCCCTGTACATTGTTTTTAATGTGCAGGTTGAGCAGGTTGAAGCGGAGTGACCGGCAGAGCTTTTGTCAATTTAGTGAAGATTTAGTTGTTGATAACTCTTGGTAATACATGTCTCCATACATGTATTTATAGCCATACTTCCGTTGCGTACACTCTGATATTCTTAAAGTTTCTTTCGATTTAGATGTGTTCTGAGTCAGAATCATGACAAGCATTGTTCTACTTTATCAGTTATAAGTATCAGATTATCTAGAAATGAGATTGCCCTGAGAGTCGATTCAAGAAATGTTCTTCATATATCCATTATTTCATATTCATATTTTATAGTCACGAATTTACCAAACTTAGCTATCGATTAGCAAAGTGCGGTCGTGACATACATCCTTCCCTCCTTAAAAAATATTTCGTCCCGAAATTTAGTTACCTCAAAGAAATTTAGTTTCACTGTATTACTCATATCGGCTTGGAGAGTCACTTCTTCTTGGTCGATGAGATGTTTGGGGTCATGGAAATACCTTCTCAATTGTGACACGTGGAATACATTATATGTGTTGCCAAAGCTCGGCAGCAAAGCTAGTGTATATGTAACGTGAACCTATCGTTTCAAAGAGTTTAAAGGTCCTATAAACTTGGGTTTAAGCTTCCCCTAACTCTGAATCCATGAAGGTGAATCTTTGAGAAAAATTTTACCACCTCTCTCGAATGTTAGCTTTGTTCTTCTTACATCGGCATAATATTTCTGACAATCTTGAGTTTCTTTTGGTTCTTTGCCTGATTTGTCGAATGATCTCGATCACTTCTTCAGCAACATCAGGTCCTAATACATTTCTTTCACAAACATCATCTCAATAGAGTGGTGTTCGACATTTCTTGCATCAAGGGCATCATAATAGTGTTATGTGGACTGTCGCTTAATAATTATTATTATAAGCAAACTCATTAGTAGAGTCTGCTCCGATTTGTCTCCTCAATCTAACACAACGATCCTAATCATACTTTCTAAAATTTGGAAGGTTCTCTCAGATTGTCCATCCACTTGTGGGTGAAACGTTGTGCTGAAAATCAGTTTAGTAAACTTTGGATCTCGATCTGGTGTTCTGGGGCACTCCATGTAGTCGTATGATCTCATGGACATACAATTGAACTAACTCACCTGATTGCTTTTATGCGAGAAAGAGTAATAGGATCAGTGCTTGTTAAACCGAGCTACGAGTTAGCAAGTTTGAACGATTGATTAGATACTTTTTTTTATAAAAAAAATTAGCTGCGGAGCGACGCCGCCTAGCTACACATATCGAAGAAACCACAAACCGATCGCCTTCGGTGAGGAAAGCATATTGATGTTAACTTATCTTTTACTCATAATGTTTCCGAGTTAAAGGAAGAAATCAAGGCTTGGGTGCTCCTATTTACGTGCTACCTTAGGGGTCACTCTTATCCAGTTTACATAAGAATATGGTTATAAAGTTCCTGATGATGGGCTGAAAATTGTTGTATTTACTCTCTTAGATTTTGGTAATCCAGTCGCAAAATCTATAGTAATGTTATCCCACTACCATTACAGAATCTCTAATGATTGCAGCTTCCCATAAGGTCGTTGATGTAACACGTTCACCTTCTGACATGCCAAAATTGTTCTACAAACAAAGCTATATTGCACTTCATTCCTTCTCACAATATTTCCGTTTCAAATTTTGATACATCTTAGTGTTTCTTAAATGTGTTGTATAGGTCCTTCGATTCTTCGTTATTAGGTATGTAGAGTCGTTCTTTGAATAACGGAATGTTATTTCCAACTTTTTTGAAATCATCAACTCTCTCAACTCGAACCCTTAATTGTAACTTTTCCATCTTTAGGAATATAAGGCTCACTCTTCGAATAAGCACAAGCAAGCAAGCAATCTTCAGCCATTCTTGTTGAGCTAGCAACATATTTACACACCACAGATTAATACTAGCTTAACTTTATAAGTATGTTTGCACTTACACTTATGCTTATACTTGTCCCCCTAATAACTTAGCCTCATTCTTATCTTAATCCATTACTCCCTTATGCTTATTTCTCATTAGATAACAGGTGTTAAATGGATGATAGGAAGTTGTTGAATCATGAGGATAAGCATCCATGCTTAATCATAGAGTTTTGACTTTAAACTTATGAACTTAGCCAAATGGCAGATTGATCATGATCCAAAGAATTGATCATAGAGGCTACAAATGTTGATCAAGTAATGGTTTTTGAATTTTTGATCAAAGTTAAGACGTGTGTCTTGATCATGGAAAAGGATTCAAGGAATTTCAACGTGCCATTTGATCACATTAATTCAACCATTCGAGCTCAAACACACATCAAGGCTGAAGAGTACAAGTTTAATGAATGAGTTATAGCTTAAACAAATAAGCTCCATTCTATGATCATGATTCATTGATGGAAAACTAAGGAAATTATCTTCCACAAGAGGCTGATTCGAGCTTCAGAAGATAAGTGAATCAAAGATAATGGATGATCTTTATCATTTGATGTACAAGAATACATTCTGGAGTGAACTTGGAAATAAATTCATAGCTCATTCATGTGAAGTAATAATGGAACAATGGCTATAGAATCTTGAAACTAAGACACAAGGTTTGACATCATATGAGTTTCATGAATTTAGAACGTGTGAATTGAGAGATGTTAATTCCTCAATTAAGAAATAAAAATCTGGGCACAAGGCATTTGACATATTGAACACATGACACTTTGAGCTATCATAACTTTCTCATAACTTGACCATTGTGGGAATGCAAGCTATCAATAGAAAGCTGAGACAATAAGAAATAACGTTCATGTTCTGAGTTTCTTGATTTGAGCAAGGAAAATGTTCAAAATCGAGGATCAAAACGGTGTAGTAGCTACTCCCAGACTTAGAATTTCCGAGACAATGAATTTAGCAGCTTTAACATACGAACTTTAAACTAGCATAACTTTCTCATGACTTAACCAGTTTCAAGATGTGAGCTATGGATTTAAAGCTGGAACAACAAGGAACATTTTTCATGTTTGAAACTTCGGGATTCGAGCAGGGTAACATGATTAAAAACTGGAGTCAAAACTGTTACCAAATCTGTTTTTCTGTAGATTGACAGATTTGACATACTGACTTCAAAACATCACTACACTCACATATGAGCTCGGATTTGGGTCTATAACATAACTACGGAAAGCTGAAACAACGAGCTACCACTTTCATTAAGAGACTATTTAATTTTGACAAGTGGAAAGGGCTCAAAAACACATATCAACGTTGCACATAAGGTGTTCGATGAAATGCCCGACCTATATTCGCAACAAAAGTTCAAGAATGGGACTTCATGTAACGCCCCGTATTTTACTTAACTAGTTTAGTTAATTAATCTCGATTGATTGAGTTAATTATCAACTTCTAGTATTCAAGATATCTAGAACAATCGCTTAGAGAGCAATAATAGAATCGAGTAGCGACTCGACTTCTGTAGCTAATTCTTTCGAGAGATCGATTAAGTAGTAAAGATAGAATCAAGTAGCAACTTGATTTCTACATTATTTAGTTTTCGATAAGCGATTAGTTTTCGAATGAACGAATCGTTACTATCTCGATCACATAGCTAAATGATGATCGAGTAGCTCGAGTAAAAGTTAGCCATCAACTCTCGGTTTTATTTAATTGGGCCAAGGCTCAATTAATTTATTAGACCGGACCAAGCCCACCAATATAGACATGGGTCGAGCCACTTATAGATGTGTCGGATCAAGCCCGATAGACGGACTAATGGGCCAAGTCCATAAATAATGCACTAAGGTAAAGCTCGAATATATACATATAGGTGTTCTTCTCACTCATGAACCAAGAAAAGAGAACAAATAGAATATTATGGGTCGAAGGCAAACTAATAATAACATGGGTTGAGCCCAAGTAAAATACGGAGAATGCACCCCATAATATTACACTATGGCCGAACACGACTCTTGAGAAGAGGGTTCGAATAGATGTATATATATATATATATATATATATATATACACATGTTTAACCAAGAAAAGCATTATTCCAATACACACATATATAAAGATATATGCATACGTAAACCAAGAAAGCAAATTAGATTAATGTCACAGCTTTGACTAATTGTTCCAAGCCTGTTCGAATGAACAAGATAAACTCTCAAACTCACAATATCAAATTACAGCCTTAATACACTAGGATAAAAACAAAACAACCCAAGGATTCCCTCTTGTCTAAAAATAGAAAGAGAATCCACCTCCTTGGGAGCGCTTAGTTCCTAGTAGCAGAATTAACATCCCTTTAGCAACCTGCAAAAGAGGAAGAAAGGTCAACAAATAAGACAAAGATTAAGGGTCCAAGTCTGCAGTGAGACAACAAGCTAATTCAGATCCTAACCTATAGAAAAGGAAAGGAAGTCAGTTTTTTTTTTAGCTCCAGCTTGGCTGCAGAAAACAGCAAGCTTCACCCCAGTATCACCTACAAAAAGGAAGAGAGGAAATCAGCCACGTAGAGACAATAAGGGAAGGGAACCCAAGGTCTGCAAAATAAAACAAATAAGATGAGAGAGAGATTAGAAATCTGCAGACAACTCTCCCAAGTAGAACAAAAGAGACACAAAAACAGGTGGCTTTGAGATACTACAACCCATATCCTTAAGTCAAATTTCCTCTTCTAGCCATGAATTTCAAACAATCCTCTATAAACATACACACCCTCTCATTCAACCACATTTCACAGATTCAACCACCACATAGAGAAGAGAGAGAGGGTTGAGAGTGAAGGAGGAGCAGCAAATAGGAAAGGAGAAGGAGAAGGAGAAGAGGTAGCTAGCAACTACAGCTTCATCTTCAAGGTAATAATCGTAGAACCTCAACTAGCCTAGCATGAAGTAGTTAATGTTTCAGCCTTAGAACAAGCATGAGCATTTCAAACTAGAAACCATAAAACAAGCATGCTAATCATTCAGTCTCAAGCCTTCCTTTTCAAAACTTGAACTCCTAAGCACGAATGTAAGAACCCATAAACCGAAAACTTCATGCTATGAAATCCCAACCAAGAAATAAGAATAATCAGCATACTCTATTCCAAGTTCTGGAATTATAACCCTAACGACTAAGGAAACCCAACCAGTCAATAATCAGATTAGATTCGTAAAACAAACGCCTAAGCTAAAACCAAGAACTAAGAAAATAAGAGAGAGCGAGAGTTGGAGACTCGAACCTCCGTCGGAGCTCGAAGCCTCGACGGCGAAGGAAGCTAAACAGAGCGGCGACGACAGCGGCGATCGTCGACGCCGAAGTTTCCGCAGCAGCAAGCAATGATAGTATGATCGACGACGCATCCTCAAACCTGCAGCAAAATAGAAACCTATAACGTCTCTGTTCTTCATTAAAATTTAACCCTACCCTAAATTAACAGTGAATCAAAATCAGAAAATTTTTTATCTATCGACAATCAGAGAGAGAGAGTCGGGACAGCGGGAGTTGCAGCCACCGGAAGCAGAGCCGCGAGTTCCAATTTCAGTCGTCGGACGGAGCCCCACAGCGATGCCATCTCACCGTGCCAATTGAAACTTGAATCGAGGAAGAACTCGCCGGAATCAGCCACAAGAGCGAAGGGAAGCTCGCCCCAAAATTCGAATTAGGGATTCTGCTCTAAGTTCGATTTGGGGGAAAAAGGGATGCCCAAGACCAGAGAAAGACGAGCAGCAGACCGACGACGTATGGGTAGCGCCGGCTGCCGGTGAAGTAAAGAAGACAACCGGAAAAGTAGAAACAGAGAGAAATCGCGATAGATAGAGAGGTTCAGCGTGAAATGAACAAGGGATGGGGGTTGGGGTTTCTTGTGGTAATCCGGGTCGGGCCGGGTTGCTGACCCATGGGCCGAGTTAAAGTCCCGGGCCGAGTTGCCCTTTATTTGGGCCAGAGCCCATTTACCCGATTACGAGCCCAACTTCTTAATTAATTATGAATAGAGACGCAACTAATTAAATCGTACCCTTCCCGATATCTAATTTCGATAATTCGTAAAGAATTATTTTGTGATTAAAAGAATTAACTTCAGAAAAGTTAATTAACCAGAATTTATTAACTAAGAGTTAATAATTAATCGTAATTGATTAAGCTAATCAAATACGCAGTTATATTAATCTAGATTAACAATAAATTAAAGATTAATTTATTGAAAAAAAAAATAAAAAATCTTATAGACCGTTTACATAACGGGATCTATAACTCGAGATTAGATAACAGTAACCACGTTACTGGATTTAGAATAACCTCCGATCAGAATTAGAACTAAAATCTTAAATAAGATTTTATTCGTTAGAATACGAATCTTATCTCGATTTTTAATCGAAGGGTACGCAAAGGAGGAACAGTAGCAGGAGCAGAGATCAAGTCTCGTTGCAGTAGAGAAAACAACAAGGTGGGCTTTCTATAAAACAAAGCATGTTTTATTAGATCAGTAGCTCTTTTAAAAGTATTGTCATGCCATAAATATTTTCAGTTTTTGTATGATGTCTATTTGTTAAATGGGCGCAGATGCCAATTCATAAATCGAATTCGGGTCCTTGAATGATCAGCTATTATTCTTGGACTAGTGTACACATCGATCGTGTCATTCCAGATAGTGACCGATCACGTGACCGAGTGAGGTGGCAACCTCCTCGGACACAACAAACTCAGATATGGTAGATTACTACAGAACTTAGACTGCAGTCGCTTTTAAGATAACTCAGTTTTTCGTGAACATAGGCCTTTCAAGAAAAACCCTATGCTTCACTATGAATGGCTTGACAATAAAAATGTTTTGGGCATGTGTCCACTGGGTACTCAAGTACTCACGCCCTGTACATTATTTCCGATGTGCAGGTTGAGCAAGATGAATGGAGAGTGACCGGCGATGCTTTTGTCAAAGTTAGCAAGTAGTCTTAGTTGAAGATTTCTCTTGGTAGTACATGTCTTCATACATGTATTCTTAAATGCTTTTCCGCTGTGTACACTCTGATCCTTCTGTATCATTCGATATGGTTGTAATTCAAGTCAAAATCATGACAAGTGGTGTCGTACTTATTCCGTCTATTATGTGCACCTATTGGTGTTTGTTCTATAAAATGTTCGTATCAAATTCCTGAATTTCTCATCTTTTGTAAATTATTCATAAATTTCCACCACAGTCACGAATCGCCAAGCTTAGCTATCAATTAGCAAAGTGTGGTCGTGACAGAGTGGTATCAGAGCACTAGGTTGCTCTGAAATCCAAGAATCTTCTTCAAAGTATAGTCTAGACTTGAATCACTAGACTAAATAGAGTCCTTTGACAAAAGCTCGGCACTCCAACTCATCACGCTCAACGGGGTAAAGAGAAAATTATTTTTCCAAATGATTAAAAGTTGAAAATTTCTTTTAATCGCAAGAACTTAGTAAAGACTAGTTCTTAGATCACTTAGAAAGAAAAGTGAACTTCTCTAGAGAACATAGTTGCTTTAGAAACATACTTCGAGGAAGTAAGCTTAAATTAAGATTGGAATGAAGTTCCTTTCTTTTCCAGTCAAGCGAAGAAGAAGATGAGGAGTAAGGCAAGATACCAGAAAAGTAGATACGAGAAGTATCATGAGGATCGAGATAATTCCGTCAAATGTACGCCAAGGCAATTGATTTTAACTAGGTTGCTAATGCCTTCAACTTTAGCATATCTCAGTGGTATAATCAGAGTAAAATACATTGTGGCAAAATAAATAAGTCCACTTCAACCTCAAGTGTGCTACTGCATACTTGGAAAGAGAAGAAGAATCTAATAAAGGAAAGAAAGAAAGACGAGTGGAGACAATATAAGCTTTGACGCTAGGAGTATGAGGGTAGAATAAGAAAGAAAACAAGTTGATACCTATTTACGGGAAGACTACATCATAGTAGTAAGAACAAGGGCATAGTGCCACTTGGAGTGAATAATTAATTCATTAAAATGTTGCGGTCCAAGTTGCAACTTTTATGAGAAATAGATATCTGAGGAAGAATTCTTCTTTTAAGACGGATAAGCCATATCCGGGATGATTTAGCATCCTACTCCGTTAGACTTTCCAATCATAGTGGTTGATTGTCGAAACGTGCTTGAAAAAGGAAATAAATTAGAAGATGAAAACATATAGTTAGGACTACATACAAGGTAGTATTACTACCCATACTTATGCATCGTTAGCAACGATGACATGACCTATTGCCAGTTTAGTCTCTTATAAGAAATAAGGGAAAATATCAATCTCCTACATTAAGGATTAGTGAGTGTTGAGAATTAACAAAATTAGAAAGGCAGTAATTTAAAGGAAAATATTTTGTACAAATGTCTCATGATGTGGCATGTACCCATTTAATTCCCTTGAAGCCAATAAAGTCTTTTTAGAAAATATCAAGTGGGAAAGTTTTTTTTGAATTGAAACAAAAGTTGTCAAACCTTGAGAATTCATTTTCATTATCCTTTGATTAAGCCACCAAAGTACGGCATACAGATTCATGCTGAGGAGGTGCTTATGTGGAACTGGCCACTCTACATAATCTCATTCTCAGTAGAATCATTCGCAGACCAGAATTCAGATGGGTATCGGCAAGGGAGTCCCTTTCTTTTGACCCTTTGTCATTTCATATCTACCCTCTGACTATTCTTTTCACACTGGTCTAATAATTTATTGATGAAACCATTTATTGAACATCATGCCGGAATTGACACGTTCTTCCTATTGAAATCTCTTTCAGTGCAGTTCACAAATTATTTCACTCCGTACATATTACATTTCTTTTGAACCAAAGAGAATGAATAACTTAGTCCATTCGAAAGTTCAAGGTATGACAGGAAGCATAGTGCTGACTGGGGATACCAAAAGTTGTAGATAGATCAAATGAATAGAAATTAAGATCTAAATTAGAAGGGTTGAGACCTAGTATCCAAATGAGGGTAGACCTAGTATCAACAAGAGAGTTAGGTGGATATGGAGTTGTAAATAACCTTATAGAGCCCTTACGAAGATCTTAGGAACTCAAATGAAGAGTCAGATACAAATATTATGACCCATATCATGATGTGATCAGTTTTGAAGATATTTGTAACAAGTAAAACGGTGGAACTAATAAGTTATTTATTTGATGGTCCAAGACTGATTAACAGTAAGAAACCGTTTAGTTCAAGGAATGGAAGACGACATACTCATGAAATAGAAAAGTTCTTAAATCAGTAGCATTAGAATGAGGATTGAACTAGATCGAGTAAGCAGATGAACTAAACAACACCTATGAAGTTTAATTCCTCATAAGTAGTGGTATCAGGCTACCATACGAGGAAAGCTTCTAGTTTGGGTGAGAAGACCGATGCTGATCGGCAAATTAGAATCAATCAGAAGATTTAGTCTAGTTAAGGTCCATTGTTTCAAGGGAGAAGGACCTGTAAGAATGTCCATTCAAGCCAAAGTAGAATTCATTTTATTCTTTATAAGAGAAGTAAAGTGAGAATGGTAAGGCATTCTTAAGAAATGAGGACATATGCTAACACCTAAACCACCAAAGAAGAAGAAACATTTAGATACGACAGGTATGATAAATATCAAGACTTAGAAATAAAATAATGGCGTATCAGAGATCCTACGACCGCCACCTAGAGTCTCCCAGTTCAATTGTTCTTCTCAGTGGAGAACAACCTAGAACACCATGATAGTTTTCCCCACCACCACCCCGACTCCCACCTCAGAGCTAAGAATGCTTTGGGTACAAGCGACGATAGAAGGCGAAGGCCTATGCAATGAAGCATGAGAAATTCGCTAAGGGCCAAGAAAACTTGGTAGGTACGAGCCAACCCTTCGATACACTTGCAATAATCCTATTTGATAAACAGTACTTCGCTTTCCATTATAGCAAAAGTATGCATAGATAACCTAAGATTAGGAACGGAACAAATAGAGACAGATATGATAATCACCTCACAGGTGGGGAATCTAGAATTAAACATATGTTCACAAATTCCTAAAGAACCATCTTCGCAGCATACCTATGAAGAAGGTGCATTCCTAAGATTGGACTGGCTAGTTGAAAACTACGCTACCATCCTCTGAGAGAAAAGATAGAATTCCCTTTAGAATTCCAAGTAAAAGCCTACAACTTCCCACAAAAACACTATAGGTTGGGGAAAACTGGTCATCTCTACAATAAAAGCAATAACCATGATAAGGGGAGGTTACCCAATCTACCTTGTTCACCTGAACCAAGAGTCGAAAGCTAAAGCGGAAGATGGGAGATAGGGAAATCATATGAGAGTTATCTGAGTTGTTTCTGAACGCCCTACTAGGATCACTAGATAGAAAACAGAATGTACCACTGATTTAGAGCCTAGATAAGCCATATATCCAAGATACCATACTGAATGCAACTCCAAGATCTTCCAGACTTGAGCTTTATCGGGCCTAGCGTATCACCATGGGGAATGCCTGTAATATTTGTGAAAAAAAAAAAAAAAAAAAAAAAAAGCAGAACGGCTCCATGAGAACATGCATAGACTATCAAGGACTGAACAAGTTAACCCTCAAGAATAATTGTCTCTTGCCTAGAGTCAATAACTTGTTTGATTAGCTCAAAAGAGCAAGCGTGTTTCCTAAGATAGATCTAAGATCGGGTTACCATCAACTAAAGAACTGACCAGAGCATATATCTAAGATGGCCTTTCAAACCTGATACGGCCACTATGAATTCATAGCCATGTCGTTTGGTTTGACCAACGCACCAGTAGTATTTGTGGACCTCATGATTTGTGTTTTCTACCCCACTTAGATAAATTCACCCTGGTTTTCATAAATGGTGTGCTAATCTATTCAAAGAACGAAAGATAACACAAGAAACAAATGAGAGTAGTGTTGGGAACTCTAAAAATAGAGAAGCTTTACGCCAAATTCAGCGAGTGCGGGTTTTGACTTAAGAAAATAGCATTTTTAGGATACAACGTGTCAGCTGAAGGGATTAAAAAAAAAATATATCCTCCAAAAGTATGAGCAGTTCAGAAATGGCAATCGCTATCGATGCCAAAATGAAATTCGAAGCTTCTTAGGATTGGCTAGATATCATCAGAAAATCCTAGAAGGATCCTCCAAGGTATCAAGATCAATAACGTGATTCCTGAGAAAAAGGATCCAGTAATACATGGACTCCGTAATTGCGAGTTAAACTTTCAACAGTTAAAATAAAAATTGACAAGCACCCCAATTCTGGCAGTTCCAGATCTAGACAAAGAGTACGTGGTATACCCAGGTGCCTTCAAGAACGGACTAGAACGTGTTTTGATCCAAGAATGGAAAGTAACGAAAGTAATAGCCTAGGCCTCATGACAGCTCAAACGCCGCAAGCTTAATTATCCAATACATGACCTAGAATTAGCAGCATTTGTGCATGACCTAGAATTAGCAGCATTTGTGCATGCCCTGAAAATTCTAGTAAGGAGCTATGGACGAGATTTTAAGTGAAGCTCATGATACGTCATATACCATCTACCCTAGTAGCAAGAAGATATACCAAGACCTAAAAATAAATTATGATTGGATAGAATGAAGAGAGATATGTAGCTTTATTCTTTAGAAGATGCCTAGCCTGTCAGCAGGTGAAGGCTCTGCACAAATTACCTTATGGCAAATTACAAACCTTAGAAATTCCATAGTGGAAATGAGAGCATATCACCATGGATTTTGTTACAAGATTGCCAAGTCAAGAGAGGAAATACAACCATCTGGGTGATAATAGATCAACTTACAAAGAGCGCACACATTATTCCCATCCCAATAACTTACGGATCGGAGAAGTTAGCTCAGTTGAATGTTCGTGAGATAGTATGCCCTCATGGAGTGCCAACGTCAGACAGAAATTTGAAATTCACCTCTAGATTTTGGATGAGTTTGTAGAAAGAATTAGGAACTGGATTGAATTTTAGTACTGCCTTCCACCCTCAGACTGATGGATAGTCAGAGAGAACCATACAGACCCTAGAAGACATGTGGAGAACGGTAGTACTTGATTGAGGTGGTCATAGGGAACCAGTGTTACCACTGATCGAGTTTGCCTACAACAATAGCTACCAGGAGACCATAGACATGGCACCAAATGAAGCACTGTATAGAAGAAAGTGCAAATCACCACTTTATTGGGATGAAGGAGGTGAACGGAAGATGTTAGGCCCTGACGCAATCAGTAAGATGATCGAGATCGTGCGTCAAATTAGAGATAGAATTAAAGAAGCTCAGGATAGATAGAAATCTTATGCCGACAACCGTCAAACTGAGATTTTTTTTTTTTTTTGAAATAGGCGACAAGGTGTTTCTGAAAGTATCTCCTTCAATAGGGATAGTGAGATTCGGAGTCAAAGGAAAATTAAGGCTATGTTTTATCGAACCATACGAAATTTTAGAGAGAATAGGGCCAGTAGCCTATAGATTGGCGTTACTGCCAAGCCTTGGAAACGTGCACAACATTTTCCATGTTTCACAACTCCAGAGATACATGCATGACCCGTAGCACGTAATCCACAAGGATGAAGTAGTTCTTAACCCAGATTTTGAGCTAAGAGAACATACCAGAAATAATTTTAGACCGAAGGGTACAACAGCTAAGAAATAAGACAATCACTTCGGTGAAGGTTTGGTGAAAGCACCACCGTCGGGAAGAAGCCACGTGGGAGCTTGAGGATAGGATGAAAGAAAAGTATCCAAAATTGTTTAACTAAGGTATCCAAATTTCGGGACGAAATTTCTTTTAAGGGGGGTAGGATGTAACGCCCCGTATTTTACTTAACTAGTTTAGTTAATTAATCTCGATTGATTGAGTTAATTATCAACTTCTAGTATTCAAGATATCTAGAACAATCGCTTAGAGAGCAATAATAGAATCGAGTAGCGACTCGACTTCTGTAGCTAATTCTTTCGAGAGATCGATTAAGTAGTAAAGATAGAATCAAGTAGCAACTTGATTTCTACATTATTTAGTTTTCGATAAGCGATTAGTTTTCGAATGAACGAATCGTTACTATCTCGATCACATAGCTAAATGATGATCGAGTAGCTCGAGTAAAAGATAGCCATCAACTCTCGGTTTTATTTAATTGGGCCAAGGCTCAATTAATTTATTAGACCGGACCAAGCCCACCAATATAGACATGGGTCGAGCCACTTATAGATGTGTCGGATCAAGCCCGATAGACGGACTAATGGGCCAAGTCCATAAATAATGCACTAAGGTAAAGCTCGAATATATACATATATATACATATAGGTGTTCTTCTCACTCATGAACCAAGAAAAGAGAACAAATAGAATATTATGGGTCGAAGGCAAACTAATAATAACATGGGTCGAGCCCAAGTAAAATATGGAGAATGCACCCCATAATATTACACTATGGCCGAACACGACTCTTGAGAAGAGGGTTCGAATAGATGTATATATATATATATATATATATATATATACACATGTTTAACCAAGAAAAGCATTATTCCAATACACACATATATAAAGATATATGCATACGTAAACCAAGAAAGCAAATTAGATTAATGTCACAGCTTTGACTAATTGTTCCAAGCCTGTTCGAATGAACAAGATAAACTCTCAAACTCACAATATCAAATTACAGCCTTAATACACTAGGATAAAAACAAAACAACCCAAGGATTCCCTCTTGTCTAAAAATAGAAAGAGAATCCACCTCCTTGGGAGCGCTTAGTTCCTAGTAGCAGAATTAACATCCCTTTAGCAACCTGCAAAAGAGGAAGAAAGGTCAACAAATAAGACAAAGATTAAGGGTCCAAGTCTGCAGTGAGACAACAAGCTAATTCAGATCCTAACCTATAGAAAAGGAAAGGAAGTCAACTTTTTTTTTAGCTCCAGCTTGGCTGCAGAAAACAGCAAGCTTCACCCCAGTATCACCTACAAAAAGGAAGAGAGGAAATCAGCCACGTAGAGACAATAAGGGAAGGGAACCCAAGGTCTGCAAAATAAAACAAATAAGATGAGAGAGAGATTAGAAATCTGCAGACAACTCTCCCAAGTAGAACAAAAGAGACACAAAAACAGGTGGCTTTGAGATACTACAACCCATATCCTTAAGTCAAATTTCCTCTTCTAGCCATGAATTTCAAACAATCCTCTATAAACATACACACCCTCTCATTCAACCACATTTCACAGATTCAACCACCACATAGAGAAGAGAGAGAGGGCTGAGAGTGAAGGAGGAGCCGCAAATAGGAAAGGAGAAGGAGAAGGAGAAGAGGTAGCTAGCAACTACAGCTTCATCTTCAAGGTAATAACCGTAGAACCTCAACTAGCCTAGCATGAAGTAGTTAATGTTTCAGCCTTAGAACAAGCATGAGCATTTCAAACTAGAAACCATAAAACAAGCATGCTAATCATTCAGTCTCAAGCCTTCCTTTTCAAAACTTGAACTCCTAAGCACGAATGTAAGAACCCATAAACCGAAAAACTTCATGCTATGAAATCCCAACCAAGAAATAAGAATAATCAGCATACTCTATTCCAAGTTCTGGAATTATAACCCTAACGACTAAGGAAACCCAACCAGTCAATAATCAGATTAGATTCGTAAAACAAACGCCTAAGCTAAAACCAAGAACTAAGAAAATAAGAGAGAGCGAGAGTTGGAGACTCGAACCTCCGTCGGAGCTCGAAGCCTCGACGGCGAAGGAAGCTAAACAGAGCGGCGACGACAGCGGCGATCGTCGACGCCGAAGTTTCCGCAGCAGCAAGCAATGATAGTATGATCGACGTCGCATCCTCAAACCTGCAGCAAAATAGAAACCTATAACGTCTCTGTTCTTCATTAAAATTTAACCCTACCCTAAATTAACAGTGAATCAAAATCAGAAAATTTTTTATCTATCGACAATCAGAGAGAGAGAGTCGGGACAGCGGGAGTTGCAGCCACCGGAAGCAGAGCCGCGAGTTCCAATTTCAGTCGTCGGACGGAGCCCCACAGCGATGCCATCTCACCGTGCCAATTGAAACTTGAATCGAGGAAGAACTCGCCGGAATCAGCCATAAGAGCGAAGGGAAGCTCGCCCCAAAATTCGAATTAGGGATTCTGCTCTAAGTTCGATTTGGGGGAAAAAGGGACGCCCAAGACCAGAGAAAGACGAGCAGCAGACCGATGACGTATGGGTAGCGCCGGCTGCCGGTGAAGTAAAGAAGACAACCGGAGAAGTAGAAACAGAGAGAAATCGCGATAGATAGAGAGGTTCAGCGTGAAATGAACAAGGGATGGGGGTTGGGGTTTCTTGTGGTAATCCGGGTCGGGCCGGGTTGCTGACCCATGGGCCGAGTTAAAGTCCCGGGCCGAGTTGCCCTTTATTTGGGCCAGAGCCCATTTACCCGATTACGAGCCCAACTTCTTAATTAATTATGAATAGAGACGCAACTAATTAAATCGTACCCTTCCCGATATCTAATTTCGATAATTCGTAAAGAATTATTTTGTGATTAAAAGAATTAACTTCAGAAAAGTTAATTAACCAGAATTTATTAACTAAGAGTTAATAATTAATCGTAATTGATTAAGCTAATCAAATACGCAGTTATATTAATCTAGATTAACAATAAATTAAAGATTAATTCATTGAAAAAAAAAAAAAAATCTTATAGACCGTTCACATAACGGGATCTATAACTCGAGATTAGATAACAGTAACCACGTTACTGGATTTAGAATAACCTCCGATCAGAATTAGAACTAAAATCTTAAATAAGATTTTATTCGTTAGAATACGAATCTTATCTCGATTTTTAATCGAAGGGTACGCAAAGGAGGAACAGTAGCAGGAGCAGAGATCAAGTCTCGTTGCAGTAGAGAAAACAACAAGGTGGGCTTTCTATAAAACAAAGCATGTTTTATTAGATCAGTAGCTCTTTTAAAAGTATTGTCATGCCATAAATATTTTCAGTTTTTGTATGATGTCTATTTGTTAAATGGGCGCAGATGCCAATTCATAAATCGAATTTGGGTCCTTGAATGATCAGCTATTATTCTTGGACTAGTGTACACATCGATCGTGTCATTCCAGATAGTGACCGATCACGTGACCGAGTGAGGTGGCAACCTCCTCGGACACAACAAACTCAGATATGGTAGATTACTACAGAACTTAGACTGCAGTCGCTTTTAAGATAACTCAGTTTTTCGTGAACATAGACCTTTCAAGAAAAACCCTATGCTTCACTATGAATGGCTTGACAATAAAAATGTTTTGGGCATGTGTCCACTGGGTACTCAAGTACTCACGCCCTGTACATTATTTCCGATGTGCAGGTTGAGCAAGATGAATGGAGAGTGACCGGTGATGCTTTTGTCAAAGTTAGCAAGTAGTCTTAGTTGAAGATTTCTCTTGGTAGTACATGTCTTCATACATGTATTCTTAAATGCTTTTCCGCTGTGTACACTCTGATCCTTCTGTATCATTCGATATGGTTGTAATTCAAGTCAAAATCATGACAAGTGGTGTCGTACTTATTCCGTCTATTATGTGCACCTATTGGTGTTTGTTCTATAAAATGTTCGTATCAAATTCCTGAATTTCTCATCTTTTGTAAATTATTCATAAATTTCCACCACAGTCACGAATCGTCAAGCTTAGCTATCAATTAGCAAAGTGTGGTCGTGACACTTCACTACATCTTAAACTATCCTATAAGTATGGAAACGTGAAGAACATCAAAAGAGAGGTGCATACAATAGCTGTACACACTCGATCAAGAAGGAAATCAAAATAACTTCAACAATCTACACATGAATAATCGTTAAAGATGATGGAGACGATGAATATCAAGGTTTTAACAACATGCATGATCATTCTTCACAAGAACCAAATCTAGAACATCATGAATGGGGTTCGAATTCTCATCTACACCTGAAATCATATTCATATCAGTAGGAGGGAGAAGTATTTGCCTACAGGAGTAGTTATCCTTACATATCGGCTAAATCTCTCTACATCAAGTTCAAGAGTATCTATCAAAATGCTCGATATAAAGGAATCATGTGGCGCTCCCATGTTAAATAAAATGATAATAGGAATTAGTTCATTTTACCCACTCCTACATGATTTCCTTGTTCTTCATCACGAGGTTTCTGATCAAGAGTAACGGCTCGTTAGTAATGTTGTTGAAGTTCATTTTGTTGAGGGTGTGGCATTTGCTGAGATTATTGTCTCTAAGAACGTTGCGATTGACGTTGATGTTGCTGTTTTGGCTGAAGAAATCCTTCTATAGCTCTTAAGTTCGGGACTGAGTTTGATTTAGCCTCCTTCATTAACTTCTTGCCGTTCTACCTTCTATTTACACTATGCCCTTGGCCATGATCCAAAAATGATTGGCATTCCGAGATTGAAATATAAGAGAAATATAAAATTCGCACATTTTTCTCCAATTACTTAGCCATCACCATATTGAGGGCTCGATTGAGTGCTTCAGCATATGAGTTCGTCCTGACTAGCCAATAATATCTGAATATCTCATTTCAAACTAATATGGAAAATTTTAGATAATTGCTCGTCCATATTAACCTTAGCTAGTGCGTAACGAGTTAAACTACAAAACGCACGATCATATTCTCAAGCAGTCTTCTTGCCTTGCTTCAAGTACAAAACTCGGCTTCCTTTTGCTGGCTGTAACTTTTCAAAATATATTTCTCTTTTGAAGCTTCTTAAAATTGCGCCCAAGTAAGATTATGGAATTGTTCGTAAGTATATGTTTTCTATCATGCTTCCCGCCAATAGTCAGCTGAACCCTTGAGTTTGAAAGACATACATACATAACATACGCACCTAATCATCACAACGGAGGAATTTAAAAGATTCACTTGAGCGCATGAATCCACTCTTCAACTTCTGATGGATCTACTCTACCATCAAAAGTAGGCGAGTTTTGTTAAAGAAAAGTTCTTCATTATTCTCTCGGGTAGCAGTGACAGGATAGGTTCTCTATCATCCTCCATATTACCATTTTTATTTCTCTGTCTATGAGGTACTTTTTTTTATTTTTTATTTTTATTTTTAAATAAAAAAATAAATGAATATACATATAAATATATGTAGCATATCTCATACTTATGCATATATATTCATATGACATCATCATATAATTCTTAAATAATAATTCATGTAATACCTCAAGGCATCATTTTTATCATCATAATCTTCATCATCTTCCATCCTTTAAGCATAACTTAGAGCTTAACTACATAATATTGCTATATACTTGGCGTAATAATCATTCGTCAAGGTTCTGCCTCTAAGTTATTATACATAAGTCTATAAAAATATAGTTCATCAAGATCTAATCTTGAAGCCAATCTCCTCGAGGCCCACAAAATATGAATGTCGACTCATTAAATGTCATAACATCCTTATTCAGAAGTATCTAATACTTCAACCATATATTAAACTTTCACATGCTTTCAACAAAGCCTCATGACATAATACTTATCTCGTACGCAGCTCATGATATAAATCTCGTAATAAAGAGCATGAAAGTTTGAAATCTTTAATGCTCATAAAAGCGTACCTGACTAAGCTGGATGAAAGGGAGTGTTGAGCTATTGTTCAAACTCGACTAGTCTAAGAATACAATTTAGACTAGACTCGAAAGAAGTTCAAGTTCAGAGCAACAATTGCTCTGATACCAATCTGTCACAGCCCGATTTAAATTAAAGGCTACTTAAACCGAGTAATGTGACTAAATAAATAAAATAGAAAAATGAATAAAAACTAAACGTCTTTTAGATTAGAGAATGAAGGAATGGGCAGTTACTACAAGATTCGAATGATAACTTATATCTTGTCCCAAATCATCACTATTGATCAAGAAAGGAGAAACAAATCATGACCTAAATATTCAAGATATATTTAGCTACTTCATCAAATGAACCAAAAGGATGGATATTGATCTCAATAAAAATTCTGAAATGATCGGGTCAATATGTATCTCAAGGGAACCTAAAATCATCTCAAATAACACATGCCCGTTCACAACAAGTTATATAGGATTATTCAAGGGCTCAGAAATCCGAATCAAGGATAATCAAAATTTATAGACAACTTTTCAACAATAATTAAAAGTTGTCTAGAAATAATAAACATTTATACCTTTACAATATTAGATAACTTTCAATGAAATCAGTAAAGTTATTTCGGAGTTCAGGTGAAGATAAGAATTTAAGTATCAACTTCGAGCTCATCAAAACATCAACAATAACATCAGAGTATTGCAGCGGAATGGATCATCAAAAGGGATTACATGTATGCAGACATATAATCCTAGAACTCGAACTACTGACATTTGTCATATCTATAAGAAGACACTTCATAAAATGACAACAAAAGCTCTGTTCGGCACAGTCCCATCTTCATCCCAGCTTTGCCTGCACATTTTAGAAATAATATGCAGGGCTGAGTACAAAGTACTCAGTGAACACGTGCCCAAAACATTAAAAGTTGCTTGTTAAAGCTATATATTAAACTTGCCTCGATAAGCATGTCACAAGTGATTTACTTTAAATAACACAAGGCATGCTAAAATACAATTTAATTTCCTCATCATCAAACATTAATGACTGCAGTCAAATGTTATGTATGAATAAGATCTACAACATCATATAGCGTGTTGAGAAGTAGGCCTCCTTCTCAAACACATTGACCGGCCGACCGAGAGGACGGCTCACAGTCACCTCAGTGTACACATATCATGCTAATCGCATGACCGAATTCGTCTTCCATCAAGTAGATGATATACAAAACTCAAATAATGGCAAGTTAATCATTTCTTAAATATCATGCTTCATATACGTATGCATATAGCATCGTCATTTAGTTAGAAAGCCCACCTGACTCCGGCTAGCCTTTTCCTACTACTCTTCCTTCCTCAGTTATTTCCAATCCTCAAGTTTATGCTCGTTCCTTCATTAAAACAAAGGAATAAATAAAAGTGAAAAAGGAAAGAAATTATATAGGAAATAACCCTCTCTAGTTAACTTATCTTCTTCTCTAAACATCTCTCTATAATCTTAACATCAACCACACTTTATCGAGAATTCCTACGATAGGAGAGTTTTAACTTATCTTACCTATCTTCAATCCTAGTAGGAGTCATATAAAACTATAACATATATATGTATATATATTGGTTCCCATCATTCCTCAAGCTTAATTAGTTCTCGATCATAAAGTCTAAAATTTTTAGAAATAATTCCTATAACTTATAATTGATAATCAAACTTATTTATAAGCTCGTTTCTCATACTCGATCATTCCAAACTCAACTACAATCAGAGTTGGAAAATAATAGATAAATTGAAAAGTTCACAAAACCTTTCTATAAATTCCAATAAATTCACAATAAGCTTAAAATGAAGTAGAAAATACTTTTCAAGTTTCATTATAAACAACTAACACTTAAACATTTAAAATCTCCAATTATTCTAAACTTAAATTTTGAATTCAGCCCTTATAGGGTTCCAAAAAATTTCAGAATTCCAAAAATAAGCATCGAATAATATACATATCACATTATTCCCTCCACCAATCTAATTATATGACATCAAGAACAAAAATGCCCAATCTATTTTAATGCATCATTTTCGTTTTTGACATAGGGCTGCTCCAAAAACTTTTTAAAAATTCATTTTAAGCATCATATAATGTCAATTTCATATCCCCATCATCAACTTTATTAAATAAAATCGAAATCAAAAATCCTCCAATTTTACCAAGAACCCAAACTCGAAAATTGTGAAATTGATCTCCAAAAATTCTCACAAATTAAACTCATGCTTCTTACAATCATATAAACTCATAATCATACTCAATTTCCCAAAAGAAAAATCGAACTAAAACCCCCAAGTTTAACCTCAACAAATTCGAATTTCATAAACTTGAAAATAAGGAGGATTTTTTTAAAATTAAATCATACATAATCATCCTCGAATATGTAGAGATGAAGAGAATAAAAAAAAATCAAAATCATATCATCAAATCGAAATCTTTGTGCTAAGGTGGGTTTGCTAATTCTTTAATTCTTCTAACAAGAGTCAACATACGAAGCTTACCTTAACTACTACTCGATTGTAAATCCTCATCCTCATTTTTCTCGATTTATGGAAGCTTTCAATTCTGCAAGAATGGAGTGTGGGTACTGGGTGTGTATCGTGAGTGAGGGGGAGAGAAGTAAAAGAAAGAGAATAAGGGAAAGAAAGAAAAGAGAGGCCCGGCTGTTCCCCTTAATCCCCCTTTTTTTTTTTAATTTCCTTTCTCTATTTGTTTTTTTTTTATTTTTTTTATTCTTAATAGCTAATACACTTATCACCATCACTTAACAAAATCCCCAAATTCTTAATTTTTAATCTTCAAGATACATAATCCTCCCAACACACACACTTCAAGTCCTAAAAATTACAAGGACTTAATATTCTATATCTCAATAGTTGGAATTTAAATGGAGAATAAATACGAATTAAAATTCGTAATAACTTCCGTCTTCAGATATTAATTAAAAATCCCACTAACTTCAGATAATTATTGTACTATATAATTAAATATAGTATATTTCCTCAACATACCGTTTCAAGTCATAGAAACTGAAACAAAAACTAATTTATCAAAAAAAAAATATATATATATAAATTCTCAGAGATTCTCATTTTAATCTTTGTCTTCTTCATTATCTCAATATTTCCTCTTATTAAAAACTATCATAGATTATTATAATAATCTCTAACCTCCATTAATTAACCTAAATAAATTACGGGGTATTACAGTAGAAGCAATCGTTGTCACCGAATTCTCCAATGTCATAACTCTTTGTCTGGTTTGGCTTATGAAATTTTGTTGTTGATTGGCCATTTGAGTTGATTTGCCAACACTTGTTGTCTCAATTGCTCCATAGATGGAGGAGATACCTTCTTTGGTTCTTCAACAACTCCTTGAAAAATGGAAAAGCCCGGAGATGGTTGTTGAGCATTGTTCGGGTTCCCATAGGAATGATTAGGATGATTCATATTGTTAGGGTAGTAAGCCTGGTTACCCCCTTGATTACCATTGGAATATCCTCCTTGAAAGCCTTGCTTGTTGTAGTTCCCATAGGATCTTTGATCGACATAGCTCACCTCTTCACATCTATTGAACTCCATATTTCCTTGAGATTGAACACTTTGAATATGGGCTTTCTTCTCATCCTCATACTTTTTCTTCATATTAGCAAGTTTCATTGCTAATGCCTCATACTTCTCATCGAATACCGAAGTAACTTTTCTCGAAGATGCCCTCTCCATTGGCCATTGATAACTATTGGCCGCTATCTCCTCTATAATCCTTAAGGCCTCTCTTGCATTCCGATTCACCAAACATCCCCCAGAAGTGGCATCTACTATGCTCTGAGTAAGGTGTTAACCCACTATAGAAAGTGGTTATTTGTTGACCCTCATTAAAGCCATGTTGAGGACATTTCCTTAGGAGCTCCCTATATCTCTCCCATGCTTCACACAAGGTCTCATCGTCTTGTTGAGAGAAGTGTGAGATGTTGGACATAAGCCTTTGTGCCTTTGACGGTGGGAATTATTTAGAGAGGAAGACCTCGCATTAATCATCCCATGTATGGATATCGGCTTTGTTCAATCCTTTGTACCAATCCTTAGACCGATCTCTTAAAGAAAACCCGAACATTCTCATACGAATGGCATCATTAGGGACTCCATTTTGCTTGATGGTGTTGCAAATATCAAGAAAGGTACTAAGGTGGGCATTTGGGTCTTCCGTAGGCCCTCCTCCAAATTGCTCACTTTTGACCATTTAAATAAGACCGGATTTGAGCTCAAAGTTGTTGGCGTTGATCGTCCCCCACTCTCCTCCTTGGAATTGTTCCGTAGGAGATTGGAACATATGATTGAGAGGAGGTGGTTGAACTTCATTGTCCCTTCTTTCTTGCTCATCTTTCCATGCTCGAAATTCTTCCATTTCCTTCATAAGAGCTTCCATTGCTTGGTTATTAGCTCCCATCTCTTGTTCTTCACGATTTACTCTTCTATGCCTTCTTTCAAACTCCAAGATCAAAGGTTCAACAAGTCTTCCCTTGGATCTAGTGTGCATGCACCTATAAAACAAAAATCAAAGAGAAAAATGGTTGAATTAGTATTCGAAATATCAAATCAACTATCAAAACTCAATCTAAACAATCCCCGGCAATGGCGCCAAAAATTGATCGCCACTTTATATAAGTGGAAATGCAATAATAATCGAACTAAATTCGAGTCGAACCACAAGAATTGTAAGGCAAATGAGTTTCAAGTAGTAATTCAATACCTATCCTACTATCCAAGCTACCAAACTACCATATTTTTGTATTTTCATATTAATCTAAGCAATTAAAAGTAATAGACAATAGAATGAAATCAAACTTAAGTAAATGATCAAACTAGCAAACAAATTATTCGAATTCAATGATAGACAAATGTGATCCCAATTATACTTCAACTAGGCTTAGGCGATGGGTATTTAGAACTCTAACTAGAACTAACCATTTTAATCTAACTTCATGTGGGAAACCTCCTAATTATGTTTCAATCAATTCTCATTGCAAATAAAACTAGTTGATTAATGAAATACTTAATTCCGACTAGGACATCAAATAAATCATTAACTCTCAATAGCATAATGAATTTTTTATCCCTACTATCTCTAGCATGCAATTCTCTTGTTTCCTAGCATCTAATCCAAGCTTACTAGGCATAAGATCAAACACTTGATATGCAACTATGGTGATCAATCATCTTTGCACAATAAAACATAGCCCCAAGAGAAATGAACATGAAGATAGAAGGTAAATTCAACAATTAAAGCCTAAACCCATCACATAATCCTAATCTACATATAATTGGAATCACAAAGAGATTTAGCTAAGCATGATTAAGGAAAATAAACCATAGAAAATAGATGAAACCATGCTTAAAAGATAGAGAATAAGAAAATGTATAGAAATATTGGATTAGATCTTCAATCTTCAAAGTAAATCTTCAACAATCTTAAAAATACCAAAGTAGAAAGCATGAAATGAAATTAGGGTTCTAAGGTGTGTCTTGGGTGTTAAGAATACCCAAATTGGGGATAATTAGGAGTTTAATATAAGAAGAAATCATAAAATCCCGTAATTGAAAGTCAACACCCGGAACAAGTCAAAGGGGAAGGAGGAACCGCTTCCCAAATCGCGGCCGATAGACCGGGTTTTGTACAAAAAGTTGCTCGTCCAGTCGCGGGCCATGGCGCGGTCTACGGACCACCACTTGGTCCGTGCCTCTTGCGCAGTTTCACGGTTTTGGCTCTGAATCTCAATCTGCTTTTTGCCATGGCTTCGTATCGAGCTGCTCTTCGACATGACCTCATTCAATTGGCCAAATATATTCTTCATTTTTATTGCAAAAGCATAACAAAACTCGAGAAAATGAGGAAAACGCAAATGTGAGCAAACTAGCAAAACCCTAAGAATATCACTCAAAACTCCACATATTCAAGCATAAATCCACTCCAAATGAACTCCACATGCATCTAAAATACGTGTTTATCACTAAGCCGAGTTATTCGTCTCTTTTCTCATCTAATAAAATCGATGCAAGATGATATTATTAAAATAGCATATCATAATAAATTTTGGAATTCTAATAATCTTTTGAAGAATCCTTCAAAAAATAAAAAAATCTTTTGAAGAATTACCTCTGGAGTTTCAGTAGTTTCTCTTCGTGATCACTCTTTTCAGATGCAAATATGTGAGTGTCCGAATTTGAAGAATTATCATCCGATCCATCCGAGTCACCATTATTGTCTTGATTTGGAGTATCCTCATGAACAACAATGTCAGACATTGATCCATCGGACGTCGAGCTTTCCCTACTGGTGCCAGGTTTAGCTAAAGAACAACGTAATTTATTAGCTTAAATGTACCTGACAATGTTCTTGAAGCAAACTCTATTATAAGCAAATCACTTTATCATCCATGGACATACGTAGCTTGGAAGTTAAATTCATATTTCTAAGTTTGGGTCAGGATCATGAAAATATAGAGGAAGAACTTTTTAAGTTACTTAAACTATGTGAAATTATCATTGGTAAAACACTTAAGATCAGGTAATAGTGCTAAACTATAAGTTTTTCAAGCATATTCACTACGATCTGTGTACTGATATAACCCCACCATCACATAAGCAAACACATATATATATCTATATAGTTTAAGCTACATCATTCTACGATTTCTGATCATATGAAGTAAATAAAAATTCAAGAACACATGAAATTTAAATTAAGTACAGACTAAGAATATCTCCAGAGAAGAGGAAGAAGAGGTTTACTGAGGAATTGTAGCAAATATCATCATGGTTCGATTATTTTGCAGGTGCAACCTTGGGAGAAATAAATTTTGGAATCGCCACAGCAAGAAAAGGAAAAAGAAAATGAATGAACAAGAAACTAATGCTTCGCCTGTCAAGAACTCAATCCCCCTACTATGCAATAATACACCTATGAATAAAATAAATCAGAAACTTTGCTATCATTTCAAGGAATATGAAATTAGTCATCACTTCCACAATAGAATTTTGAATTACAAGAAACGCGCGCATGATTAACTCGAGGAAATTTTTGAAGAGATACAAACAACCCAGAAACTTAGGCAAAGTGAACACGATGAAGCTCCTAAAATCTATGTTGCAAAGTAAACACATAAAAGAGATAATAAGAAAAAAAAATTAAATCAAATTGAATTCTTCTTACCTTTGTTGAGTGGGTGCAGTCTAAAACTGTTTTTTGTGTGTAAAAGAATTCTGAATTGAAAATTTCTGAATGAATTAAGAAAATGTTTTCTTTCCATCGGTGCGTGCGTGCGTGATCGTTCCTGAATAATAGGGATGCACGTCTTCGCGGCAGAAGAAGAGCAAAATTCTGAATTTTGCTTTTTAGGTTTTTTATTATCTGAGTTTTAGATAAAATTAGGAGCAAATTTATAGTAGTATCAAATTAATTTAGTAATACACGTCTTTTTTTTCTTTTCTTTTTTTATATTAGTGGTTATTCAAACTATCCCAAAATTATGATTATTGCACACTTTCCCTTTCTTCCTTTTAAATAAAAGTATATGATGTATTATTATTATTATTATTTTGACCATTATTATTATTATTATATATTTACTATTAAAAAATATATTATTTTTCTATTTTATATTAGTTTATATCCTCAGTTAAAACAATTAAAACAAAACAGAGAATGAGATGTTGGTTAAAAAATCATACACGCCAAAACATTAGGTGTGCTACGCCACAAGTTTTTTAGGATTTGAAAAAATATTCTTATTTGGATATATACATAGGACTTTCAAACCATTAGGTGTGCTCTTGTTTGATCGTCACCCTTTTCATAATACATAGGATTTTCAAACCATTTCAAATTTACAAGATCATATCAACCTCTTGTATCCCTCTAATTATATATATAAAAGTAAGCTTACATTAATTTCACAATTAGGATATTATTGATAAATAACAAGTACCTTACTATTGATGTTCAAATTATATTATGAGTTAATCAAAAGTACTAGTATTTGTATACATTTGGTTATCATCACCAATTTCTGTAGTTATCTTTCAAACCGTTTCATATTATAAAGAATAATGTATATAAAATAATTCATAGCCAAAATTTTACATATATATTAATTTGTAATAAATATGCTTTACATAAAGATATATCATTTTTCAAAAATATATTTTAAGTTCACAATTAAAGAATTGATAAATAACACGTACAATATTTTAAAAATTTAGGCGGGAGCTGGGTCGTGGGGATTGATCACCACTTTTTGTGGGGATGCAATAATAATCGAAAGTAGTATTTCGAGTCGAACCACAAGGATTGTAAGGCAAAAGAGTTCTAAGTAGTAATTCAATAACTATCCTACAATTCAAGCTACCAAATCAACATGTTTTTGGTTTTTCAATAACAACTAAATAAAATCAAAATAACTAAGTAACTAACTAAGTAACCAACGATCAATAAACGAGTGTAAAATCAATAGAGGTAAGTATGGTTCCAAATATAATCCAACATTCACTAGAGACATAATTAGAACAATGAACCATAGAAAATGAATAAAAGCATAATCAAAAGATGGAGAATGAAAAATGGAACAAAGTAATGGAAGGATCTTCAAATCTTCAAGCTAAATCACCATCAAATGATCAAAATACCAAAGTAGAAAGCATAAAATGAAATTAGGGTTCTAGGATTTATTCTAAGGATGAGTGATACCCAATTGGGGTTAAAATTGGGGGGTTTAATACATGAAAATAGGGGTTAAAACTGAGTTGGATCGAACCAACTCGGTGAATAAGTGAGAAAAGGGCGCCAGCCGGTGGCCTGGCCAAACCGCCGGCGACCTAACAGGCCGCCGTCTATGTTGTCTTCTGCCGCAGTTCCACTCGCTCGTTCTCCCTTGTCCGAACTCCGAATCTTGATATGCTTTTTGCTATGGCTTCATATCGAAATGCTCTTCGACATGAGCTCATTCAATTGGCCAAATATATTCTTCATTTTTCCTGAAAAAGCATAACAAAACTCGAGAAAATGAGGAAAACGTGAATACAAGCAAAAGTAATGAAACCTTATAAAACCTAAGCACATTTGCACACATTCAAGCATCAACTCCACTCCAAATGAACTCAAAATGCATCTAAAATACGTGTTTATCAACTCCCCCAAATTTAAACCATTGTCTGTCCCGAATAATGGAAAAAACAATCAAACACTTAAACACATATGGGGGTGCATTCGAGATCAACAATGCCTCAAAAATTCATTTCAAAACAATTTTCTTTCAACGAAACATTCAAGTTAAATCAAGCACTCCTAAAATAAATCAACAATCATAACTAGAAGGTAAATCACTTAGGCCAATGAAACTCTAAACCTCACAAGAATGTGTATCACTCAAACTCTCAAGTGTATAAAAGGTTCAACACTCATCGAATTCATGCAAGGCAACACACTAACCATATGCTTGCCTTTTGTCTAAAGTCTCCATTGCATCATTATGTGCACAAATCAAGATCAATTAGGTATTTGTTCAAGCTTGTAATGTAGCGACATTGGTTAAGGTAGGGAAATGTAGGCTATGTGACTCAAATTTTCGTTTAAGTGCTGTAACCTTATAGCTTCCTCACTCTAAGTATAGATTTCTCCATCTTCTACCTCTACCAACCACCATTCACCAATTAGAACTCAAACTTCTATTGAAACACACCATATAATAAGAAATACTCCCTTATGCTCTTTATTCAACAACTTTCTTTATTCTTTTTCTTTTTCTCTTTTTATTTTTCTTTTTCTTTGTAAGAACTTTATTCTTAACTTTTTCTTTTCAAGACATGTGTTGGAATTTGGTCTTTGATCAAATATTAATAATTTATATTTAATTTATTTATTAAATTAAATGATAGATTATTGTTCTACTCATAGAGTAGACGGATGTAGTATATTTATATGCTCAAAACCAATTTGTGGTGAGTGAGATATGAATATAAAGTTTGGAGTTTGGATGAATTACTTCATTATTTAATGAATTGGAGTTTATCGGGCTTGGACTCAGTTTCGGGTTCGGATTTCGTGGCCATTGGTCCTTTTGTCATGACCGCACTTTGCTAATCGATAGCTAAGCTCGGTGATTCGTGACTATGGTGGAAATTAATGAAGAATTTACAAAGGATGGGAAATTCGGGAATTTGATACGAACATATTATAGAACTAACACCAATAGGTGGAATTAATAGACGGAGTAGGTACGACACCACTTGTCATGATTCTGACTTAAATTACAACCATATCGAAGGATTCAAAAATATCAAGTGTATGCAGCGGAAAAGTGTTTAAGAATACATGTATGAAGACATGTATTACCAAGAGAAATCTTCAACTAATACTACTTGCTAACTTTGACAAAAGCATCACCGGTCACTCTCCCTTCATCCTGCTCAACCTACACATCAGAAATAATGTACAGGGCGTGAGTACAGAGTACTCAGTGGACACATGCCCAAAACATTTTATTGTCAAGCCATTCATAGTGAAACATAGGGTTTTTCTTGAAAGGCCTATATTCACGAAAAATTGAGTTATCTTAAAAGTGATTGCAGTCTAGGTTCTGTAGTATTCTACCATATCTGAGTCTGTTGTGTCCGAGGAGGTGGCCACCTCACTCGGTCACGTGATCGGTCACTATCTGGAATGACACGATCGTTGTGTACACTAGTCCAAGAATAATAGCTGATCATTCAAGGACCCGAATCCGATTTATGAATTGGCATTTCGCCATTTAACAGATAGGCATCATACAAAAACTGAAAACATTTATGGCATGACAACACTTAGAAAGAGCTAATAATCTAATAAAACATGCTTTGTTTTATAGAAAGCCCACCTCGTTTTTCTCTACTGCAACAAGACTTGATCTATGCTTCTGCTACTGTCCCTCCTTCGCGTAACCTTCGATTAAAATCGAAGTAAGATTCGTATCTAATGAATAAAAATCTTATCTAAGATTCTTGTTTTTAATCTGATCGGAGGTTATTCTAATCTCAGTAACGTGGCTACTGTGATGTATGCTTGAGTTATGAATCCCGTTATGTAAACGGTTCATGTGAATCTTTATAAATAATCACCTTGATTTATTATTGAACTCGATTAACTCTAATTGCGTATTGATTAGCTTAATCAATTACAATTAATTATTAAATCTCGGTTAATTAACTTATTACTATAAGTTAATAATTCACTTAAGAATTTCTTAGTCTTAGTCTCTTAATAAATCATCTTTGGTTGATTGTTAAACTGGGCCAATTTCTGCTTGAAATTGTGGAATTGATTAGCTAAATCAATTATTTTAAATTATTAATTTCTTAGTTAATTAACTTATCTGAAGTTAATTATTGAGATCGTGAAAATAATTCCTTATGAATTATTAAGGTCTAATCGTGGGTTGAGTATAACTTAATTAGTGATATCTAGATCACATAATTAATTATAAGTTGGGTCCATATGTTAATTAAATAAATAAGGCCTCATTTTGGAATTAATTAGAAGAGGCCCAGCAGATTTGCGGCCCGATCCAATTAAATGGATCCGGCCCAGCCTTCTCTCGACCCAGACCCTTATTCGGTCCAAACCCGGACCGCTGCCCGACCCGGGTCAACAATAGAACCCAAGTCTCCCCTTCTTTCTTCATTGGACGCTGAAATCATCTCTCTCTCTCTCGCGATTCTTCTTGCGATTTCTTTAGTTGCATCTGTCGTCTTCTCCGGCGACTGTCGTCGACAGCGTCGGCATCTTTCTCCCTCTTCTTCTATTTCTTCCTCTCTCTCTCTGTGCAATTTAACCCTAAATCAACAAAATTAGAGGACATCTCCATTGTTCATTCCTTCTGTCGATTTTTGGATTTCGATTCCCGGCGAGACACGCCGCCGTTGTTTGCTGCAGCCCGCCGCTGCTCTCTTCCTGTCTAGCCTCTTCGCCGTCGGTCGCGCCTCGACGGAGGTTTAACTTCCTAACCTCTACTTCGGTTAAGTTATGCTCTCTCTCCCTTTCTTATCTTTAGTCAAAAATAAATCTTGGGAGTTCTTGTTTCATTCTTCCTGTGTGCGTGTGTTTATCGTTCCTAGTCCTTAGCTTTAGATTATGGTTTGGATTTATAGAGTATGCTGGTTATTCTTAGTCCTTGGTTGAGGTTTCATAACATGTTGTTTTGGTTGGGGTTTGAATACTGCAGAACTCGGTGGAGTGATCATGCTTGACTTAAATTATGTGTTTCTAGGGCTGTGATTTACCTAACTCATACTAATAGGCTTATTTCTTGAATGAAGAGTAGTAGCATGCTTACTATTATACAGAGTTGGTTGTTTACCTTGAAATGGTGAGAGCTGGTAGGTTAGGGGAGGGGTTGTCTCAACTTGGGGGATGGCTTGTGGCAGTCTTGGAATGGAATCTCTCATCTTCCTTCTTGACCGCAACTTCCTCTCCTCATTTCTTTGTTTATGCAGCTCATCTCCACTCCTTCACTCTCGGTTGTTCTCATTTCTCTCTATTGTGTTGGTATTTTTTTTTTTTGAAAGAGTGTGGCTGAGTTTGGGGAGGAGGTTAAGTATATATTGTTGTCTACGCTTTGGTTGTGGAGAATGGGGTAAGTTGACCTGAGGGGAATGGAGGTAGTGTTTCAAGACTATCATCTTTGTGTTATCTTTGTCTTATTCGGAGATTTCTGCAGATTTTGCTTTGTTCTCATGCTACAGGTTTCGATCTTTTCCCTCCTTGGCTTCTAGTTGCTGACTTCTCTTTTTCTTTTGCAGGTTTAATGCTAAGGTGATGCTTGCTGTTTTTCTGCAGCCAAGCTGGAGTGGAAAGGAGCTGATTTCTGTTCTTGATTTAGCCTTAAGGTATTGTCTTATTCATAGACTTTGAACCTCTATTCTCATGTTATCAAGAAGCTGACTTTCTTTCCTCTCTTTCTCTTATTTGCAGCTTGCTAATGGGGGAGCTATTGGGTAATTGCGACTAGAATCAAGCAATTTACGGGCTGCTTCTATTCTCTTTAGGCTGTAGACTGTTTAAGCCTTTATTTTATTCTGCAAGTTTAAAACTTGGTGAGGGGGCTGTGCTTACTTTCCTTTTCGGTCTCCAAGGGGCTGAATGCTTTCCCCATTTAGAAGCTAGGAATTTATCTTATTGGTGTGCTAATGTAATTTGGTAATTCAAAGTTGTACTCTGAAAATCTTGTTCTGAATGTATGAGATTGGATCCATGTGGTATATGTGACACACGTTACTTTCTTTGTTTTTGATAAAAGGGATTTAGCTATTTTGTTTTATTCAACAGGCTTGCACCCTAGATCAAGAATGTATATACTTTGTTCTATTCTTTCCTTGATTTACGAATATATATATATATATATATATATATATATATATATATATATATATATATATATATTCATGTGTATTCAAGTTATGCCTTGCAACATAACTTATTCTATTTAACAAATTGTTTATCGGGTTTGACCTGATTAATCTATAATTGGGCTCGGCCCATTTACTAGATGATACAAATCGAGTAATTAACTCATATCCGGGATATTCTTAATAGATCAATTCTTAGCTAAGAATGATCGAGATTTATTAAAATTACTTATTTAATCGATTGCTCAATCGATTACTTACTGATAATAAAATATAGGAGTTGAGTCACTACTCGATTCCATTATTGCTCTCTAAGCAATTGTTCTAGAATTTCGGATACTGAAAGCTGATAATATATCAACTATCGAGATTAATTAACTAGATTAGTTAGGTGAAAATACAGGGCGTTACACCTTTGGGTTATTATTTGGGCTTGGTCATGGGCTTGGCTTGTGCCTTGGATGCTTTATGTTTTGGGCCTCCAAAATTAAAGCAAATGGGCTTGCATGTTGAAGTCCAATTCGGATTCGGAAACCTAATTCATTGTTGGCCCAACATGCATCGTGTGCAAGAGACGTCTAGATACGTCTCTTGAATAAATCAAGACGAACACCTCGTCTAGGTGCATCGCATTATCATCCACTCGTAACTCTCGGGGTTACATGTGTAACTCCCGTAACCTCCCAATTATGGCCATGAATGGCCATGATGAGCATGAATGGTGCATTAATTCCCCACTTGTGAGAGTGCCTATAAATAGCGAGCATGCGAGTCATTCTAGACATACAACTCAAACACAACACAAATGAGCATTTCGTTACATCCTCTCTTCCTTTCATCGAGCTCAGCTTCTCGCCTCATCTAGTTCATCGGAGCTTCAAGGTTTTGCGGTGCTGCTACCTTTGAAACGAAACCATTTTATCTTTGGGGATAATACGCCAAAACCGAGAGCACTACCGGGGCGTATCTCGTATTACGGAAATAGTACTTTCCTTGACTTGGCTTTTAGTTCTTTGTTCGTTGTAATCTTCAATTTACGTTGTCGTACGCCCGGCAAGTTCTTGTACCCATTTTCCAACAATTGCAAGATGAGATATTCCACTTACCTTTCTGACGTAGTTAAAGATGACAAGCGCTGTTTCCACCAACTCCACCACCGGCGCATCCACCACTCCTTCCATCGTGTCCTGGACATTGCCATCCACCATTTCATCAACCGTTCCCTCGACTGTTCCATTGCCAAGCTTCACTACTACATCGGTAATGAACTTCAACACTGGCGGTTCAACCGGAGGCTGAACTTTGCCTTCTTGAAGCTCGTGGGTTTGGAATAACCTATTTCTATCAAGCGGTGGTTCCGCTTTAAGCGGCACCGTGGGTCCCACTTTTGGTGGGACTGTTGGTTCTACTTTTAGTGGAACTGTTGGAATCCCTTTTATGGGCTTAACTGTGGGGGCCTTTGGACATAACCCAAGTGGCTCCCTTATGGGAGCGAACTCGGCACCAAGGGTGATGCCACCCACTAAGAAGCCGCTGAAGTTTAGCGGAGCTGCCTTCAAGAGGTAGCAACAAAAGATGATGTTCTATTTAACAACATTGGGAGTGGTGAACTTCCTCATGGAAGATGAGCTGGCTGCGCCAAATGCTAATGAGGTGAACTTCCATGTTTGTGCCTTACATGACAATTGGTGCAATGTAAACTACTTGTGCAAAAATTTCATTCTCAATGCTTTGGATGATAGCTTGTACAATGTGTATTGTGGCATTAACAATCTAAAGAGATGTGGAATGCGCTAGACAAGAAGTACCATAGCGATGACACGGGTACGAAGAAGTTCATTGTAGCCCGATACTTGGACTACAAGATGGTCGATTCTCAACCAATGATGGAGCAAGTACAAGAGTTATAACTCACTGTACATGACATCCATGCCAAGGGGATGGCTCTTCTAGATGTGTTCGTGGTTGCGACCTTGATCGAGAAGTTGCCCCCAAATTGGAAGGACTTCAAGAGCTACCTTAAGCACAAGCGAAAGGAGATAACTCTTGAAGACTTGATTGTAAAGTTACGGATCGAGTCTGATGTGCGCAATCAAGACAAACCGAAGGCACCATCTGATGCTAAGGTGAACTTGATGGAGAAGGGCAGTCCCTCCAACAAGTGTGATTGCCCTAATGCCAAAGACAAAGGCAAGGCGATGGTACCGTCAAAGAAATTTGATGGTGATTGCTATAATTGTGGCAAGTACGGGCATACTGCGAAGGACTGCAAGAAGCCCAATAATAAGAAGAAAAAGAAACATGCTGCCAACGTCGCTGAGAAAAACGGCGAGTGGGTGAAAGAAGACTTTTCGGCTGTGGTCACCGAGGAGGTCAACCAAGTCAAAAAGCTATGAGGTTGGTTCATAGACACTGGCGCTACTACGCACGTGTGTGCCAATAGAAATAAGTTTATTACCTATGAAGTTGTTGAGGGGAGGAAGCTCAACATGGGGAACCAAGTTTCGTCCGTGGTTGTCGGAGTTGGAGATGTGGTGCTAAAGCTTACATCCGGAAATTCTCTTACTATGAAGAACGTGCTACATGTTCCCGACATCCGAAAGAACTTGATTTTGGGCTCTATTCTAGTTAGTAAGGGGTTTAGACTAATGTTGAGTCTGACAAGTTTATTTTGTCAAAGAGTGGTACTTTCCTTGGAAATGGTTACCTGACTGAGGGCCTCTTTAGGTTGAATGTATTGGCTATGCGCCATGTACTGAAATCTATTGAGAATAATGAGAATGCATCTACTTCCGCTTATATGCTTGAGTGCTCTAATTTATGGTATTGTAGATTAGGACATGTTAATCTAAATACTATAAAACGATTAGTAAATCTTGATTTACTAAAGTTAAATGAAGTTAACACTCAAAACAAATGTGAAATTTATGTTGAGGAAAAAATGACGAAACAACCGTTCCATTCGGTTATACGGAGCACGAAACCCCTTGAGTTAATTGACGAGCCCATTTTGTACTCTTATTTTTGTCTTGTTTTGAGTCTTGTTTTTAGTATATTAGAGTCGTTTTGTATAGTGTCTTATGCTTAGGAGGGCACATTCTGGATTCAGGGTACACAGGGCAGATAGCTGGAGGAACTGGGCCATTCTGGATAGTACTTGGGCAAATAAAGAAGAAGCAGGAAGAAGGCATATTGGTATGCATTCACTGGTGTGATCGTGGACAGAGTGACGACTATCGCGGGCAAGGAAGAGGCTATTGGGTGAGAAGGAGTAAATAAGGAAGGAGATTTACCAAGAGATTCTTTCCTTAATTCCGAATTGATCAAATATGGAAGCAAATCTGCGCAAAAGGCAAGTTCTACTTGAAGCCGAAGAAACCCTAGCCGCCACTGAATGGGCCTGGGCCACGATCCACAAACATTTACAAGTCAGCTATGCAAGGCAGAATGAAGAGAAGAAAGTAGACGAGCACCTTGGACAGAGAGGCAAGGCCTTTGGGTAAGGCGCGGACGTCCTTATCCGGGAAATCACATATGGAAGGAATTATTTCCTTCCTTATCCATGAAGATACGCATCTTGCTAAAGATCTTGGAGATAAGGGCGGATTCTAGCTTGGGAAGCAAGAAGGTGCAAGAAAGGAAAGTTCTACCAACAAGGCAACTTTCCAAGATCTGTTGGGCCAAAGCCCACAGTCCATTTACATTGCTCTATATACATCAACTCGCCCACAGGAGGAGGGATGACTTTTCACCATTACTCTCTAGCTTATTTTCATACACTTAGAGTTTTGGAGAGAATTCATAATGTAGTTTTGGGCACACCATATTTATTTTGTTTTAATATTATTTCCTTTTAGTTCAATTATGTCTTTCTTTTACTTTTATTATATTATTTACTTTTCAAGCATGCTAGCGTAGATTTATAAACCTGTCTTGGGCAAGATGAATTAATTGCATGTAGCTTGAACACTCATGAGGTCAAGATCTGGGCTTAATAACATATGCATGTGTTCCAAATGTACTAGGCTCTGTTCAACAATTCATGTTAGGTCAAGTTAGGTATGTGGCCAGTGTCGAACTTAATCAAGCATGATTATTGATCGATCTTATTTTCGCAAGATAGTTAATGCACGAAAACTGGGATTTAACGAACACGAAAGTAAACGGAACACAAAGGGATTTACGTGGTTCGATCTATTGGAATAGATCTACGTCCACGGGCGGAAAGAGTATAGATCTTTATTGCTTGTATGAGTAGTGATTACAAGATTGTTCTCCCCCTTTCATCCTATTCTAAACCCCTATTTATAAGTGTTTACATATGGAATTCGACTAGGATTATAAGTCTTTTCCTATTAGGACTCTTTGGCTTGATCTCCTCCTTTATTGGATAAACACCGAGCTTCTATATCTCTTGTGGAGCTTGAATTGTGGTCGATGTAGGAGTTGCTTTGGTGTAGAGGTTCCTTTGAGGTGGCCGAAGTGGATTCGGCCTAGGTGGGCTGTTTGGGCCAAGCCAAGTAAGGCTCTTAAGTGGGCCGAGCTGCATAGGCCGAGCTTGACAGTCGGAGCCCAATTATATTGGGCTCGATGCTTGGGCCTAGTAGCTAGGCCATATCCTATCAATTATCAACAACAAATGGGTAACAAGTGAAGAGAGATCTCGCTCCGTATAGTGTGAGGTAGTACCTTCAGTATGTGGTTGTAGGTTAATCAATTTACTAGTGGCCAAACCGGGTTCACCACAAAACTTAATGATGTCTGGGCATAGGTGTGTCAACTAGCCTTGCACATTAAAGCTTAGATTAGGGAGTGCATAAATCTAGGCTGTAAAGGTGGATTGGGCATGGTAGTTGAGGCACATGACGCATGACTTTAGGGGGTCTTGGTTACTGTGTACTATAACCGGCTGATGCATGTTATATGTGAATATATTAAGACCTATGATCGAGTCAAGTTGTATGCAATTGAGGAGTCTGGCCAAGATGGATTTTACCTTTTTTACTAGTGTTTTTCCCCTTACCTTTATTAGCTTTATTTATTTTCCCTGTTATTCCTAGTTCTGATTGGGCAAGGCCCACCCATATAAGTGACAATTAAACTAGAAAGGATTGATGAACCAACTCCTCATGGGATTGACCCTGTGTTTGCCGTTGCTATACTACTTATATTAGCCTGGGCATAGGTGATCCGCCCTCACTTTAGGGGTGAGGGAGATGGAATGATAATCGATGTGTATAATTGAGTCGAATCCACAGGGAAATGCAATGGCGAATGAGGTTCAAGTAGTAATCTAGTTACTAAAACTACTATCCAAACTAACAAACTTCATATTTTGGTGTTTTCTTAATTCTATCAAGCAATGTAATTGAAAAGTGTCAAACTAGATAACAACTAATATCAAGAGTTAACAAACAATAGTAGAAAGCTTGGTTCCAAATATAATCCGATAATCTCAAGAGGCCTAGGTTTTAGGATTTGCTAGGATCAACCAATTTAATCTAATTCATATGGGAATTCTATATATTGTATACACTAATTCTTTTCTTAAAGCAATCAATGTAAGTAGATTAACCTATGACATCTATCTCCGACTAGGACTCAAGACACATGGATTAACTCCTAATGGCACAATTAATGTCTAGAATCTCCTATTAGCAAGAATTACTAATATGTTGTGATTTGATGCTAAGTGCTATGAATTAAAGCCTACTAAGCATTTAACCAAACACCTTGTATGCACTCAATGATGGCCAATCAATCATGCAATAAAATTAAGTCCCAAACCACAAGACATATGAATTATAAGGTAAATCCAACAACAAAACCTAAAAACCCAAGGATCTAGATCATATCTTCATATATTGGAACCAAATGAAATTAAGCTAGATATAATTGAAGGAATTAAACCATGAAAAAGAGATAAAATCATGATGAAAATAAAGAGAATTTAATAAGGAAGAAGAAAATGGTCTCCAATTGCAAATCCAACAAGTATAGCTTCAACAATCTTCAAAATACCAAAAAGGAAAGAGGGAAATATTTCTAGGGTTCTTCGGAGATTAAATATGCAAAAGATATACAAAATAGGAAGATTTTGGGGTTAAATACACAATAGGTAAGTTTTGGGTCGAGTTAGACCGAGTTAGACGAACTAACTAGGTCAAAACACTAAGGAAAAGGGACGGCGGCGCCCTGGCCGACCGCCGCCTGGGTCACTGTAATCTCTGCAGCACAGACGCCCAGCCGGCGGCCTGGCCGGCGGTCCAGCCGGTTGCCATCCGGGTCGCCGTCGGTTCGGCCATTTTGCGCAGCTCCACCATTTTCACTCGTTCTCCCTCATCCGAACTCCGATTCTCGATCCGCTTTTTGCTATGGACTTCTAACGAACCCCTCTTCAATATGAAATGATCAAATTGGCCAATGAGTTCTCCATTGTTCCTACAAAAAGTATAAAGAGACTCGAGAGAAAGAGGAAAACATAATTGAATTCAATCTAGAGAAACCCTAACTCTATAGATTTAAATTCCACATTTCAAACCTAGGTTTCACCCTAATTAAGCTCAATTCTTCCTTGTTTCTAGTCTTTGATCCTTATCCACATGAATGCTCTTTCCAATTCTTACAAAAATGGATCAAAAACCGAAAGGAAACGAGAAAAGTAAAAAGTATGCTACAAGTTAAGTAACAAACTAGATAACAACTAATAGCAAGAGTTAACAAACAATAGTATAAAGCTTGGTTCCAAATATAATCTGATAATCACAAGAGGCCTAGGTTTTAGGATTTGTTAGGATTAACCGTTTTAATCTAATTCATATGGGAGTTCTATATATAGTAAACATCAATTCTTCTCTCGAAGCAATCAATATTAGTGGATTAACCTATGACATCTATCTCCACTAGGTCTCACGATGCATAAATTAACTCCAAATAGCTCAATTAATTATCTAGAAGCTCCTACTAGGAAGAATTACTAATATGGTGTGATTTGATGCTAAGTGCTATGAATTAAAGACTACTAAGCATTTAACCAAACACCTTGTATGCACTCAATGATGGCCAATCACTCATACAATAAAATCAAGTCCCAAACCACACAAGACATATGAATTAGAAGGTAAATCCAACAACAAAATCCAAAAACCTAGTGATCTAGATCATATCTTCATATATTGGAACCAAATAGAAATTTAGCTAGACATAATTGAAGGAATTAAACCATGAAAAAGAGATAAAATCATGATGAAAATAAAGAGAATTTAATAAGGAAGAAGAATATGGTCTTCAATCTTGAATCCACAAAGTAATGCTCTTCAAATCTTCAAAATACTAAAAAGGAAATAGGGAAATATTTCTAGGGTTCTTAAATATTAAAGTATGCAAAAGATACACCAATTAGGAAGATTTTTGGGGTTAAATACATAAAAGGTGAGTTTTGGATCGAGTTGGACGAACCAACTCGGTCAAGAAACGAAGAGAGAAGGGACGGCAGCGCCCTGGCTGGCCGCCGCCTGGGTCGCCACCTAGGTCGCCGTCTTTGCAGCCCCTCAGCCGGCCAGCCGGCGGCCTGGCCGGTGGTCCAGTCGGTCGCCGTCTGGGTCGCCGGCTCCCCTTGTCCCGGTCGACTCTTCTCTCGTTCAATTCCTTCTTCAGTTCTTTCTTCAATTCTCGATTTCCTTTCTTCCAACCGGCTTTTGACCTTCTAAATCCACCTATTGAAGCTCGATTCATCCTCGTTTCCAGTCCTCGATCTCTAGATACTTCAATGCTCTTCAATTCCTACAAAAATAGATTGAAAACCAAAAGAAAATGAGAAGAATATAAACTATGCTAAAAGTTCAGAAACCCTAGCATTCTAACATTGAAACACACAAATCGAGCTTCAAACACATTCAAAACACACTCAACATGCACATAAAATACGTGTTAATCACTCCCCAAAACTTAAACCATTGTTCGTCCCGAACAATAAAATGATCAATCAAAACACTTAACATGTATGGAGTGTGCATTTTGCGTTCCTCGATGCCTCATATCACCTTTAAAACCATTTTAATTCAAGGAAATTCTCAAGTCAAGCCAAACATTCATAAGATCAACCACTATCCTAACATAGAATTTGATCACTCAAGCATATTAAACTCTAGACCTCTCAATGAAAATGTGTATCACTCGATCCCTCGATATATGGAAATGGTAAACACTCATCTAAATCATACAATACACATCTTTAACCATAAGCTTGCCTATCAACTCAAGTTCCCAATACTACAATGCATGCACAAATTAGGATCAAAAAGGTCTTTATTAAGCTTGTAATGTAGGGACATTGGTTAAGGTAGGGAATTATAGGCTAAGTGACTTAAATTTACATTCAAGCATCCTTACCCCCTTTCTTCTCCTTTCAAAGTATGAATTTCTTCACCTTCCACCTTATCAGTCCCTTTTTTTTTTTTTATCAAATGAACCCAAGCTTCTATCAAAATTCTAAAGAAACACTCATTTATGCTCTTATTGTTTTCTTTTTGTTGTAAGAACTTTGTTCTTACGTTTTTTTTTTTTTTTTTTCAATAAGAACTTTGTTCTTATTCTTTTCTATTCTAACTTTGAGCTTATAGGAGTGTCCTTTCATTTCAAAATCAATCTCTAGACCCTTCACCATCACCCACCATTTTTCATGCATTTTTAACTTTCACCAAGGTTCCCTTAACCATCCTTCACCCCCTATCATCCGGTTCAAGAAGAAAAGGCTCCATTCAAGGCTCAAACTGGGACGACAATGGTAATGAAAGATAGGGTAGTGTTTTTTAGGGAAAATGGGCTATTCAATGATGGCCTAAGATCATCTCCTAATCATGCAAACATGTAATACTTCTAACAAGAGTATCTAGGCAAGTCTAGTAAAGAGGATGTAATACAAGATCAAACTCTCAAGAAAGGATGTTAACTATGTAAAATGCATAGTTTAAGGCTCAAAATCCTCTCAAGCTTTTTGTCTAGAGCCTAAGTGCCTAAGATCAATCCTTCCACACTAATCAAGTGAAATAACCTTAATCATGCTCGACTCAAACTTGAGAAATTTCAAAAATGTCACTATTTTAGCATCAATCATCGGCATCTCACCCAAAAGCACTTGAGCAATTAAATACGTTCTTTCACATTCAAGCATGCTTATTCATTCAACCTTTTTCCAATTCAAAAACTCTTCAATTTTTCAAAAATTTTCACCTTCAAGCTCACATTCGAAAGCCATCAAACCAAAGAAGAACTTTTCACAATTTATGTTCATTTATCCAAACTCATCAAAATCAAACATGAAGCATTCAACATTCTTTCCTTAACCCCAATCTTCCTTTCAATTAACAAAACACCCAAACACAACATAAACACATACTAAACAAACCAAAACAAATCAAACTTTCACCTTCATACTCCTAACAACACCTTTCACTCTAAAACCAACCATATTTCCAAATTTCAAATCAAAAACTTCCCCATCAATCCACCAAGCATACAAGATTAACCCAAAGATACATAAAGTCATGAAACTACCAGCCAAATAAAGCAAACAAGAAAGGAACAAGTAAAGGAATGGAAATGACATAAAAATATAAGTAATTTAAATTTCTTATCCTACCCCCTCCCCCAAACTTATTTTAGAAAATAAATTCTAAAATAAATTTGGAAGGAAAGATATATAAGAAATTTAAATTACACTCACAAAGGTCCAAGCTATGGTGGAGGAAGTAGGGGCCATGTCACCCCTTGATTGTCTCGGTGCATCCGGAAACTCTCCAATAATTCCATGATCGAGTTTGCTTGTTTTTCCATCCTTTCACTTCTTTGTGCTTCTTCAAGTTGAGTGATTCGCATTGAAGTTACTTCTTGCCTCATCACAGTGACTTGTGCATCAAAGGACTTAAATCCATGCTCCATGCTTGCCATCCTACCTTCAAGGGCTTCAAACCTCTCTTCATAACCTCTTCCACTTGGAACTTGCTCTCTTCTTGAACTTGGATCTCCTCTTGACATTGGCTTACCCCTTGTAGAATCATCCATTTCTTCATCTTCTTGAACAAAAGGCATTCCCTCACCCCCGTTTGTGTACTCATCTTCTTCTCCATAATTAAAAATATGATTCTCCTTGATGAATTTATGAGTTGGTTGTTCAAGTGCCAATTTTCACGATCATAGAGATCGGTTACCAACACACTCATGGCATTTGGAAGGGGGAATGTCTCCTCATCCTCTTGAATGAAATAAAATGGAGGCCTAGATGATACAAGAAACCTTATGTTTCTTAATTTCTCAACATCAATCAAATATAAACCTCTCATCAGAGAATAACCACCAAGATCATGTTTGATTTTTCTAGCTAAAGGGGTGAGGATTCCTCCTATATTAACCTTCCCACTTGTCGCCTTTGCTTGCTTCATGACTTAAGCAAGGAAAATGTGAGAGAAGCTTATGTGCCTTTTTGTTAACATGTCTTGAATAATGAAAAGATCATCAACTCGAACCGAAGTGTTCTCCTTTCGTGCCACCATAGTGTGAGCAAGGATCTTCAACACCATTCTAAGGACCAGATTTCTCACCTCATTTGACTTTGAGTAACCTGCTCTAAAGCCTTCTATTGTGATTGGAGCAAGTTTATTCCACATGAAACTATGCTCATAAGCTCTTTCCACCAACACATCACCTCCATGTGGCACTCCAAAAATGTCATCTATCTCTTCCACACTCAACACATGACGCTCTCCAAATAACTAAAATTTGAGGCTTTGTATAGTATGGATGCTCTCATCTTCCACTGTGCTCATGACTTCAAGAACCATCTTTTCATAAGTCCTCCTATCTTCAAGAGTGTCGTCTAGGATACTTCCCCATCCTATATTGTCAAATAGGGCTTTGATATTGTCATAAAGCCCTAACTTCACCAATGTCTCCTTAGATGGAAATTGAGTTGGTATAATAGTTCTTGACACAAGAACGACAAATCTTGTTCTTTCTTCATAAGATTCCAAGTGAATATCATGAGCTTCCGGTGTCTTCGGATCTCTTCTTGGTATTTGGGAAGATGAAGAAGCATCATTTCTCCTCTTTTTGGAGAGAGAGGCAATCAATTCCTTAGAAGTGATGGTGGCATTTCCTTTCCCTTTAGAATCCTTTTTCCTACAAACCACAAGCAATGCTAAATGAGATTTTATAGAATAATCCAAGCTTTGTCAAGGTGTAAGAAACACTTCACATAGTCATCAGCCCCCCATTTGGCATTCATATTTCCAAGAAATGAAATTTAGCTCAAAACCAAGCAAGATTTTCACATTTCCTTCACACATGTACTAATCTCCTCTAATCTCATTCATGAGTATTCACATGAAAATGAATGCATATTCACAAAGAACTTCAATTGAACAATAGTAATGCCATGAATTTCACTTTGCAAATCAAGAATTCATGAATTCATGCCTTCTTTAAGCCTTAAAGCACTCAAGAAATGACTTCCCAATTAAAAACCAAGCATATCCATTGAAAATTCATGAATTATGCAAACCTTCATTCAAGCTCATTTCAAGTATGCCCAAGTGCATAAAGACACATAATTCAAAAGAGAATGTACTTCCAAGGATTTATCTAGCATGATTCCTTAAAGAAAGAACAAATACAAGCCAATGCATGCTTTCTTCATGGTTCATCCACAAATTTCTTCAAAAATCAAAAATAACCCTAAGTAAGAAATTCTACTTAATTCCATGAAAACATTGAAGTATACACTCATACCACTTCATATCTTACAAGTAGAAACTCATGAGAGCAAGGGTATAGAGCACATTACCTCATCTTGAAGAAACTCAACTCTTTAACCAAAAGAACCAAATTTTCGTTCAAAATGTAGATTTTGGGATGGGTAATGAACCTATGGAAGGAATTAACTTAATTCTAAGTGATTTGAGAGTAAGTAGAGGAGGAAAATCTACGTTTTTAGAGTGAGAAAGTGTGTTTATCTTAGGAAAAGAAGGTGAAAAACATAAAATGCAAGAAAGTGAAATGAAAAAAATCAAAAATAAAATTTAAAGGGGGAAGAAGGGCCGGCGGCGCCCTGGCCGGTCGCCGCCTGGGCCGCCGAATATGCTGCATGCCAGCCACCCAGCCGGCGACCTGGCCGGCGGACCAGCCGGTCTCCGTCAGCTTGCCCTCTATTTTGTTTCGGCCTTTTCTGATGCTTTTTTCGTCCTTTTTCGACCCTTTTCGAAGCACCGGGCCCCTCTCGACTTCCTCTTGATTCTCCCTAAGCACTTTTCAACCTTCTTTTTCAATATTTTCTATTTTTTTTTTTGATTTTTCTCAAAAATTAACCAACAATTGAACAAACGCAAAAAAAATCGAAAAGATAAAATAAAAAACTCACAAAAATGAAAAAGAAAAGGATACGTGTTGAGGTGCCTCTCAACAAGCCTTTGTTTAACGTCGTTAGCTCGACAAAGCCTCCAAGATCAAGCATCATTAAGAAGAATGGTCAACTCCTCCTTAAACTTCGTCGAATTGAAATAGAGCTTGAGTCGATGTCCATTAACAACGAAGGTAGAACCATCATTCTTGAGAAGTTCGAATGTGCCATTCTTGAAACTCTTACTCACAATGTCAGGACCGGTCCACCTTGATTTGAGTTTTCCGGGGAAAAGACGAAGACGAGAATTAAAGAGAAGAACCTCATCTCCCGGAATGATCACTTTGCTTCGAATCTCCAAATCATGAAACTTCTTGGCTCCTTCCTTGTAAATCCGAGAATTTTCATAGGCCTCATTTCTCCATTCCTCTAACTCCACAAGATGGTTCTTCCTATTCAATCCGGCCTCCTTAAACTCAAGATTAATTCTCTTTATAGCCCAAAATGCCTTATGCTCAATCTCCAAAGGCAAGTACAAGACTTTCCAAAGACAAGTTGATACGGGGACATACCAATGGGAGTTTTGTAAGCGGTTCTATAGGCCCACAATGCATCATCGAGTTTCTTCGCCCAATCATTCCGAGTAGTGATTATCTTATCCAATATTTGTTTGATCTCCCGATTTGCAAGCTCGGCTTGACCATTGGCTTGAGGATGGTATAGAGAGGTAATCTTGTGCTTCACTCCATATTTGGCAAGAACACTTCCCAACCACTTGTTATTGAAGTGAGACCCGTCATCACTAAGCAATGCCCTTGGAGTTCCAAACTGAGTTAAAATGTTCTTCTTCAAGAACTTAATCACAACCCTGGGTTGAAGTTGGAATGGCTTCGACCCATCTTGAAACATACTCAATAGCAAGAAGGATATAAGAAAAACCACAAAAATTAGGGAATGGTCCCATGAAGTCTATCCCCCAAACATCAAACAACTCAACCTCAATCATGATGTTTTGAGGCATCTCATCCCTCTTAGTGATATTTCCCATCCTTTGACATCTATCGCAATTCTTCACAAAGGTTTGGCAATCTCAAAAAATTGAAGGCCAATAGAATCCACTTTGAAAAACCTTCCAAGCCGTACGATTTGCCCCAAAATGACCCCCATTTGGTCCCTCATGACAATCTCCAATAATCTTGAGCCATTCACCTTCCATAACACATCTTCTAATAAGACCATCGGCACATCTCCTCCATAAGTACGGATCTTGCCAATAATAGAACTTCACATCTCGTGTGCTTGTGTTGTCACAATAAATTGGAACCTCCGAACATTCCACTTTATAATCCTTCAACTGTTGCTTTAGCCAAAGGATTTGTGAACAACAGCTTCCCGCAGCCATGTATTCCGCTTCGGTGGTAGAGGTGGCAACACTAGTTTGTTTCTTTGAGAACCATGAAACCAACTTGTTGCCAATGAATTGACACGTCCCACTTGTTGATTTCCTATCAACTTTGCATCCACCGAAATCGGCATCGGAGTAGCCACTAAGCGTGAGATCTTCTTCCGCCGGATACCAAAGGCCTAAGTTGATGGTCCCTTTAAGGTTTGATTTGGAGAGGTAAGTATGGTTCCAAATATAATCCAACATTCACTAGAGACATAGGCTTTGGGATTTGCAAGAATTAACCAATATAATCTAGATCAAGGGGGAGTTCTCTATAGGATATACATTAGTTCTTTTCTCAAAGCAACAATGTAAGTAGATTAACCTATGACATATATCTTCGACTAGGACTCAAGATGCATAGATCAACTCCTAATGGCACAATTAATATCTAGAATCTCCTATTAGCATGAATTTCTAATATGTTGTGATTTGATGCTAAGTGCTATGAATTAAAGCCTACTAAATATTTAATCAAACACCTTGTATGCACTTAATGATGACCAGTCAATCATGCAATATAATTCAAGACCCAAATTACAAGACCCATGAAATAGAAGGTAAATCCAACTACAATACCCAAAAACCTATGAATCTAACTCATGTCTTCATATATTTGAAACCAAAAGAAGCTTAGCTAGACATAATTAGAACAAATGAACCATAGAAAATGAATAAAAGCATAATTAAAAGATAGAGAATAAAAAATGGAACAAAGTAATGGAACGATCTTCAAATCTTCAAGCTAAATCAACATCAAATGATCAAAATACCAAAGTAGAAAGCATAAAATGAAATTAGGGTTCTAAGATTTATTCTAAGGATGCGTGATACCCAATTGGGGATAAAATTGGGGGTTTAATACATGAAAATAAGGGTTAAAACCAAGTTAGTTCGAACCAACTCGGAGAATAAGTGAGAAAAGGGCGCCCAGCCGGTGGCCTGGCCAAACCGCCAGCGACCTAACAGGCCGCCATCTATGCGGTCTTCTTGCGCAGTTCTACGGTTTTCGCTCGTTCTCCCTCGTCCGAACTCCGAATCTCGATCCGCTTTTTGTTATGGCTTTGTATCGAAATGCTCTTCGACAGAGCTCATTCAATTGGCCAAATATGTTCTTCATTTTTCCTGCAAAAGCTTAACAAAACTCGACAAAATGAGGAAAACGCGAACGCAAGCAAAAGTAATGAAATCTTATAAAACCTAAGCACATTTGCACCCATTCAAGCATCAACTCCACTCCAAATGAACTCTAAATGCATCTAAAATACGTGTTTATCAGGGATTAGATCTTGCCCAACCTGCCTAATAAGGTTGTAAATGAATTGAATCGAAGCGAATAACACCTGATTCAATTTTGATTCGTTAAGTTATTCGAAGATTCAAATTCGGATTCAATTTTTTTTTCGAATACTAGATTTGATTCGTATTCGATTCAAATTGATATCTACAAGTGTTCGATTCGAATTCTAGATGATATTCATTTTATTTTAGTATCGGATGGACATTAAGATTTTGTGGGCTTTGTCCATTCAAAGTATTTATGAAATAAGTTTTTAATTGAACTTAATAATTAATATCTTTTATATGTAATACATATGTATAATTATATTATATGTAATATATATATATATATAAATATTTAATCGAATACTTATGAATATCGAATCGAATACCATAAATTTTTATTTGTATTTGAATAATAATTGAATCATAAAAAGTATTTATTTTCAAATTCGAATCGTAAAATATCGAATATGAATTGGACTAATCGAATACGAATACAGAATCAAATCAAAACTATTTGATTCATTGACAACCCTACCACCTAATTCCACTAGAGCCCGCTTAATCTGATAAGGTTGCCAAGTGCCGAATAGCTCATCAACACCTAAAATCTACCGATTATCTACGTGAAACTGATTTAATATATTAATTAAAATTTAAGTAACCCAAGGTCACTACTTAGGAAAATTATTTTGACTAATAATTTTTCTCATTGTTTGTTTCTTAAATAATAGTACTATTTTTAATAATCTACTGTATTATCTATTATATACACTAAAGTAAAATGGTCTGATTTAAATTTTCACTCCAAAACTATATTATCTAAGTACGTAATTAAAACTCCTAAATTAGCAACAACTTGAAAAATAATTTGCTTTAATAAATTTACCTACAATATTCAAGAATAAACACTTCAAAAATTCTTATGCATGCTAAAATTACAACATAAAATTTGAACATTTAATTTTATTTTATTTTTGTTTTTTTTGGTATTATAATTGAAGTTATATTTTGTAATATAAAATATTTATAAATTATTTCCCGACAACTCGGGTGTACAACTCTAGATGTAACCATTCCTCATTCTAATTCGTTGAATTGGAAGAAATTTCTAAATATAGACTTTAATTTTAAATATTACTCCGTAGTATTTTTATAAAAAATAGTGACCCAATATTGTCATGACGCATGTGGGAAGCAAATATACAACATAAAATGCAACACTATTTTAAATGTGAAGTATAATTATGACATTCAATTGAAGTGTCGCAAATAAAATATAGTAATTACAAGACACAAATGTAAGTGACGCATTAATATCGCAAAATTGTGACATAATAATTTCATAATGCACGTGTGAAGCAAATATACAATGTAAAATACAACATTATTCCAAATGTGAAGTATAATTATTACATTCAATTGAAGTGTCGCAAAAAAATTGTAGTACTTACGAGACACAAAACTAAGTGATGCACTAATGTCGCAAAATAAGGACATAATAATTTAATGATGCATGTTGGACGCAAATATACGACACAAATGTAACATTATTTGAAATGTGAAGTAAAATAATGACATTCAATTTAAGTGTTGCAAATAAATTGTTGTAATTACGAGACACTTAACTATGTGAAACATTACTGTCGCAACATTGTAACACAATAATTTCATGACACACATTTGACGCCAATAAACGACACTAGGATCATAAGTGTCATAATTTCATGACACTTATCGGTAATGTCGCATGCACGTATATCGCAAAAGCCCAGTTTTCTTGTAGTGAGAGTGCTTTTTCTGAATTAAAGTCATGGAGGAATATGCTTTATAAAACTCCGTCAATAAGGAACTCATAAAAAAAAGACATCACACATTAATAATATTCTTCTTCAATTTCAAGTTAATAATATATATATATATATATATATATATATATATATATGAATTTGATTTTCTATTAGTTGGTTTTTCGTAAAAAACACAGTTCCACACACACACACATATATATATTTATATAGGAGGGTTCTCCTGGGAGAGAGTCATTATGTGAGAACTAGGAACCCATCCACACCCTTAATTTTTTGCAAACCGTGTGGTGTGGATTAATTTTCAGATTTTGTATTATAATTATTTAATGTCTTTTAACGAAAATAAAAGGGTATTTCCGTCCTATGGATTTCAATTAAGATACGAATTCCATAATTATCGCCACTAAAATTGACGTGAATCAACTTCAATTAACGTTTCAATTTGATTTGGTGGCTCACTTTGGTATAGTTATAGTTAATAAATTATAATTATTAGAATTTAAAAATCGTAAATTTCAAAACTCAAAATTAACGTGTTCAAATTATTTGGTGGCTCACTTTAGTATAGTTATAGTTAATAAATTATAATTATAAGAATTTAAAAATCGTCACTTTCAAAACTCAAAATTTGTTTTGTGCGGATTTAATGCTTGTTTAATCTTGATTTCATTCTTTTTTTAATATTGATTCTATAGTTTTTAGTGTTGATTTCATGTTTTTTTTTTAGTTTTGGTTTCATGCATCTTCAATATTGATTTCAAGCTTTTTTAGTGTGGATTTCATGCTTCTTAAGTTCGATTTCATGTTTTTTAATATCAATTTCATGATTTTTAGTCTTGATTTAACGCTTCTTTAATATTAGGTTTGGGGTTTAGTGTCCGACTTTTGAAACTAAAAAAGCATGAAATCGAAACTAAAAAAAACATTAAAAAAATTAAAAATGCATGAAATCAACACTGAAAAAAGCATGAAATCGAGATTAAAAAAAGCATGAAATTAACATTAAAACGCATGAAAAAAATTAAAAGAAGCACGAAATTAACACTAAAAATATCATGAAAGTAACACTAAAAACATGATTTTTTTTTAAAAAGAAGCATAAAATCAACACTAATAAAATTTTAAAAGAAGCATAAAATTTTATTGCTTAATTGATTTTATCTACTATTATGATTTAGTGACTAATAAGCATTGCTTAGTATTGATTTTATGCTTTTTTAGTGTTGATTTCATGATTCTTTAATACATTTTAGTGAACTATTGGTCCCAGAAAGAGTAATTTAGTATGGGGGGATACCCCAATTGCCAACAGTTTTGACTTTCAAAACAAATCTATGACCAGATTGACTTGTCGGGTCAACTAGTATTAGCAGAGGACGATCGGTTCAACAGGGTTAGATTCACTATTGAACTGAATAGATCGTACGTACAGTGCGGAAGTTGGTGAGTGAGTTTGTCTACTCTTTGAAAATCTTTTCTTTAACTGTATTCAACAGATTAAGTAAAGAGATAGTATGTAGTTGAATGTAGGTTAGTGACTGAAGTAAGATCAACTGTAAATAGAGTAGAGAGAGAGAGATTGAGATAGTTGATTTTAGCGTGGTTTGGGTAACCTTCCCTACGTCCACGTCAGCTACCGTCGTAGTTGAAATTCCTTACTTCATCTTCTTCTTTATACTGAATGAGAGTCATGATGGATTTGTATACTAGACAGCAGGCCTTTTAGCTTGTATACATGTGGTTCCATATTTCACTAACAATTTCCTATCTGATTATGTATGAATTAATTGTTAAGCATTACATCTATCCATTATCTCAAAGTTATAGGCTATATGGTGTGTAGTAGATCACGAAAGACCGTAGTAGCCGGTGTCTCTTGAGATATAAACAGTTATCACAGTTGAGATAGTTTTGGATAAAACTATCGGTATAGACTGTAGCATAAATAGATAAGTAGCTTGTCTTGGTTACTTGTTTATGCTAGTACGTTGATCGTATTGATAGGATCACGGTGAGGTGAATTCTTCTATTCTGACCTAAGTAGAAGAATCAAGACCTCGGGGACTTAAATGTTATTTAACGTAACACCTTAACTCTAATTGAGTGACTAAGGGTGTATAGTTGTAGTCTGTTACTTTAATTTACCATGGCTGAAGGTTCAATCATTGCAATCCAATATGACCCGTATCTTGGGTAACAACTATAACTAGTACGATCTTTAGTGCATCTGCAATAGAGCACCGTATCCTGGCAAAACGGGTTGATTACATCCCCTAAGGAATTCATTAAGCATTATCATACTAAACCCTGCAGGTGGATTAAGTTCCAGTATGATGAATAAGGAATGAATGGTACTACTCAGGAATTAATAAGATGTTAATTAACAAAAGCAGTCAGAAGCTTTAGATTAATTAATGGATGTAAGATATCTTAAATACGGGGGTGATTTAAGTCTAATACTAGCCCTGAGCTCAACAGGGATAAAACAGATAGTTCAGTATTATTACTCTAGTGGAATGTTTTAATACTTATGATCTGAATTTTATTCTGGGCTGAATATAGAGAATTCAGAACATTGGGAGGCCCAGTTTTATCAGCTAGTAGATCCCTGGTCTGGCCCAATAAGCTCAATAGGCCACAGTTAAGGAAGAAAGGTCTGATCATCATCAAAGCCCAGTGAGGGACGCCTAAGATGATGATGGGCGGCCATGTCTTGGTCTGTGGGCCAAACTGCAACTTAAGCCCATTCCTCTATATATTCACGTAATGCCTCTAGATACATAATATATTGATCTCATAATCAGAGAGGCTAGGTTTAAGTGTTAAAGAGAGAGAGAGCACGGCGGCAGCAGTAAGGCTGAGAGACGACGTGTGCAAGTTTCTTCCGTGGCTGAATTCGTAGCGTGTTGTCCATCCAACATCGGATTCGAGTAGGGAAACAGATCAGAAGATCTTCAAGCGAGCTCTCACACGAAAACCAAGAGGTATATCGATTAAACACCCTATGATTGTATTTAATTCATAGGAGCATGATAGGATTGAATCGAATTAATCATAATCGAAAATGAATCCTTGGGCGTATGAATCGTTCTTCGCTGATCGGTTCCTTCAATTGGTATCAGAGCCAGGTTATTTATTTTCGGCTCTATGGCTGATTCGATTCATATTATGCATGATTTTAATCGATGGATGTTGTCGTATGTCGTTTTTTGTGGTGTTAGTCATTTTTCGGTGCCGGTTTGGCAATTAAATTGTAATTTTAATCGCGAGAAAATAAAGTGCGATTTAGATTAGGATTTTATTTTGTTTTTCATTGTAAACTGGTGTACGGAGATAAAGAACACGAAGAACGAGGAAGAACACCGATCGGACGACCGCCGCACGCGGTGGCGCGTGTACGACACAAGCCGATCAACACGCATGTCATTGCAGCGTGGCGGCTGTATTCTTCTCCGGAGATTCGTCGGAACCCTAGCTTTCAAGCTAGGGTTCAGCAACGGTGATTGGAGAGGTCGACAGAGCTGCAGATCGCCGGCAATCAAAGAACGCGTTAGGGTTTTGGCCGCGGCGGAACCCTAATCAGGGCTCAACGCCGCAGCGGCCATGCCGGCGTGCATGGAGGCTCGAGGTTCGCTGCTGCAGAGCCCAGACATGGGCTCGATGCAGCAGTAGTCGATCACGGGAGCTGCAGCGCCGCAGATCGTCGGCAGCAAGGAAGAACACGGTGAAACTCTACTTAGGGTTTCAGCCGTAAATCTGCTATAGATCGACGGCGGCGAGCAGCAACGGCGGTGGGCGACGTCCGGGCTCGGCGAGAAAGACAGCATAAGCTGTTACCGGTCGAAGGCAGCAGCAATGCCGGCGTAGCAGCTGAAGGCGGCAGAACCCTGCTAGGGTTTCAGCCGAGGGACTTCCAGCTGCAGGCGACGACGGCGATGGCTGGAGATGGCGACCGGTGCTCGAGCAACGACGGCGATGACGGAGCAGCAGAAGACAGGAGGCCGCGATCGGCGGCGAAGCCTCAGCTGACCGATCGCAAATCGCGAATCGCGATTCAGGCCTGTGCGTGAACGGCTGAGCCTCTGCTCGTACGAGGCTGGGCTCGGGTGCGACGAGGTGGGTCTGCTTCGGGGCCTACTCGTCGTGAGTTCGGTGGTCAGCGTACGAGGTGGACGAAGGGCTGAGATCGGCAGCGACTTCGCTGTGCGCGAGGTCACTTCGGCAGCACTTTTGAGCGTTCGAGCTGGGCTCGAGTTCGACGGGTGAGCTCGGCTTGAGCTTGCTCATTACGAGCTCAGCAGATTGGACGCAGTTCAGGCCTAGGGCGAGAAGTTCGGGTTGTATGGTGTCGGCCTGGCCTGGTCAGCTCGGCCCGAAATTAACGAAAAATTAGAAAATAAATTATTTAATTAATTAATTTATTTTTTGGGTGGAACGGGAGATCGAGACGACGGATTTTGAAGACCGGAGCCTGTTCCGGAATTTATTTTATTATTATTGTAATAGAATAGATTAGACAGGAGTAGTCACACCACGAAAAGCGAGTTTTATTTTTGTTTTTATCTCGTTTTTCTCATCAAAGCATGCTATGGATGCAATTTAAATTTAAATTGGCATGTTTTACCTGTCAAGTTGAATAAATTGCACATAGTCGAGCATGTTTTAGGATTGTCAATATAAGCATGATTAATTTTCTTGCGAGCATGTTTTATTTGCTACGTTTAGAAAATTATGCTTAGGGTTATGTGACAACATGATCTAGCATGTCGACAACCTTTTAAAAGAAAAATACTAAGCAGATAAAAACATTTTATTAAAAATGTTAAGACCTCCATAATTTGATCTTAATGTGAAGTTTCGGTAAAAGTGTGTAAACGTCCACACGAACGTGGCTTGCACATTTTATCGAAATAAGTTCACTAGAGTTAAGATTTCTTAACAAAAATGTTTTAATCAAAATGAGTAGTGGGAGCCATTTTAAGTAAACGTTCACACTAACGTGGCTTGCTTAAAATAGTAACTACGGATTTCTCTAGAGTTTTTGATTAATAACAAAGATAGCTTAAAGAAAATGGTTTAATTTTCTAAGTTAAGCTAAAATTATGGTTAATAGCTTAGATATTAATTATGATACAATTCCCCAACGGAGTCCCATTCTTAATTAATATGGTCTAGTAAGGTTTAACTATTAATTTTATTTGCCATAAGGAAATAAGGTTGGCTAGAGAATAAAATTAAAGATCGTTGATCTGGTCAAGTAACGAGAACGTAAACGTCCACACGAACGTGGCTTGCGGTCGGCGTTACTTGGGTTGTTGAAGGTTTCGTTAAATATTGGTTTATCAAAAGGTTACAATATTTACGTTACGAATTTCTGTTTACTCATTCCTTACGAGTGTCTACGTGTTTATTATTTTCAGATATGACTTTAGGCCCGTTGATTAATGTTCTCACTTCGAGTCCTTTGGATGGCTCCAACTTTTTGGAGTGGAGAAAGAAACTCGAAGCTGTCCTAGTTGCTGGCGAGTACACTGATGTGCTCGCAGTTTCTGCCCCTCCTACTCTCACTGAAAGGTCATCTTAGAAAAATAGAGACGATCATAAGAAATGGCATGAAGCGAATCACAAAGCGAGAGAAATTATCATGTCTTCACTGTCGGGTGGGATGCAGTATATGGTAGGACATTTGATTACTGCATCCAGTATGATCGAGACTCTCGAGGACATCTTTGATGATGACAAGATGCCCAACATTAAGTTGGATTCCGCAGCGGTCAAAGTTGCGGAAAAACAGTTGGGATGCACTCTAACATTGAAAGATGTGGAAGAGAGGATCAGAAACAACAGAAAGCAGAGAGCGTTGCTCAGTGGGAGCAAGAGGGACGCCGAGATCATGGGGGCCGGGAATGACATCAAGCCGAAAGGTAATGTCAAGGCCACTGGCGGCTTCAAGAAAGGGCATTGGAAAGGAAGGTGCTTCAACTGCAACAAGACGGGACATTGGAAGGCTGACTGCCCTCTAAAGAAGAAGAATGGAGGTACGTCTCACTCATTTGTAACTGAAACATGTTTAGCTGCTAGTTCTACCCAGACTTGGGTAGTAGATACGTGCGCAACTGACCATGTATGTTACACCTTGCAGGGGTTTCTGCAGAAAAGGGAGTTGAGTGAGGGCGAGATTACCATCTCCATGGGCGATGCATCGAGAGTTGCAGCTGTCGCAATTGGAGATTTTCATTTTAGTTTTGGACATTTTATTTTAGTTTTGAGAGATGTTTTATATGTGCCGGTGTTTCGGCGAAACTTGATTTCTGTTTCGAAACTTTATGACGATGGTTACTCAGTAGTTTTTGATAGTGGTGTTTCTATCATGAAGAACAATGAGATTATCGTTTCTGGTACATTATCTGGTTCTCTCTGTACTATAAATTGTCCAATAAATGCACCTTCTTCTTCTAATAATGCAATCTCATCATCAAACCCTAAAAAGAGAAAGAGTTCTTCTCAAATGAATCAAACCTATCTTTGGCATTTACGATTGGGTCACATCAACCAAAAGAGGATTCAAAGGTTGGTTAGTCATGGTATTTTGGTTGGATTCCAAATGGAACCATTACCAACATGTGAATCTTGTTTGGAAGGAAAGATGGTGACTAGACCTTTCAAAGCCAAAGGAAATAGAGCTTCCGAGTTATTGGAATTGATTCATTCTGACCTGTGTGGACCGATGTCAACACAAGCTCGAGGAGGTTACAAGTACTTCGCTACTTTCATTGACGATTACTCGAGATACGGTTACATTTACCTACTTCGCCGAAAGTCCGAATGCTTTGACAAGTTCAAAGAGTTCAAATCGGAAGTGGAGAAGAGATTAGGTAAAAGTATCAAGTCATTACGATCTGATCGTGGTGGCGAGTACCTCAGCACTGAGTTCAAGACTTATTTGTCAGAAAATGGGATTACGTCCCAATTGACTACACCAGGAACACCCCAACAGAATGGTGTAGCTGAGAGAAGAAATCGAACTCTTTTAGAGATGGTTAGATCGATGATGAGCTATGTACCTCAGCCAATTTCATTTAGGGATATGCCCTGGAAACAGCAGGTTATCTCCTCAATCTAGTACCTTCTAAATCGCTAAGTAAAACTCCTTCCGAATTATGGACAGGGCGCAAGCCCAGCTTGGGTCATATTCGGCTTTGGGGAAGTCCAGCACATGTGCTGAATAAGGAGGCCGATAAATTAGGTTCTAGAACTGAGGTTAGGTTGTTTATTGGATATCCGAAAGGAACGAAAGGTGGCTACTTTTATGGTACTCAGGATCAGAAGGTCATTGTGAGCACTAATGCCCGATTCCTAGAGGAGGACTATATAAGTAAGCACAAGGCGAGGAGTGATATTGTCCTCTATGAGTTGAGAGCAATGGCAGCCAGTGATCCAACTCAGCCAAGTGTACAAGAGGATGTACCACATGTAACTGCATCGATTTCCGACACTGAAGTTCCACCGGCGCCTCGTCGCAGTGGCAGGGTTGTTCGTCAACCCGATCGGTTTATGTTTATAGGTGAGTCCACTGATATTCTCACTGGTCTTGAACATGAAGAGACCGACCCCTGGACTTACAAGGAGGCAATGGAGGACGAAGATACGGATTCTTGGCAAGAATCTATGGATGCTGAGATCGAATCCATAGTAGACATGGATTTGTACGACCTTACTGGAGCTGCCAGATGGCAAGAAGGCCATTGGTTGCAAGTGGGTGTACAAGAGAAAGAGAGATTCTGATGGAAAGGTTACAGCCTTTAAATCTAGATTGGTGGCGAAAGGATGCACTCAGAGAGAGGGCATAGATTATGAGGAAACATTTTCGCCGGTTGCCATGATTAAAACCATCAAAACTATCTTATCCATGGCAGCGCATTTGGACCTAGAGGTTTGGCAGATGGACGTCAAGACTGCGTTCTTGAACGGTTATCTTGAGAAAGATAAGCATATTTATATGCGCCAACCTGAAGGTTATGTGTCTAAAGGCCAAGAGCATCTCGTATGGAAGCTCAAGAAGTCTTTGTACGGACTTAAGCAAGCTTCGAGATCCTGGAACATACGTTTTGATAGTGTGATCAAATCTTATGGATTTGTTCAGTGTTCATACGAGAGTTGTGTTTACAGGCTCAGTGCGGATGGAAGCGTGGTAATCTTAGTACTGTACGTAGATGACATAGTTCTCATTGGCAAATATGTGAACGTGTTATCAGGCGTAAAGGGTTGGTTGTCTGAACAGTTCAAGATGAAGGATTTGGGAGAAGCTGCTTACATCTTAGGGATCAAGGTGATCAGAGATCGCCAGAAGAAGATGTTAGGCTTAAGCCAAGCTTCATATATTAATACTGGGATCGCCCGTTTCAGCATGCAAAATGCCAAGAAGGGATTTCTTCCTTTCAGGCATGGCATCGCTCTATCGAAGGAGATGTGTCCAAAGACATAAAAGGAGATAGACGACATGAAGGCTGTACCGTATGCTTCATTGGTTGGGAGCCTCATGTATGCAATGTTATGTACAAGACCGGATATCTGTTATGCCGTGGGATACGTGGCAAGATATCAGTCTAACCCTGGTCAGGGACATTGGACGGCGGTAAAGCACATCTTGAAGTACATCAAGAGGACAAGGGATTATGTGCTGACTTACCGGTCCGATGAGATGATCCCGAGAGGGTATACGGACTCAGACTTCCATGGTGATCGAGATGAGAGGAAATTTACCACCGGTTATGTGTTCACCTTGGGAGGTGGAGCTATCATTTGGAGGAGTGTGAAGCAGAAGTACATCGCAGACTCCACCATGGAGGCCGAGTATGTGGCTGCTTGTGAGGCCTGCAAAAGAGGTTGTGTGTGGCTCAAAAACTTCCTTCATGAGCTAGATCTGGTCCCGAGTTTACCCTAATGTATCGCGGTGCATTGTGATAATTCTGGTGCAGTTGCAAACTATAAGGAACCCAGAGCTCACAAGGCGAGTAAACACATTGACAGAAAGTACCATATTGTGTGAGATTTCGTACAACGGGGTGATATAGAAGTGAAAAAAAATCCCTTCAGCGGATAATCTAGCGGATCCATTCACAAAGAGCTTGACAGCCAAAGTTTTTGACAAGCATGTCGATGGATTAGGGCTGCGGAGCCTCCCACACAATTAAACTTTGAGTATAAGTAGGAGGAGATGTGTAATAGATGCTATATATAGACACTTGCCTATTGTCACATTGTATACTAAAAGTTTGCTTTAGTATAAGTGGGAGATTGATGGATTTGTATACTAGACAGCAGGCCTTTTAGCTTGTATACATGTGGTTCCATATTTCACTAACAATTTCCTATCTGATTATGTATGAATTGATTGTTAAGCATTACATCTATCCATTATCTCAAAGTTATAGGCTATATGGTGTGTAGTAGATCATGGAAGACCGTAGTAGCCGGTGTCTCTTGAGATATAAACAGTTATCACAGTTGAGATAGTTTTGGATAAAACTATCGGTATAGACTGTAGCATAAATAGATAAGTAGCTTGTCTTGGTTACTTGTTTATGCTAGTACGTTGATCGTATTGATAGGATCACGGTGAGCTGAATTCTTCTATTCTGACCTAAGTAGAAGAATCAAGACCTCGGGGACTTAAATGTTATTTAACGTAACACCTTAACTCTAATTGAGTTACTAAGGGTGTATAGTTGTAGTCTGTTACTTTAATTTACCATGGCTGAAGGTTAAATCATTGCAATCCAATATGACCCGTATCTTGGGTAACAACTATAACTAGTACGATCTTTAGTGCATCTGCAATAGAGCACCGTATCCTGGCAAAACGGGTTGATTACATCCCCTGAGGAATTCATTAAGCATTATCATACTAAACCCTGCAGGTAGGGCTGAGCATAAGAAACTGAAAAACCGAACCGACCGACTATCCAGACCGAACCCGATCCGAAAATATGGGTAACCGAACCGTATGGTTTGGTTTTTATTTCTAATTTTCAAAACCCGACTCTAACGATTCGGTTTCGGTTTCTATGCCTAAAAAACCGGCGGTTAATCGAACCGGTACCAATTAAATAAATATATAATTATATATATATATATATATTATATTATATTATATAATATATATAGATATATATATATATATATATATATATATATATATATATATTATTAGATATTACTAATAAAGTTTGAGAGAAGATCACCCGATTCTGAGTATTGATGGAGCCAAAAGTTAATAAGCAATTGAAGGTAGCTCGATTGTTAGTTTAAGTTGCAAAGCTTATTCTATTAGGATTATGCAATTTAATTTCATTGTTTATTAATTTTTGTAAATTATTTATTTTGCATGTATATTCTAAGATATGAATTCTTTCGAATTTTTCCAATTATAAACTATAGAAAATAGAATATTTCTTTTATTTATGGTTAACCGTTAGATAAACGGTTAACCGGTCCGATTTTTAGGTTAACCGCTTTCATGGTTTTTGGTATTTATTCTTTAATTTATAACGGTTAACCGACCCGATAAAAAACCGCATGGTCGGTTTTTTTAGGTGTAAAATGGTCAGTTAACCGACCCGTGCTCACCCCTACCTACAGGTGGATTAAGTTTCAGTATGATGAATAAGGAATGAATGGTACTACTCAGGAATTAATAAGATGTTAATTAACAAAAGTAGTCAGAAGCTTTAGATTAATTAACGTATGTAAGATATCTTAAATACGGGGGTGATTTAAGTCTAATACTAGCCCTGAGCTCAACAGGGATAAAACAGGTAGTTCAGTATTATTACTCTAGTGGAATGTTTTAATACTTATGATCTGAATTTTATTCTGGGCTAAATATAGAGAATTCAGAACATTAGGAGGCCCAGTTTTATCAGCTAGTAGATCCCTAGTCTGGCCCAATAAGCTCAATAGGCCACAGTTAAGGAAGAAAGGTCTGATCTGTTAGAACCGGGACCGCATCGGATATTAATTTAATTAAATACAGATTATATTAACATAATTCATCACAGATCTTAAAGTGGAAACAGATCTGAGAATTATACCTGTTTGTGTAGGCGATTTGAGTAGAGGCAAAAGATCTTCCACGCACTAGATCTCTGCACACGAGATCTAGCTCTTGATCGTAAACCCCGAGATCTTCTGGAGTATTCCCTAGCAACGAGAAGAATTTCGAGTGGGCGAAAATCTATCTTCTCTACACTACCCAGAAACCGACGCCCTCTTCTCCAGATTTATGAATCTGTGAAATCACGTACTTTCACTCTCCACTTATCCCTTATTTATATAAGAAGTGGAGTGGTGAATAAGTTAGGGCTTGGTTAATGGGCCAGGCTATGCTCTATTGGGCTACTCCAGGGATCTTGAGGAGGATATGGACTGGGTCTTCCAATATAATTAAATAATTCAAGTATTCTCTGGCCCCGAATACTCTATTTAATTATATTAATATTATAGTCTTTCCACTATAGTAAAATAATATTGCATCGCCGTCCATTCCCAAATTACTACATACCGGGCTCCTCTTTGAATTATATTATTTCCCGTGTTTAAGATATCGCATGTCCATTAATTAATTTAAGCTACTGACTGCTTTAATTAATTAATATCTATAACCGAGAGTAGTACCCGTTCAATCTCATTATTATACCGGAATAAATTCCACTTGCAAGATTTGATATAATAATCCTTAGAACGCCTCAAGGGGACATCATCAACTCGGCGCACCGAGACACGATTTCTAGCTATAATATTAATTATCATATTTATAATATTATTACCCAAGATACGGAGAATCTTTGAGTTGCAATAACTCTCACTCATGGTAAATCAAAGTAATAGCTATTATAAATACATAATTGAATATTATGACAACTAGAATTAAGAAATAATAATCGTCCGAAATGTGATCCTTTTAAATCAGTATAAAAGGATTTATCTCACCTCGATCCCGTTCAGTGCAACTCTGATCGTATGCACTAGTATAAGCTAATAGCCAAGACCAACTATTATTCAGCTTATACTACAACCTTAACAAGTAATTTGTCCAGGATTACTTTCGGTTGCGAACACCATTTAACTATATAAGAAACCGATAATATGATCTTCCGTGCGACCACCCACACCATATTATCTATAATATATAGTACCGGACATTTATTTACATAACCATAACACGAATTAATATGCAAATCATATGACAATATTTATTTCCATAAAACAGGAAGATACAGTTAATATACACGCATAAAAGTATGCTTTGCAGTATATAACCCCAACATGATCATCATCAAAGCCCAGTGAGGGACGCCTAAGATGATGATGGGCGGCCATGTCTTGGTCTGTGGGCCAAAACTGCAACTTAAGCCCATTCTCCTCTTATATATATTCACTTAATGCCTCTAGATACATAATACATTGATCTCATAATCAAGAGAGGCTAGGTTTAAGTGTTAAAGAGAGAGAGAGCACGGCGGCAGCAGTAAGGCTGAGAGACGACGTGTGCAAGTTTCTTCCGTGGCTGAATTTGTAGCGTGTTGTCCATCCAACATCGGATTCGAGCAGGGAAACAGATCAGAAGATCTTCAAGCGAGCTCTCACACAAAAACCAAGAGGTATATCGATTAAACACCCTATGATTGTATTTAATTCATAGGAGCATGATAGGATTGAATCGAATTAATCATAACCAAAAACGAATCCTTGGGCGCATGAATCGTTCTTCGCTGATCGGTTCCTTCAAGTCAGTTTCAGTCTCCATCTAATCTTGACGAAAATGAAACACGAGTTTTGGGTCGTGACACATACAATCTTCTCTTGGTTTAAAGATTACAACCTTGTTACAAACTAGCTTTTTTGCAACTTGCTAAGCTAAGCTAAACTTAACAATGGAGAAAACTATTCAGACTTCTTCTATACTACAGACTTTTTACAGACTTGAGTATGAAGAAATCTATGGTGTTCTTAAAGCAACAATGATCGCTTAAGAACTTGAATTACAGTATCAGAAATCTATAGAGCTTAACACTTGGGAAATCGTCTTGTTTCGAGTGCTAAGTTGAGCTTTGATCGATAGAGATTTCTGCAGAGTTTTGGCTTTGATAATGAATTTCCAGTGAGGATTCTGGAATGAGGCTTGAACTATTTATAGGCTTCGAATTTGAATTCTAGCCGTTGGAAAAGTCAGTGATGGCAGAGAGGCCGCACTGCTGACTCACTTCTAGCTGTTGGGAGATTTTGTCTTAGCTGGCAACAGGTACCAGAGAACAAATCATCCGGATTCATGTAGGTGAATATGCTTGACCTTTGAACTGTAGAACTCCAGTGATCTTGAAATCTTCAAGGCAAGGTAGCTGGATTTCTAAGGCAGGTTGACTTAAGAACAACAGGTTAGGTCGATCTCTATAGGTCAGATCGTTTAAACACGATCTTACCTTTACAGGGAGATCAACCAGTCAAAATACAGATAGTAGTGCTGACCTGTATAAGACAGGGCAGGTCGTTCTAATCAATCTAAACTCTAAGGGAGTAAAATAAAACTAAGTGTGGTTTCGAAAAACATCATCAAAATCAAACTGCAAAGGGTTCCCAACACGAACCATTATGTTATTCTGACTCAAAACAACTATATAGGGGAGGGTTCTTATGAAAACCATTATATTTGTGAAAATTGTGAAAACCGGCTTATTTATATAATTTTTCATGCTTTATAAATATATTTAATTATGATTTTTTGCAAATAAGCATGAAACTAGATAATAAACTCAAAACCATCAAAAGCCAGGCACATGACATAAAACCCCTAAGGGTTTGTCCAGGGCTATAGTCTAGTTTCCGAAAAACTACTAGTAACACCCAAAACCACTATATAGGGGAGTTTTCTTATGAGAACAATTCTATTCGTGAGAACTGCTTATTTAGATATTATTTCATGTTTTTTTATATATGAAATTATGCCTTTTTGCAAATAAGCATGAAACTAGATAATACACTCAAAACCATCAAAAGCGGGACAATAGATATAAAACCCCTAAGGGTTTTTCCAAGGCTAGGGTCTAGTTTCTGAAAAACCACTAATAACACCCCAAAACCACTATATAGGGGAGGGTTCTTATGAGAACCATTCTATTCGTGAAAACTATGAAAACCCGCTTATTTAGATATTCTTTCATGCCTTTTTATATATTTAATTATGATTTTTTTTTTTGCAAATAAGCATGAAACAAGATAATAAACCCCAAAACCATAAAAAAGTCAGACATTAGATATAAAACCCCTAAGGGTTTTTCCAAGTTTAGGGTCTTATTTCTGGAAAACCACTAATAACACCCAAAACGTTAGTGTGCAGTCGGAGTTTACTACTGCGAAGATCAGCTGGTTCTTGAACATTCCGATTGAGGAGCGTTCTGTCAACATCATCTTGACAAAGGAGAACATTAAGGACTCTTCCTTGCAAGGCCACAAATCTTTGGGTAACTAATTTCAATTAGTCTATGTTATCGAGTGTTCGTTGGTCCAATTGCTAATTTGACCTGTGTTTGTTTTTTTCGACAGATCATGTCGAGGAGAATTGACTTGCCTCTTTTGGATAAGCATCAACTTGTGGAGATGGCTAGACAACATAAGACGAAGAAGAAGAAGGCAACAGTCAGCCCAAGTGGCGAAGGTGCTAAGGTGGCTATTGGTGCCATGTCTCCCCCGCCGCCTACCATTCCGCAGTCAAAAAAGAGGGATGCTTCCATCGACTTTACTGGCCTTTCAGATCAGACCACTTTGACGTTTCCTTTGTCAGCTCGTGTGCATTCAGACTTCAGCCCGATTTCTTTGGAGGCCAAGAAGTTGTTATTTGAGGAGGACCAACTCGTTCTCCAACGGATGGGAGCTCGATCTGTAGCCATTGCCCACTACCACGCTTCTTTCACTATGAGCTTGGCTAATTTTTCTTGTCAATTTCCTTATCTTTATTGCTTGGTTCGCGTTTCTTATCATCATTTTGCTAACAGGAAATGCAGAAGGCCGCCTACTTACTGAAAGAAGTTGAGGAGTCGAGCAAGCGGGACAAGGATCACAAGGCTAATAGGAGCCGATGGATGACTAAAAGGAATGCTCTCACTACTAACATGGAGACATCCAGTCGGATAATTGCTAGGTTGGAGGCTGAGATCCGTGCTAAGGATCAGGCTGCTACAGAGGTGGCTAAGAGGCATTAGGAGGAGCTTCGTGAGCAGATTTTGGGCGTCCGCTTCGAGACGCAGATCAAGACTTATGTTGCTGCTGTTCACACGTACGAGTCTTGTTACCCCGAGCCTTGGTATGTTAGCGAGTACAAGGCTAACTATGAGTTGGTTTTTGGAAGGACGGGTAAGGGAGAAGATGCTCTAACTAATGATGCAAATGACGACCATGCCGGTGGGGATGATCCGAGCCCTCTTGTTGATGATTGATTTCGTTATGTGTTATCCGGCAGATGATTCATTCCAGCCTCCTTGTTGTTTTCTCTTTGGACTTGTAGGATTTATACTTTGCACTGCCTAACTGTTTTTCTGACTATTTACTAACTGTTCGTATATATGGTTGACTACTTGTATAGATGTGTGCATCCCATTTCCTTTCCTTTGGCCGGAGTCGGGTTCTTCTGCTTCGACTCGAACCGTTCCTCATACTATGTTAGGTTGTTAAAAATTTTATGCGTGTCATGTGTGTATTCTTTCTTCCCCCCCCCCCCCTTCCTAGTGCAAGTTTAAGTAACTTGACTTAGACTTGGACTATTTGTCGTGGTACGTACCTTGTATATTCGAGATAGCTTATTATTGTTGTTTGGTTACTTTATTATGATACTTTGTGTACTTTATCCTCCATTTTGGTTAGACCGACTAAGTTGGTAGGGGGGACTGTGCTTCGTAAAGCTGCCTACATACCCGTGTAGGGGATCAAGCCCGATGTAGTTCTGACCTGTTTCATAAAACGATCAGTATCATGGGAGGAGATAATAAAAAACATCTTGGCTGCACTCCGTAGAGCTACCTACATACCCTCGTGAGGGATCAAGCCTAGATGTAGTTCCAGATTGGCCTGCATGAATGTGTTAGTGACAATGTGGAAAAAATCATTGGTCTCGTAAGACCAACCATATTATATATAAGAGATGTAGATAAAGTTAGGTTATACTGTTTGAGATGTGTCGCGTTCCAGCTGTTGGATATCTCACAACCATCTTTAACTCGTAGCTTGTAGGCTCCCTTTCCAACCACCTTGGTGATCAAGTAGGGACCTTCCCATGTTTGGGCCAGTTTGCCTACACCAGCCTCTTTAGTGTTCTGGAATACTCGTCTCAGCACCCAATCTCCAGGCTGGAATGTTTGAGTACGAGTGTGCTTGTGGTAATACTTAGCCACGTTTTGTTGGTATGAGGCCAGTCGGATCATAACTTGCTCTCTTTTTTCGTCCAGCATGTCCAACTCATGACATATATTGGTCTAATTTTCATCATCTGATGTCAGCTCATACCTAGCAGTCGGTATTTCACTTTCAGTCGGAACAACTGCTTCCATATCGAAAGCTAAGGGGAATGGCATTTCTCCTGTTGACATTCTGGCTGTAGTTCGATATGACCAAAGCACTCCGGGCAACTCGTCTGCCCATTTCCCTTTGCCTTTCTCCAATCGTTTCTTCATGGTGTTCATGATGGTCTTGTTGCTAGACTCTGCCTAGCCATTTGCTTATGGGTATCTTGGTGTGGAGAAGCTCAGCTTGATGTTCCAGAATTTGCAAAAGTTTTGGAAGTCGATACTTATGAATTGGGAGCCATTGTCCGTGACGATCTCCTTTGGTATTCCAAATCTACAAATTATGTTCTTCCAAATGAAGTTCTTAACTTCTTGATCTCTAACCTGGTGGAAAGCCTCCGCTTTTATCCACTTGTTGAAGTAGTCAGTTACTGCTAGCATGAACACTTTCTGTCCTGGTACAGATGGTAGCTTGCCGACGATGTCCATTCCCCATTTCATGAATGGCCAAGGTGACGTGATTATAGTCATTGGCTCTGGTGGCTGGTGTGGAACTTGGGCGAACCGTTGACATTTGTCACATTTCCTCGCATAATCTGTTGAGTCTGCTTTCATGGTCGGCCAATAGTATCCACTGGTTAGTGCCCTATGAGCCAGACTCCTTCCACCGGAGTGGTTACCGCATTCTCCTTTATGTAGCTCTGCTAATATGTACTTTGCTTCTGCAGGGTTAACACATTTCAAGTATGGACCAGAAAAAGAACGCTTATACAGTTTACCTCGAATGATCATGAAACGGGCTGCTTTAGATTTGATCTTTCATGCCTCATTTTTATCATTGGGTAGAATGTCTTGTTCTAAGTACTCCATAATCGGAGTCATCCACGTTCGGTTGTCTGAAATTTCCGCCACTTGCTCTTCCCTTTCTTTCCAAGTGGCTGGCCACTTGAGATAGATAACCGGTATGGATTTGGGCTCCATCGTCTTAATAGAGGAACTGAGATTTGCTAGCACATCTGCATGGCTATTTTCTCCTCGAGGAACTTGGTTGACTATGAATTTGTCAAAGTGGGCTTGCAACTCCTTAGTTTTTTCTAGGTACACGGTCATCTTGTTGTCTCTAGCTTGGTAGTTGCCTTGCATATGGTTCACTACCAGCTGAGAATCGCTAAAAATATTGATCCTCTTGACTCCCATCTCTTTGGCTAATCCGAGACTGGATATCATCGCCTCGTATTCTGCCTCGTTGTTTGTAGCTTTAAATCTGCATATGATTGCTTGTTCGATCGTGTCTCCTTGAGGCGATGTGAGGATTAGGCCTAGACCGTTTCCTCGTGTGTTGTTGGAGCCGTCCACACATAACTTCCAGACTCCGGTTGATTGTCCCTCGGTCATACAGACTAACTCTTTTTCTGCATGCATGTGAATGTTAGGTGTAAAATCAGCAATAAAATCTGCTAGTACCTGAGATTTCAGTGAAATTCAAGGTTTGTAGGTGATGTCGTATTCGCTGAGTTCCACCGCCCATTTGGTCAGTCTGCCTGATAGCTCCGACTTATGAAGTATGGTCTTTAACGGGAACATTGTGATGACTACGATCGAATGACATTGGAAGTAGGGGTGAAGCTTTCTAGCTGCGTGGATCAAGGCCAATGTAAGTTTCTCCAACTGGCTATATCTGGTTTAAGCATCTAACAACGATTTGCTCACGTAGTATATTGGAAATTGCCTTCCTTTGTCCTCACGAACCAGGACTGCGCTGACTGTGGTTTCGGAGACCGCTAGGTACACAAGCAAAGTTTCCTTATCTTTGGGTTTGGAGATGAGTAGTGGACTGGTTAGGTAGTGCTTTAATTATTGTAACGCTTCTTCGCATTCGGGTGTCCACTCAAACACCTTGGACTTTTTCAGAGTATTGAAAAATGGTTGGCATCGTTCCGAAGACCTTGATATGAACCGGCTGAGTGCTGCAATCCATCTGGTCAGTTTCTGTACGTCCTTTATGCAAGTTGGAGAAGGATTCTCTGAATGGAATCTATTTGAGTCGGATTGGCTTCAATTCCTCTCTGCGTTACCATGTGACCTAAAAACTTCCATGTAATCATACCAAATGAACATTTAGTAGGATTTAATTTCATATTATACTCCCGTATGATACCAAACGCTTGCTCTGGTGCTCGATGTGGTCGACGGCTTGAAGGGACTTTACAAACATGTCATCGATGTAGACTTCAATTGTCTTTCCCAAAAACTCGGCGAACATCTTATTAGCTGGGCGTTGGTAGGTTGCTCCCGATTTCTTCAAGCCAAATGGCATCGCCTTGTAGCAGAAGATACCAATATTTGTCATGAAAGCCGCATTCTCCTGGTCATTTAGATGCATGAGGATTTGGTTGTAGCCATAATAGGCATCCATGAAACTTAATAGCTCGTGGCCGGCTGTGGCATCCACCAACATGTCAATATGAGGTAGGGGAAATGAATCCTTCACGCACGCCTTGTTGAAATCAGTGAAATCAATTTACACTCGCCACTTGCCATTCTTCTTCTTCACGACAACAACATTGGCTAGCCATTCGGGATAGTGGACCTCTCTTACTAGGCCGCTATCCAGTAGCCTTTGAACTTCTTCATTGATCACTTTGTTCCTTTCTGGAGCAAATTTCCTCCTCTTTTGCTTCCGAGGCAGATAGGTTGGATCAACCTGTAACCTGTGAATAATAACATTGGGGTCAATTCCGGTTATATTTGCATGAGACCAAGCGAAACAATCGTAATTGGAGGAAAGGAATTCGATAAGCTTCTCTCTGAGGTCGGGTGCTAGGTGAGCCCCGATTCGAACTTTGTGATCTAGGAATTCTGCATGAATTGGACTTCATCCAACTCCACCGCGTCCGGTTGATCTGGCTGGATCGATTTAGATTGCTGACTGACTACGGAGTTGGATTCTCCTTCCTGTAATTGCTATAAGGGACATTGTTTGGCCTTCATAGTTGTTTGGTAGCATGCTCTGTAATCTTCCTGATCTCCTCATATCTCCTTCACCCCCCATTTGGTTGGAAATCGTAGGACTTGATGGTAGGTTGACGGAACTGCATCCATCTCGTGTATCCATGGCCGTCCCATGATGATGTTGTAGCCGGATGGGGAGTCCATCACCAAAAATCTGGTAACCAGGTTAACTCCTTCAGCATATACAAGTAGGTCTATTTCACCGACTGTGCTTTTGTGCTCTCCGCTAAAGCCGATTAGGACTGTCATCCTCCTGACGATCTTAGATTCATCCAATCTCATTTCCCTGAAAGCATTCATGAATAAAATATTGGCATAACTGCCATTATCAATCAACACACGTTTAGTAAGGCAATTGGCAATAAAGAATGAAATAACAAGAGCATCATGATGAGGGTTGAGAAGCCTGGTTGATTCTGAGGCATTAAAACTTATTGTTTGAGCAAGCAGGGCGGTTGTGTGCTTCGCTGATCCACTTGATTCAAGTTAGTTATGCCTGCCATGTCTGGTATGTCTCTTGGCTACCGAATGGGTCACTTCGTTTACTTCTGACCCTCTTGTAATGACGGTGACTGCCCGTTTATGAACTGGTGGTCTTGGAGGGGTAACATCTTCATTATGATCACCTATGTCATGTCCATGTTGATATGCCTGTCTGCCCTTGTCTGTTAGCAGATCAGTTAGATGGCCTTGTTTCAGTAGGTGTGACACTTCTAACTTTAGGGTGATGCAGTCGTCTGTCCGATGGATATGGTCTGCATAGAAGTCGCACCATTTGGATCTATCTCTCTGCTCAGCTAGAGTTCTCATTTGCTCGGGCCATTTGACTTTATTTCCTAGTCCTTTAAGGACGACAACAGCCTCAGCCGGTGAGATGGAAAGGTTGTATTCTAATATTTTTACCCTCTCTCGTGGTCGGTTGTCCGAAGAGGGGACATAATCTCTCCCCCTGCCCTCCTGTCTGTAAGGAGTTGGATAAGGTTCGGATCGTCTGTCGCGTGTCCTTCTGTCTACTCTGGAGTCCCTCCTAGAGCTTCTTTGTGGCGAAGATCTATGATGGTTGTACTAATCTTCCTCCCACTTGATCTGTGCCCATGCCTTAGCAAGAACATCCTCCATCGTTTTGCAAGGATATTTGGTGAGATCCTTGTAGAGATCCGAATCGGGAAACAATCCTTTTCGGAAGGCGGTGACCACTGTCTAGGTATTGCAGTTGGTAATCGATACCTTTTCTTTATTGAAGCGCCCGATGTAGTCACAAAGAGACTCTCCACGCCATTGGACTATGGCGTACAAATATTTTGAAATTTTTTCAAGTTTCCTACTACTAGCATATTACTACACAAAAGTATCAGTCAGTTGAGCAAAATATGATATAGAATTATTAGGGAGATTCATAGACCACTGGAGGGCCAGTCCTATCAAACGAGAACCGAACCCCTTACACATGCAAACCTCTCTCATCTCACGAGGGATGGCTACAATGAACATTCTTTGACGGTATTGGGCGATATGGTCGTCTGGATCAGTGGTGCCATCAAACGGCTTCATGTTAGGGAAGCTGAACTTGCTGGGCATCTCCATCAACGCAATGTCATCGACGAAAGGTGAGACGGCATAGCAGCTGGCTGCACTCTTCTTGATAGGAGCCGGAACGCCTGGGATTCATTGGATCATCACCTCTATTTCAGCCAGCTTGAGGGACAGCTCCACGTCCAAATTTAGGAAGGAACCACCAGCTACCGACTGGACATGAGTGATCGGTTGCTCCAAATGGTTAGCGATATGGGCTAGTCCACGTTCAGTCTGAGTGGAACCACCCACTAGTGTTGTTGCGCCTACTCCAGGATAGGTTGGTTGACGGGTGCCATCTTGTGGTGTCTGGCTTGTCCATCCAACGGTTGCATAGCTCAGCCCGGCTCCAGGTGTCGTTTGTGTTGGCTTAGGAATCCCATTCGGCATGCCTAGAGACAGACCGTTGGATTCGGTCCCGGTACTAGTCTATCCAGTTGTCAGAGTAGCTTGCCCAGTTCCGATAGATCTGGTGGCATGCATCACTATTCACGGGGGATCGAGGTCCAATGACACCCGATTACCGATAAGAAATATGAGTCCGATCAGTACCAGTATGATGGGAATCCTAGTTCCTTACCAAACCAGATTGATCAGTCTATTCCGGATCGTCAGATCCGTCATCATCCTCGACATGAACATAGTCGTCTAGAGATCGCATTGGGTTCATGGGAACCCTAAATCGAGATGGCAGAGCTGTCGGGGTCAGGATCTGGGAAGATGAGGCCGCTTGGAGATGGGCTAGCAGATCGGCATTCTCCTTCTCTAGCCTCTCCCGACTTTCATGTTCTCAGTCCATCTATTCGGTCAGAGCTGCGATCTGGGCAGCGAGATCGGTCATGGGGGTGGCATCGGTCACATTGTTTTCATCAACCATGATGGTGCTCAAAGGCTCTTTCGATCGGATTGTGCTGATTTGCTAGATTACTAGGTTCCTGCAGATGGCGCCAAATTGTAGATGGTAAATCTACGATTAGGGGTATGACCGGCTCGACAGGTTAGTCCGGTAGAGGGAACGGGCACTAGTAACCTATCAACATAAGTAACACACGTAAGAGCCCTCCGAGGAATACCGGAGGGGTGTCAGCCGAAGGATCTCCGACGCTCAAGTCAGTAATCAGAATAAATAGGTGGGATAATAAGAGTAAATAGACAGAAAACAATAAATAACAAATGATAAAAGTTCTAGTCGGATGCGGATTGGCGGAGAGTGATGGATTTGTATACTAGAAAGCAGGCCTTTTAGATTGTATACATGTGGTTTCCATGTTTCACTAACAATTTTCTATCTGATTATGTATGAATTGTTTGTTAAGCATTAAACATCTATCCATTATCTCAAAGTTATAGGCTATATGGTGTGTAGTAGATCACGGAAGACCGTAGTAGCCGGTGTCTCTTGAGATATAAATAGTTATCACAGTTGAGATAGTTTCGGATAAAACTATCGGTATAGACTGTAGCATAAATAGATAAGTAGCTTGTCTTGGTTGTTTGTTTATGCTAGTATATTGATCGTATTGATAGGATCACGGTGAGGTGAATTCTTCTATTCTGACCTAAGTAGAAGAATCGAGACCTCGGGGACTTAAATGTTATTTAACGTCACACCTTAACTCTAATTGAGTGACTAAGGGTGTATAGTTAGAGTCTATTGCTTTGATTTACCATGGCTGAGGGTTCAATTATTGCAATCCAATATGACCCGTATCTTGGGCAACAACTATAAATAGTACGATCTTTAGTGCATCTGCAATAGAGCACCGTATCCTGGTAGAACAGGTTGATCACATCCCTTGAGGAATTCATTAAGAATTATCATACTAAACCCTGCAGGTGGATTAAATTCCAGTATGATGAATAAGGAATGAATGGTACTACTCAGGAATTATATTTAGAAGTTAATTAACAAAAGCATTCAGAAGCTTTAGATTAATTAACAGATGTGGGAAATCTTAAATACGAGGGTAATTTAAGTCTAATACTAGCCCTGAGCTCAACAAGGATAAAACAGGTAGTTCAGTATTATTACTCTAGTGGAATGTTTTAATACTTATGATCTGAATTTTATTCTGGGCTGAATATAGAGAATTCAGAACATTGGGAGGTCCAGTTTTATCTGCTAGTAGATCCCTGATCTGGCCCAATAAGATCAATAGGTCATAGTTAAGGAAGAAAGGCCTGATCATCATCAAAGCCCAGTAAGGGGGCATCCATGATGATGATGGGTGGCTATGTCTAGGCCCGTGAGCCAAGACTGCAACTTAAGCCCATTCTCCTCTTATAAATACTCACTTAAGGCCTCAAGATATTAATTGATTGATCTCATAATCTAAGAGAGGCTAGGGTTAAGTGAGAGAGAGAGAGAAGAAGCACGACGGCGGCAGCTTGCTGAGAGACGGCGTGTGCTTCATCTTCCCTGGTTGGATTCGTAGTGTGTTGTCCATCCAACATCGAATTCGAGACCAATTGCCCTGAGATCGACAGCCCGAGTTCGAGATTGGGGAAAAGCTTCCCTTCACTATAGATCGTCTCGCTCGAATTGAGGTACTCGTGATTATTAGGTTTTAGATCGCTCTAGTGTCTGGATTTTTCAATTTTGTTTTGGTAATCTGATTTTACTTGATTGGCATTGCCTACCTCTGCGGTTTAAATTATTGAAGAATTACCGAGAGATTTCGTTCTTTGCTAATTTAGTTTTATGTTGAAGGTTACTCTTGTATTGATTATTGGATCTCAACTTGGTTTGATGTGATCTATATTTAGTCTAAAAACACTAGTGCGTTGCTAGATTTTTTACTTCCACACAACAATGTCGGAAGCAAAATCCTCCTCACAACTAGGTCAAGAGAGTTGGGTGATGGTGCGGGTGCGGTCTTTGACATGTGTTTGTTGAATAACGAAGAAAGTTGGGATCTTCTTCGTGAGAAAGTGTTTGGTGAAGAGGATTGCCCTTATGATTTAGTGAAAACTGGGAAGAAGATTGCAGAGTATTGCAATGGCCTTCCGCTTACCTAAAAGGGAAGAAGTAAAGAAGCAATGCCTGGTTGATGCCACTGCCACAAACACGCTAAACATTAATGAATGTTTAAATATAATTTGAAGGAAAGAAAGCATTGCATTTGCATCACACTAGAATTTTATAGTTAGAATCATGAGTTGGGAGAAGAGAGAAATGGGTTCTGAAAAAGTAGTGTTTATTACACTAATTATGGTTGCACTAACTTGGTTAGCACTAGCAGCAGCTAATGATGAGATTGAGAGCATGCAATCTGCAATTAATGAGGTTTCTTATTCTTCATTAGCAGCAGCAGCAGACAATAAGAAGTTGAATCTGGATGTGTACTACGAATCCCTCTACCCCTACTGTGCAAATTTCATGGTCAATCATCTTCTCAAGATTTTTCAGACATATCTCATCGGCATCGTTAATCTCAAGCTTATCCCTTAGGGCAACACTCAGATTCAACCCAATCATACTTGGATTTGCCAGGTCCCTTTTTTTCTTTTATGTTACTTACATGAAAATTTCATTTTAGTTATTTGGATAGACTGCATCTTCCCCCCCCCCCCCCCCCCCTCTTCTTCTTGCTATAATTTTGGTAAACATAACATGAACATGGCTGTTAAATTTGTGCAGCATGGTGTGGATGAATGTAAGCTGGATGTTATAGAAGTTTGCGCCATTAATGCCTGGCCTAGAGTGGTACATAAATCACTATCTATTTTGCGTTTCCCTTCAGTTTCACAACACACTACTATACTTTTTTCTTGTTTACTACTATGATTTTCATTATAAATTTGCATTGCAGGAGACACATTTCAAGTTCATATATTGCGTGGAGCGCTTGCATTTGATGGATAGGCACATAGAATGGAGGTCCTGTTTTGGTGCAAATAATTTTGATCCCACGCCCCTCAATACTTGCTATAACAATGGCCTCGGCTTTCAGGTTACATGCTTCCATACAAATGAATATTGGTTATTGGATATCAAGAAAGTTACTAACTATTCAAGCCCAAAGTGGAAACCTTAATGCTTTCATCATGTATTCTTACTCTATGCAGCTTGAGAAAGCATATGCTGATGAAACGGCTAAAGTATTTAAAGGCATGTCTTTAAATACTTTATGTCATATTCTTTTTCAAGTTCATAATCCATGTCTTTAAATACGTTATGTTTTCTTTGGTTGGGGTAATTTGTTCAGACATTTTTTGTTGTTCAGGATAATTTATGAAGCATGAACGATATGGTTAATGAATTGTTGCGTTTTAGTACTATATTTGTATAGCACAAGTGTTTGTTTATGTTTTTTTTATAGGCTCTAGTTTAATTTTGATTATTTAAATACCATGTTTATAAATATGTTCGACTACATTGGCATTTACTTTTATAATTATTTGTGATGACTAGGTAATCCAATAGTAGAAGCTGAGCGATAGAGTTATTTTGCAAGAGCAAGACTCCAGGACCGATGTTGGAAGAACTGATCAAACTAAAGATATTGGTGATATTTTGTAGACACTAAAACCAAATTCATTTTCTTATTTTTGTATTAGAAACGAATTTTTGTACGAAATATAGTTCGAACGAAAAATCTATAAATTCATCATTTTAGTTAATGAATCCTATTTTTTATTATTATTGAAAAATAAATAAAATAACAATATAAAAATACAATGAAAATAAAGCGTTGTCGAATAAATATTGAAACAACAACGGGCAAAATGCGTTGTTGTTATTATATACAACAACGGGCTGAGACCGTTTTCTATGAGCGCCCTATTTTTTTTCTTTTTACAACACCTCGGTACACAACGGTACTTTTTTGCAAAAGACAACGGGCAAAGCCCGTTGTCTATCAGCATTTTTGTAGTAGTGTCTCACACGAAATCCAAGAGATATATCGATTAACATCCTATGATTGTTATATTTAATTCATAGAAGCATGATAGGATTGAATCGAATTAATCATAACCAAAAATGAATCCTTGGGGGCATGAATCATTCTTCGCTGATCGGTTCCTTCAATTGGTATCAGAGCCAAGGTTATTTATTTTCGGCTCTATGGCTGATTCGATTCATATTATGCATGATTTTAATCGATGAATGATGTTGTATGTCGCTTTTCGTGGTGTTAGTCATTTTTCGGTGCCGGTTTGGCAATAATTGTAACTTTAATCACGAGATAATAAGGTACAATTTAGATTAGGAATTATTTTTGTTTTTTGTTTGTAATATTGCTGCATGAGACGAAGAACACGAAGAATGAGGGAGAACACCGATCGGATGACCGCCGCACGCGGCGGCACATGTGCGACACGCGCCAACCAACGCGCATGCGATCGCCAATTGGGGTTGTCTTCTTTGTCCAGCAAGCTCGTCGGGTCTTTAGCAATTGTGCTGAAGGCTGATGACGATGGTTGGATTGGAGGACGGCGTCGGAGGTGGCGTCAATCGCGAATTCAGTGATGATGGTGCGGCGGAACCTTAATTAGGGTTCGACGCTGCAAGGTCCACGTCCAGGCTGCATGACCGACGGGCAAGGGCTGCTACAAATCCCAGCCACGGCTTCGATGCAGCAGCAGTCGACCAAGGATGCAGCAGAGTTGCCGGAGTTGCAGCTGAAGCGGAGGAATCCTGCTAGGGTTTCGGCCGCAGTTATTGGTTGCAGCAGATGGCGGCGAAAAGCGTTGTGGTGGTGGACGTTCGATGCAGTGGGAGTGGCTGGAGAAGACGATGACATCAGCTGCAGCAGGAACGGAGGCGGCGATCGGCGGTGAAGCCTCAGCCGGCCAATTGCAAATCGCGAATGCGATTCAGACCTGCATGATTGTGCGCATAAGGCTAAGCCTCTACTCGTATGACGCTGGGCTCGGATGTGACGAGGTGCATCCAGGAACGGGGCCTGTTCATCGTGAGTTCGGTGGTCGACGTACGAGGTGGATGAAGGGCCGAGATCGGCAACGAGTTCGTAGTTCGCGAGATCATGATCTCTTCGGCAGCCCTTCTGCGCGTACGAGCTGGGCTCAGGTTCGATGGTGAGCTCGGCTTGAGCTTGCTCATTATGAGCTCGGCAGATTCAGACGCGGTTCGGATTTGGGCGAGGGTTCGGGCCGTGTGGTGTCGGCCCGGCCCAGTTAGCTCGGCCCGAAATTTTCGAAAAATTAGAGAATAAATTTTTTAAATTAAAATTTATTTATTTTTTGGGAGGAACGGGAGATCAAGACGACGGACTTTGAAGACCGGATCCTGTTCCGGAATTCATTTTATTTGTAATAGAATAGTTTAGACAGGAGTAGTCACACCACGAAAAATGAGTTTTATGTTTGTTTTTATCTCGTTTTTTCTTATCAAAGCATGCTATGGATGCAATTTACATTTTAATAAGCATGTTTTGCCTGTCGAGGTGAATAAATTGCGCTTAGTCGAGCATGTTTTAGGATTGTCAATATAAGCATGATTTAATTTTCTTGCGAGCATGTTTTATTTGCGGCGTTTAGAAAATTATGCTTAGGATTATGTGGCAACATGATCTAGCATGTCGACAAACCTTTTGAAAGAAAAATACTAAGCGGATAAAAACATTGTATTAAAAATGTTGAAGACCTCCATAATTTGATCTTAATGTGAAGTTTTGGTAAAAGTGTGTAAACGATCACATGAACGTGGCTTGCACATTTTATTGAAATAAGTTCACTAGAGTTAAGATTTCTTAACAAAAATGTTTTAATCAAAATGAGTAGTGGGAGCTATTTTAAGTAAACGTCCACACTAACGTGGCTTGCTTAAAATAGTAACTGCAGATTTCTCTAGAGTTTTGATTAATAACAAAGATAGTTTAAAGAAAATGGTTTAATTTTCTAAGTTAAGCTAAAATTATGGTAAAAGCTTAGATATTAGTTATGATACAACTCCCCAACGGAGTCCCTTTCTTAACTAATATGGTCTAGTAAAGTTCAACTATTAATTTCATTTGCCATAAGGAAATAAGGTTGGCTAGAGAATAAAATTAAAGATCGGGTATCTGGTCGAGTAACAAGAACATAAACGTCCACACGAACGTGGCTTGCGGTCGGTGTTACTTGGGCTGTTGAAGGTTTCGTTAAATATTGGTTTATCAAAAGGTTACAATATTTACGTTACGAATTTATGCTTACTCTTTTCTTATGGGTGTCTACGTGTTTATTATTTTCAGATATCACTTTAGGCCCACTTGTTAATGTTCTTACTTCAAAGCCTCTCACTGGTTCCAATTATTTGGAATGGAAGAGAAATCTTGAATATGTCCTTGTTGCTGAAGAGTACAACTTTGTACTCACAACTCCTGAACCTGCTCCATTGACGGATCAGTCCACTAAGGAACAGAGAGTTGAGCATAAGAAGTGGCACAAGGCCAATGATATGGCGAGGTGTTATATAATGACTTCTATGTCTAGCCAGAAGCAATTGGAGCATAAAAGCTTCACTAATGCAGCTAACATTATGCTCAATCTCAAGGAACTCTTTGGAGATAAAGATAGGGCCGCCCGTTTTGAAGCCATGAGGAACTCATGACTACTAGAATGACGGAGGGGACTTCTGTGCGAGATCATGTTCTTAAAATGATGAATGCACAGAATGAATTGGAAGAGTTGGGTGAGATATCGAAGGTGAATCCAAGATCGATATGATACTCCATACTCTTCCTAAATCTTTTGAGAATTTCCATCTAAACGTGGTCATGAACAAAAAGGAGTACACTTCAAACGAACTCCTTAATGACCTAGTGACTGCCGAAGCCATGATGAATAAAGGTGTTACAGCATTATCATCTGTAAGGGCTGGTTCTTCTGCACCGAAAGGTGGGAACAAGAAGAAGGCGTGGCCTCCACACAAGAAGACGGCAGGTCCTAGTGGGAGCAAAGGAACGAAGCCTACCGATGGCGTTAAGAAACCAAAGGAGAAAGGTAAGTGCTTCAAGTGCAACAAGACGGGATATTAAAAGGCTGACTGCCCTCTAAAGAAGAAGAATGGAGGTATGTCTTACTCACTTGTAACTGAAACATGTTTAGCTGCAAGTTCTACCCAGACTTGGGTAGTAGATACGGGCGCAACTGACCTGTATGTTACACCTTGCAGGGATTTCTGCTGAAAAGGGAGTTGAGTGAAGGCGAGATTACCATCTGCATGGGAGACGCCACCAAGGAGGAAGCGACTGCCATTGGAGATTTTCATTTTAGTTTTGGACATTTTACTTTAGTTTTAAGAGATGTTTTTTTGGTGCCGGCGTTTCGGCGAAACTTAATTTCTGTTTCGAAACTTTATGATGATGGTTACTTAGTAGTTTTTGATAGTGGTGTTTCTATCATGAAGAACAATGAGATTATCATTTTTGGTACATTATCTGGTTCTCTCTATACAATAAATTGTCCAATAAATGCACCTTCTTCTTCATATATGGTCCGCCCTCACTTTAGGGGTGAGGGTAGAGAGCAATAATAATCGATTATAGTATAATCGAGTCGAATCCACAGGGAATGCAAGGGCATAAAAGATTCAAGTAGTAACCTAGCTATCTATATCACTATCCAAGCTAAAATATATCATGTTTTTGTATTTTTCCAAAAATTAATGACAAATTCAAATAACAAAATCAACTAGCAAACAAGTATCAAATGATAACTATCAATATAGAAATTATGGTTCCAAATATAATCCAACATTCACTAGAGGCATAGGTTTTGGAATTTGCAAGGATAAACCGATTTAATCCAATTCATACGGGAGTTCTTTATAGGATATACATCAACTCTTTTCTAAAAGCAATCAATGTAAGTGGATTAATCTATGACATCTATCTCCGCTAGGTCTCAAGATGCATAAATCAACTCCAAATAGCTCAATTAATTATCTAGAATCTCCTATTAGCAAGAATTACTAATATGTTGTGATTTGATGCTAAGTGTTATGAACTAAAGCCTACTAAGCATTTAACCAAACACCTTGTATGCACTCAATGATGGCCAATCACTCATGCAATAAAATCAAGTCCCAAACCACAAGACATATGAATTAAAAGGCAAATCCAACTACAATATCCAAAAACCTATTAATCTAGATCATGTCTTCATATATTTGAAACCAAAAGGAAATTAGCTAGACATAATTAAAGGAAATAAACCATAGAAAGTAAATAAAATCATGCTTAAAAGAAAGAGAATTTAATAAGGAAGAAGAAGATGGTCTTCAATTGCAAATCCACAAAGTATAGCTTCAACAATCTTCAAAATACTAAAACGGAAAGAGAGAAAATATTATAGGGTTCTTGGGAGAATAAAATATGCTAAAAGATCCTACCAATGACCTACCAATGAAGTATAATATCCTATTTATATCATTACATTGAGTGGGGGTCAAAACATAATTAGAAAAACATTGAAAATGGGAAAAAATTGAATATTCGGAGAAAAGAAGTTGGGCGGCGCGCCCGCTCCCGGAGGTCGCGTGCCCAAGGCCAAATTTCCTTCATTGGCGCGCGACCGGGGGTAGCCTCTGAAGCAGTCGCGCGCCGGGTCGCGCCCATGTTGCTCCCGCTACGCAATAATTTTATTTCGGCTCGTTCTCCCTCATCCGAACTTCGATTTGCGAACCGATTTTTGGTACGGACTCCTAACGAACTCCTCTTCAACATGGAATGATCAAAGTTGCCAAATGAGTTCTTCATAAACCTGCAAAAAGACACAAAGAAACTCGAGAGAATGAGGAAAACATAAACGAACTTGAACTAGTGAAAACCTAACTTTATAAATTCAATTTCCACATTTTTAACCCTAGGCTTCACCCTAATTAAGCTCGATTCTTCCTCAATTCTAGCCTCCGATCCTTAGCCACATGAATGCTCTTTCCAATTCTTACAAAAATAGATCGAAAACTGAAAAGAAACGAGAAAAGTAGAATGTATGCTACAAGTTAAGAAAACCTAGCATTTCTAACCTTTAAGCACATGAATCGAGACTTAAACACACGCAAAACACACTCAACATGCACATAAAATACATGTTAATCAATATAATGTTATCTCATCATTGAACCCTAGAAAAAGAAAAAGTTCTTCTCAAATGAATCAAACCTATCTTTGGCATTTACAATTGGGTCACATCAACCAAAAGAGGATTCAAAGGTTGGTTAGTTATGGTGTTTTGGAAGGATTCCAAATAGAACCATTACCAACATATGAGTCTTGTTTGGAAGGAAAGATGGTGACTAGACCTTTCAAAGCCAAAGGAAATAGAGCTTCCGAGTTACTGGAATTGATTCATTCTGACCTGTGTGGACCGATGTCAACACAAGCTCGAGGAAGTTATGAGTATTTCGCTACCTTTATTGACGATTACTCGAGATACGGTTACATTTACCTACTTCGCCGCAAGTCCGAGTGCTTTGACAAGTTTAAAGAGTTCAAGTCGGTAGTGCAGAAGAGATTAGGTAAAAGTATCAAGTCATTACGATCTGGTCGTGGTGGCGAGTACCTCAGCACCAAGTTCAAGGCTTATCTGTCAGAAAATGGGATAACGTCCCAGTTGACTACACCAGAAATGCCCCAACAGAACGGTGTAGCTGAGAGAAGAAATCGAACACTTTTGGAGATGGTTAGATCAATGATGAGCTATGCGCCTTTGCCAATTTTGTTTTAGGGATATGCCCTGGAAACAGCAGGTTATCTCCTCAATCTAGTACCTTCTAAATCGGTAAGTAAAACTCCTTCCGAATTATAGACAGGGTGCAAGCCCAGCTTGGGTCATATTCGGCTTTGGGGAAGTCCAGCACATGTGCTGAACAAGGTGGCCGATAAATTAGGTTCTAGAACTGAGGTTAGGTTGTTTATTGGATATCCGAAACGAACGAAAGGTGGCTACTTTATGGTACTCAAGATCAGAAGGTCATTGTGAGCACTAATGCCTGATTCCTAGAGGAGGACTACATAAGTAAGCACCAGGCGAGGAGTGATATTGTGCTCTATGAGTTGAGAGCAATGGCAGCCAGTGATCCAATTCAGCCAAGAGTACAAGAGGATGTACCACAAGTAACTACACCGATTTCTGACACTGAAGTTCCACCGGCGCCTCGTCGTAGTGGGAGGGTTGTTCGTCAACCCGATCAGTTCATGTTTCTAGGCGAGTCCACTGATATTCTCTCTGGTCTTGAACATGAAGAGACCGACCCCTGGACTTACAAGGAGGCAATGGAGGATGATGATGCAGATTCTTGGCGAGAATCTATGGATGCTGAGATTGAGTCCATAGTAGACATAGATGTGTACGACCTTGCGGAGCTGCCAGATGGCAAGAAGGCCATTGGTTGCAAGTGGGTGTACAAAAGAAAGAGAGATTCTGATGGAAAGGTTACGGCCTTTAAATCTAGATTGGTGGCGAAAGGATGCACTCAGCGTGAGGGCATAGATTATGAGGAAACATTTTTGCCGGTTGCCATGATTAAAACCATCAGAACTATCTTGTCCATGGCAGCGCACTTAGACCTAGAGGTTTGGCAGATGGACGTCAAGACTGCATTCTTGAACGGTTATCTTGAGAAAGATAAGCATATTTATATGCGCCAACCTGAAGGCTATGGGGCTAAAGGTCAAGAGCATCTCGTATGGAAGCTGAAGAAGTCCTTGTACGGACTTAAGCAAGCTTCGAGATCCTGGAACATACGTTTTGATAGTGTGATCAAATCTTACGAATTTGTTCAGTGTTCATATTACAGGCTCAGTGCGGATGGAAGCGTGGTAATCTTAGTACTGTACATAGATGACATAGTTCTCATTGGCAAATATGTGAACGTGTTATCAGGCGTAAAGGGTTAGTTGTCTGAACAGTTCAAGATGAAGGATTTGGGAGAAGCTGCTTACATCTTAGGGATCAAGGTGATCAGAGATCGCCAGAAGAGGATGTTAGGCTTAAGCCAAGCTTCATATATTGATACTGTGATTGCCTGTTTTAGCATGCAAAATGCCTAGAAGGGATTTCTTCCTTTCAGGCATGGCATCGCTCTATCGAATGAGATGTGTCCGAAGACATAAAAGGAGATAGATGACATGAAGGCTGTACCGTATGCTTCAGCGGTAGGGAGCCTCATGTATGCAATACTGTGTACTAGACCGGATATCTGTTATGCCATGGGATATGTGGCAAGATATCAGTCTAACCCTGGTCAGGGACATTGGACAGCGGTAAAGCACATCTTGAAGTACATCAAGAGGACAAGGTATTATGTGCTGAATTACCAGTCCGATGAGTTGATCCTGAGAGGGTATATGGACTCAGACTTCCAGGCTAATCGAGATGAGAGGAAATCTACCACCGGTTATGTGTTCACCTTGGGAGGTGGAGCTATCATTTGGAGAAGTGTGAAGCAGAAGTACATCGCAGACTCCACCATGGAGGCCGAGTATGTGGCTGCTTGTGAGGCTGCAAAAGAGGTTGTGTGTGGCTCAAAAACTTCCTTCATGAGCTAGATCTGGTCCCGAGTTTGCCCAAATGTATCGCGGTGTATTGCGATAATTCTGGTGCGGTTGCAAACTGTAAGGAACCCAGAGCTCACAAGGCGAGTAAACACATTGACAGAAAGTACCATATTGTGTGAGATTTCATACAACGGGGTGATATAGAAGTGAAGAAAATCCCTTCAGCTTATAATCTGGCGGATCCATTCACAAAGAGCTTGACAGCCAAGGTTTTTGACAAGCATGTCGATTGATTAGGGTTGCGGACCCACACAATTAAACCTTGAGTATAAGTGGGAAAAGATGTGTAATAGATGCTAGATATAGACACTTGCCTATTGTCACATTGTATACTAAAAGTTTGCTTTAGTATAAGTGGAGATTGATGGATTTGTATACTAGAAAGCAGGCCTTTTAGCTTGTATATATGTGGTTCCATATTTCAATAACAATTTCCTATCTGATTATGTATGAATTGTTTGTTAAGAATTAAACATCTATCCATTATCTTAAAGTTATAGGCTATATGGTGTGTAGTAGATCACGGAAGACCGTAGTAGCCGGTGTCTCTTGAGATATAAACAGTTATCACAGTTGAGATAGTTTCGGATAAAACTATCGGTATAGAGTGTAGCATAAATAGATAAGTAGCTTGTCTTGGTTGCTTGTTTATGCTAGTACATTGATCGTATTGATAGGATCACGGTGAGGTGAATTCTTCTATTCTGACCTAAATAGAAGAATCGAGACCTCGGGGACTTAAATGTTATTTAACGTCACACCTTAAATCTAATTGAGTGACTAAGGGTGTATAGTTGTAGTCTGTTACTTTAATTTACCATGGCTGAGGGTTCAATTATTGCAATCTAATATGACCCGTATCTTGGGCAACAACTATAACTAGTATGATCCTTAGTGCATCTGCAATAGAGCACCGTATCCTGGTAGAACAGGTTGATCACATCCCCCGAGGAATTCATTAAGGATTATCATACTAAACCCTGCAGGTGGATTAAGTTCAAGTATGATGAATAAGGAATGAATGGTACCACTCAGGAATTATATTAAGAAGTTAATTAACAAAAGCAGTCAGAAGCTTTAGATTAATTAACGGATGTGGGACATCTTAAATACGGAGGTGATTTAAGTCTAATACTAGCCGTGAGCTCAATAGGGATAAAACAGGTAGTTCAGTATTATTACTCTACTAGAATGTTTTAATACTTATGATCTGAATTTTATTCTGGGCTGAATATAGAGAATTCAGAACATTGGGAGGCCCTGTTTATCTGCTAGTAGATCCCTGATCTGGCCCAATAAGCTCAATAGGTCACAGTTAAGGAAGAAAGGCCTGATCATCATCAAAGCCCAGTAAGGGGGCATCCATGATGATGATGGGCGGCTATGTCTAGGCCCGTGAGCCAAGACTGCAACTGAAGTCCATTCTCCTCTTATAAATACTAACTTAAGGCCTCAAGATATTAATTGATTGATCTCATAATCTAAGAGAGGCTAGGGTTAAGTGAGAGAGAGAGAGAAGAAGCACGGCGGCGGCAATTTGCTGAGAGACGGCGTGTGCTTCATCTTCTGTGGCTGGATTCGTAGTGTGTTGTCCATCTAACATCGAATTCGAGCAGGGAAACAGATTAGATATTCAAGCGAGCTCTCACATGAAATCCAAGAGGTATATCAATTAACATCCTATGATTGTTATATTTAATTCATAGGAACATGATAGGATTGAATTGAATTAATCATAACCGAAAATGAATCCTTGGGGGCATAAATCGTTATTTGCTGATTGATTAACACATATTTTATGTGCATGTTGAGTGTGTTTGAATGTGTTTGAGTCTCGATTTATGTGTTTTAATGTTAGAAATACTAGGGTTTCTTAACTCTTAGTATACTTTAGACTTTTCTCATTTTTCTTGGTTTTCGACCCATTTTTGTAAGAATTGGAAAGAGTATTCATGTGGATAAAGATTGAAGACTAGGAACGAGGAAGAATCGAGCTTAATTAGGGTGAAACCTACGTTTGAAATGTGGAATTTACATATATAGAGTTAGGGTTTCACTAGTTTGAATTCAATTATGTTTTCCTCGTTCTCTCGAGTCTCTTTATGCTTTTTGCAGGAACAATTGAGAACTCATTTGGGAAATTTGTTCATTCCATGTCGAAGAGGGGTTCGTTAGGAGTCTATAGCAAAAAGCGGATCAAGAATCGGAGTTCGGACGAGAGAGAACAGCGAAAACGGTGAAGCTGCGCAAAAGGACCGGACCGGTGGCGACCCGGACGGCCGCTGACCGCCGGCTGGCCGGCTGAACCACAGAGTTTCCGGCGACCCAGGTGGCGACCCAGGTGGTGGTCGGCCAGGGCGCCGTCGCCCCTTCTCCTTAGCCTCTTGACCGAGTTAGTCGTCTAACTCGGTCCAACTCGACCCAAAACTCACCTATTATGTATTTAAACCCAAAATCTTCCTATTTTGTGGATCTTTTACATATTTTAACATTCTTAGAATCCTAGAAACATTTCTCTCTTTCCTTTTTAGTATTTTGAAGATTGTTGAAGATTTATGTTGAAGATTTGAAGACCCACTCCATCATTCTCTTCCTTATTAAATTCTCTATCTTTTAAGCATGATTTCATTTACTTTCTATGGTTTAATTTCTTCAATTATGTCTAACTAAATTTCTTTTGGTTCTAATGTATGAAGATATGATCTAGATCACTAGGTTTTTGGGTTTTGTTGTTGGATTTACCTTCTAATTCATATGTCTTGTGATTTGGGGCTTGATTTTATTACATGATTGATTGGCCATCATTGAGTGCATACAAGGTGTTTGGTTAAATGCTTAGGAGGCTTTAGTTCATAACACTTGGAATCAAATCACACCATACTAGTAATTCCTGCTAGTAGGGGCTTCTAGATAATTAATTGAGCCATTTAGAGTTAATTTATGCATCTTGAGACCTAGCGGAGATAGATATCAAGCTTAATGGAGTTTCAAATGATGTTATCCGGATGAGGATGTTCGGGTTTTCTCTACAGGACCGGGCCAAAGATTGGTATAAAGGACTAAACAAAGTTAACATTCACACATGGGATGATCTATGCAAGGCCTTCCTCTCTAAATATTTTCCACCATCCAAAGCTCAAAGGCTTATCTCCGATATTTCACACTTCTCTCAACAAGGTGATGAGACTTTGTTTGAAGTATGGGAGAGGTATCGAGAGCTTCTTAGAAAATATCCTCAACATGGCTTCATGGAAGGTCAACAAATTACCACTTTTTATAGTGGTCTCACACCACACACAAGAAGCATCGTGGATGCTACTTCCGGAGGATGCCTAGTGAATCGAAATACCAAGGAAGCCTTGAGGATTATTGAAGAAATGGCCGCCAATAGCTATCAATGGCCAATGGAGAGGGCCCCTTCTAGGAAGGTTGCTTCTATCGATGATGAGAAGTTCGATGCATTGGCAATGGAGGTTGCTAATATGAAGAAGCAATATGAAGAAGAGAGGAAAGCTCAATCTCAAGCTCAAGTTCAAAGTGTTCAACAATATCAAGAGAACTTGGAGTCTAGTGGAAGTGAAGACTTGAATTTTATAAACCAAAGGCAATATGGAAATTTCAATAAAGGGGGTTTCCAAGGACAACAAGGAGGATTCCAAGGAAGGCCACAAGGAGGAAATTCTTATGGTTATCAAGGAGGCTATCAAGCCTATAATCCAAACAACCGGAACCATCCTAACCTCTCCTACGGAAATCCTAACAATGCTCAATTGCCACCTCTCGGATTCTCCATTTCTCAAGGAGTTATTGAAGAACCAAAGAAAACATTTCCTTCTATTGAGCAACTTGTCCAACAAATGGCAAATCAACAAAGCTCGTTTATCACCCAAACCTGTCAAAAAGTGAGTGCATTGGAGAATTCTCTCACCTCTTTGACAAAGCAAGTGAAGATGATGGAGGGCCAAATAAGTCAAATGGCTAACCAAGCCACCACCCAACATACTCCGGGAAAGTTTCCGAGTAATACGGAGGTCAATCCAAAGAACCAATGCAATGCTAACACACTTAGGAGTGGAAGAGCTTATGAGAATTATGCTACATCCGGAAGTGGAAAAGAGGAAGTCATTGTTGAAGATATACCCTATGAGGAGTCTCCTACCAATGAAGAGAATTCAAGGAAAGAAGTTCAAGGAGAAGCTCCTAAGGCAGTGCTAGTAGAGACTCCTCTCCCTACCAAGGATGTTATTATGAAGGCTCCATTTCCTCATCGTCTAGGCAAGCATAAGGTTGACGAAAAGTTGATGAGATTTTTGGAGATATTCAACAAAGTACAAATCAACATTCCCTTGCTTGATGCACTCTGAGATAGGCCCGATTATGTGAAGTTCTTGAAGGATGCCGTTGCTAACAAGAGAAAGTTTGGTTTATTTGAAACAATTAACCTAACAAAGGAGGTTAGTGCGGTGATCCAAAGGAAGATGCCTTTGAAAAAGAAGGATCCCGGAAGCTTCACAATAACATGTGTGATTGGAGGGAAAAAGTTTGGAAATGTCCTATGTGACCTTGGAGCTAGCATCAATTTGATGCTATTGTCTATTTTTAGGAGATTGGATATTGGAGAGATCAAACCTACTTCTATTTGTCTCCAAATGGCCGATCATTCCATATCTTATGCTCAAGGAGTGGTTGAAGATGTGTTAGTGAAAGTTGAGGAGTTCATCTTTCCCGCGGACTTCGTTATCTTGGATATGCCGGAGGATAAGGATATGCCCCTCATTCTTGGGCGTCCTTTTCTAGCAACCGGAAGAGCTCTTATTGATGTGCAAGATGGGAATCTTACGCTTAGAGTTAATGAAGAGACTCTCACTCTTTCCATCTTTGAAGCTATGAAGAGAGGAGATGACGCAACCTATGAGGAATGCAATTCAATCACCACCTTGCCAACATCTATGGCAAAGGATCTCACGGAAGAAATCATCGCTAATTCTTTCTATTCTTATTCCGATTTGGATGATGCTTGCGATGATTTGTTGGAGTTTATTGCTTATTTGGAAGCAAATCAAGGATCATTGAAGGATGAAGTTCATTACCTTGATATCAACCAACCAGGGGAGAGTGGGAGTTCAACTAAGGTGGAATCTTCTTCAAACACTTCTCAAGAGTTGAAACCTCTTCCCGTTCACCTAAGGTACGCCTTCCTTGGTGATAATGACTCTTTTCCCGTTATAGTGTCACAACACTTGTCAGAGTCCGAATTGGACAAGTTGTTGCGTGTCCTTAGGGAGTTTAACGATGTTATTGGTTGGTCTATTGATGATATCAAGGGTATTTGTCCATCTATATGCATGCATCGTATTCTATTGGAAGATGATTGTCATCCTAAGGTTCAACCTCAAAGGAGGTTGAATCCGGTCTTGCAAGAAGTGGTGAGAAAAGAGGTGTTGAAGCTATTAGATGCGGGAATGATTTACGCCATCTCGGATAGTGAATGGGTGAGTCCTACCCAAGTTGTTCCGAAGAAAGGGGGGATGACGGTGGTCAAGAATGAGAATGATGAGACTATTGCTACAAGGGTTGCCACCGGATATCGAGTGTGTATTGATTATAGGGCTTTGAATTCGGCTACAAGGAAAGATCACTTTCCTTTGCCCTTTATAGATCAAATGTTAGATCGTTTGGCGGGCTATGAGTACTATTGCTTTCTTGATGCGTATTCAGGATATAATCAAATTGCCATAGCCCCGGAGGATCAACACAAGACGACCTTTACATGCCCTTATGGAGTATTTGCATATAGGAGGATGTCTTTCAGGTTATGTAATGCTCCGGCCACTTTCCAAAGGTGCATGATGTCTATCTTTGGAGGCTTGATCGAAAATATTATGGAGGTATTCATGGATGACTTCTCAGTTTTCGGGAAGACCTTTGATTCTTGTTTGGATAATCTCACAAAGGTGTTACAAAGGTGTTAAAGGTAAGGATACTTCTCTTGTTTTGAATTGGGAGAAGTGCCACTTCATGGTTAGAGATAGAATTGTGCTTGGGCACAAAGTTTCTAGAGATGGTTTGGAAGTTGATAGAGCCAAGATTGTTGCTATAGAGAAGCTTCCACCCCCTACAAATGTGAAATCAATCCAAAGTTTCCTTGGTCACGCGGGGTTCTATAGAAGATTCATTAAAGATTTTTCAAAGATCACAAAGCCACTTTGTGATCTCTTGCAAAAAGATGTGAAGTTTGTCTTTGTTGGAGAATGTTTGAAAGCTTTTGAGACATTAAAGAAAGCCCTCATCTCTACTCCTATTCTCATCAAGCCCAATTGGAGTGAATCTTTCATATTGAAGTGTGATGCAAGTGATTATGCTTAAGGAGTGGTTTTGGGGAAAATGAGAGACAAAGTTTTTCGAGTCATTTATTATGCTAGTAGAACCTTGGATGGTGCTCAAAGGAACTACACAACAACTGAAAGGGAATTCTTTGTCATTGTCTTTGCTTTTGACAAATTCCGGTCATATCTTGTTGGGAATCACACTATTGTCTATTCGGATCATATGGCTATACGACATCTCATAGCCAAGAAGGATGCAAAACCTCGATTGATTCGTTGGATTCTCCTTCTACAAGAATTCAACATGGAGATTCGTTGGATTCTCCTTCTATAAGAATTCGACATGGAGATTCATGATAGAAGAGGAGTTGATAATGTACTAGCCGATCACATGTCAAGGCTTGAAAATCCAGTTGAAGGTGAAGATTTGAGATTAAATATCAATGAGTGCTTCCCGGATGAGAGAATCATGGTCTTGAAATGTAAGGATTCTTGGTTTGCCGATTTTGCTAATTATCTTGTGCTTCGAGAGTTGCCACCAAATCTCTCGGATTATCAAAAGGCCAAGTTCCTTAGAGATATGAAGTTCTACTATTGGCAAGATCCATATTTATGGAGAAGATGTGCCGATGGTCTTATTAGAAGATGTGTTATGGATGGTGAATGGCTTAAGATTATTGAAGATTGTCATGAGGGACCAAATGGGGGTCATTTTGGGGCAAATCGTACGGCTTGAAAGGTTTTTCAAAGTGGATTCTATTGGCCTTCGATTTTTAGGGATTGCCAATCATTTGTGAAGAATTGTGATAGGTGTCAAAGGATGGGGAATATCACAAAAAGGGATGAGATGCCTCAAAACATCATGGTCGAGGTTGAATTGTTTGATGTTTGGGGGATAGACTTCATGGGACCATTCCCTAATTCTTGTGGTTTTTCTTATATCCTTCTTGCTATTGAGTATGTTTTAAGATGGGTCGAAGCCAGTCCAACTTCGACTAGTGATTCCAAGGTTGTGATCAAGTTTTTGAAGAAGAACATATTAACTCGGTTTGGAACTCCAAGGGCATTGCTTAGTGATGGGGGGTCTCACTTCAATAATAAGTGGTTGGGAAGTGTTCTTGCGAAATATGGAGTGAAGCACAAGATCACCTCTCCTTATCATCCTCAAGCTAATGGTCAAGCGGAGCTTCCAAATCGGGAGATCAAGCAAATCTTGGAGAAGACAATCACTAATCGAAAAGATTGGGCAAAGAAACTTGATGATGCTTTGTGGGCCTATCAAACTGCCTATAAAACCCCCATTGGTATGTCTCCGTATCAACTTGTGTTTGGAAAGTCTTGTCACTTACCTTTGGAGATTGAACATAAGGCGTTTTGGGCTTTAAAGAAGATTAATCTTGAGTTTAAGGAGGCCAGAGTGAATAGGAAGAATTATCTTGTGGAGTTAGAGGAATGGAGAAACGAGACTTATGAAAATTCTCGGATTTACAAGGAAAGAGCCAAGAAGTTTTATGATTTGGAGATTCGAAGCAAGGTGATCATTCCGGGTGATGAGGTTCTTCTCTTTAACTCTCGTCTTCATCTTTTCCCCGGAAAACTCAAATCAAGGTGGACCGGTCCTTACATTGTGAGTAGGAGTTTCAAGAATGGCACATTTGAACTTCTAAAGAATGATGGTTCTACCTTCGTTGTTAATGGACATCGACTCAAGCTCTATTTCAATTCGAAGAAGTTTAAGGAGGAGTCGACCATTCTTCTTAATGATGCTTGATTCGGAGGCTATGTCGAGCTAACGACATTAAACAAAGCGCTTGTTGAGAGGCACCTCAACACGTATCCTTTTCTTTTTCGTTTTTGTGAGTTTTTATGTCATTTTTCAATTTTTGAGTTTGTTGCAATTTTTGTTCTATTTTTCAGAAAAACCATAAAACAATAGAAAATGTTGAAAAAGAAGGTTGAAAAATACTTATGAAGAATAAAGAGGAGGTCGAGAGGGACCCGGTGCTTCGAAAAGGGTCGAAAAAGGTCGAGAAACGTGTCAAAAATGACCAAAAAAGGAAACGGGGCGAGCTGCTGGCGACCCGAACGGTGACTGGCAGGACCGCCGGCTAGGTGGCTGAGATTCAGAGCATACGGCGGTCCAGGCGGCGACCGGCCAGGGCGCCGCCGGCCCTTCCTCTCCCCTTTATTTCTATTTTTGTTTCTTTTCACCTCATTTTTATTCATTTTATGTTTTCCATTTTTATTTCTTAGAACAAACCCACTTTCTCACTCTAAAAACCTAGATTTTCTTCTTCTAATTACTCTCTAATCACTTAGAATTAAGCAAATTCCTTCCATAGGTTCATTACCCATCCCAAAATCTACATTTTGAACCGAATAATTCACTTTTTCACCCACTCTAGCTCCAAAAATGAAAATTTGGTTCTTTTGGGTAAAGAGTTGAGTTCTTCAAGTTCTTCAAGAAGATGAGGTAATGTGCCCTATATCCTTATTCATATGAGTTTCTACTTGCAAGATATGAAATGGTATGAGTATTTACTTTATCATTTTCATGAAACTAAGTAGAAATTCTTACCTAGGATTTTTCTTGATTATTCAAGAAACTTGTGGGTGAACCATGGAAATGAGCATGCATTGGCTTGTATTTATGTTTCTCTTATGCACTTAGGCATGGTTGATTTGTGTTTGAATGAAAATTTGCATGATCCATGAAATTTTGAGGGATATGCTTGCTCTTTATTGGGAAATTCATTTCTTGAGTGGTTAAGGCTTGAAGAAAGCATGAATTTATGAATTCTTGATTTACAAATTGAAATTCATGGCATTCTTTTTGTTCACTTAAAATTCAATGTGAATATGCATTCATTTTCATGTGACTACTCATGAATGAGTTTGGAAGTGCTCAATGCTTTTGTTAAGAAAATATGAAATTATTGCTTGTTTTGGTTAGGAAATTCATTTCTTATGAAATATGCATGCTAGATGGAGAGTGATATTTGTGGAAATATTGCTCACACCTTGACAAAGTTTGGATTATTTTCTCAAATCTCACTTTGCCTTGTTTGTGGTTTGTAGGAAAAAGGATTCTAAAGGGAAAGGAAATGCCACCATCACTTCTAAGGAATTGATTGTCTCTCTCTCCAAAAAGAGGAGAAATGATGCCTCTTCATCTTCACAAGTACCAAGAAGAGATCCAAAGACACCGGAAGCTCATGACATTCATTTGGAGTCTTATGAAGAAAGAGCAAGATTTGTTGTTCTCATATCAAGAACCATTATACCAACTCAATTTCCATCTAAGGACACATTGGTGAAGTTAGGGCTTTATGATAACATCAAAGTCCTCTTTGACAATATAGGATAGGGAAGTATCCTAGAGGATACTCTTGAAGATAGGAGAACATATGAAAAGGTGGTTCTTGAATTTATGAGCACATTGGAAGATGAGAGCATCCATACTATGGAAAGCATCAAATTTCAATTATTTGGAGAGCATCATGAGTTGAGTTTGGAAGCGATAGATGACATCTTTGGAGTCTCACATGGAGGTGATGTGTTGGTGGAAAGAGCTTTTGAGCATAGTTTCATGTGGAATAAACTTGCTCCAATCACCATGGAAGGCTTTAGAGCGGGATACTCAAAATCAAATGAGGTGAGAAATCCGGTCCTAAGAATGGTGTTGAAGATCCTTGCTCACACTATGGTGGCAAGAACGGAGAATACTTCGGTTCGAGTTGATGATCTCTTTATTATTCAAGCCATGCTAACCAAGAGGCGCATAAGCTTTTCTCACATTTTCCTTGCTCAAGTCATGAAGCAAGCAAGGGCACCAAGTAGGAAGATTAACATAGGAGGAATGCTCACCCCTTTGGCTAAGAAAATCAATGATGATCTTAGTGGATATACTCCGATGAGAGGTTCATATTTGATTGATGTTGAGAAGCTAAGAAACATGAGGTTTCTTGTATCACTAGACCTCCCTTTTATTTCATTCAAGATGATGAAAGGACATTCCCTCTTCCAAATGCAATGAGTGTGTTGGTAACCGATCTCCATGATCGGGAGAATTGGCACTTGAATACCCCCACTCATAAATTCATCAAAGAGAATCATATTTTCAACTATGGAGAAGACATATGGAGGGAATGCCTTTTGCTCAAGATGATGAAGAAATGGAAGATTCTACAAGGGGTGAACCAATGTCAAGGGGTGAACCAATGTCAAGAGGTGAGCCAAGTTCAAGAAGAGAGCAAGTTCCAAGAGAAAGAGGGTATGAAGAGAGGTTTGAAGCCCTTGAGGGGAGGATGGCAAGCATGGAGCGTGGATTTAAATCCCTTGATGCACAAGTCACTGTGATGAGACAAGAAGTAACTTCAATGCGAATTACTCAACTTGAGAAAGCACAAAGAGGTGAAAGGATGGAAAAACAAGCAAACTCGATAATGGAGTTATTGGAGAGTCTTCGGATGCACCAAGGCAATCGAGGGGTGACATGGCCCCTACTTCCTCCACCATAGCTTGGACCTTTGTGAGTGTAATTTAAATTTCTTATATATCTTTCTCGCCAAACTCATTTTAGAATTTATTTTCTAAAATAAGTTTGGGGGAGGGGGGTAGGATAAGAAATTTAAATTACTTACATTTTTATGTCTTTTTCATTCCTTTACTAGTTCTTTTCTTATTTGCTTTACTTGGTTGGTAGTTTCATGACTTTGTGTATCTTTGGGTTAATCTTGTATGCTTGGTGGATTGATTGATTGAGAAGTTGTTGATTTGAGAATGTGGAAATATGGTTGGTTTTAGAGTGAGAGGTGTAGTTTGGAGAATAAATGTGAAAGTTTGGTTTGCTTTAGTGTGTTTAGTATGTTTTCATGTTATATTTGTGTGTTTTTGTTAATTGGAAGGAAGATTGGGGTTAAGGAAAGAATGTTGAATGCTTGATGTTTGAATTTGTGAGTTGAGTTTGGGTGAAGGAGAATAGTTGATGAAAGTTTTCTTTGTTTTGTTGGTTTCTGAATGTGAGCTTGAATGTGAATTATTTTTTTTAAATTTGAAGAGTTTTTGAATTGGAAAAAATGTTGAATGAATGTTTGCTTGCTTGAGTGTGAAAGAACGTGTTTAATTGCCCAAGTGCATTTTGGGTGAGATGCCAATGATTGATGTTAAAAAGGTAATATTTTTGAAATTTCTCAAGTTTGAGTCAAGCATGATTAGGGTTATTTCACTTGAATAGCTTGAAAGGATTGATCTTAGGCACTTAGGCTCTAGACAAAAAGCTTGAGAGGATTTTGAGCCTTAAACTATGCATTTTACATAGTGAATATCCTTTCTAGAGAGCTTGATCTTGCATTGCATTTTCTTTACTAGAACTTGCCTTGATACTCTTGTTAGAAGTATTACATGTGTGCATGATTAGGAGATGATCTTAGGCCATCATTGAATAGCCCATTTTCCCTAAACACTAACCTATCTTTCATTACCATTGTCGTCCCATTTTGAGCCTTGAATGGAGTCTTTTCTTCTTGAACCGGATGATAGGGGGTGAAGGATGGTTAAGGGAACCTTGGTGAAAGTTAAAAATGCATGAAAAATGGTGGGTGATGGTGAAGGGTCTAGAGATTGATTTTGAAATGAAAGGACACTCCTATAAGCTCAAAGTTAGAATAGAAAAGAATAAGAACAAAGTTGTTGTTCCAAAAAAAAAATACGTAAGAACAAAGATCTTACGAGAAAAAGAGAAGAATAAGAGCATAAAGGAGTGTTTCTTTAAATGTTTGGCAGAAGCTTGGATTCATTTGATAAGAAGGGGTTGGACAAGGTGCAAGATGAAGAAATTCATACTTACAAAGGTGAAGAAAAGGGGTAAAGGTACTTGAATGAAAATTGAAGTCACTTAACCTAAAATTCCCTACCTTAACCAATGACCCTACATTACAAGCTTAATAAAGACCTTTTTGATCCTGATTTGTGCATGCATTGTAGTATTGGGAACTTGAGTTGATAGGCAAGCTTATGGTTAAAGATGTGTATTGCATGATTTCGATGAGTGTTTACCATTTCCATATATTATTAAGATGCTTGAGTTGATCTTATGAATGTTTGGTTTGACTTGAGAATTTTCTTGAACTAAAATGGTTTTTGAGGTTATATGAGGCATCGAGGAACTCAAAATGCACACTCCATACTTGTTAAGTGTTTTGATTGTTCGTTTCATTATTCGGGATGAACAATGGCTTAAGTTTGGGGGAGTGATTAACACGTATTTTATGTGCATGTTGAGTGTGTTTGAATGTGTTTGAGTCTCGATTTATGTGTTTTAATGTTAGAAATACTAGGGTTTCTTAAATCTTAGTATACTTTAGACTTTTCTCGTTTTTTTTGGTTTTTGATCCATTTTTGTAAGAATTGGAAAGAGTATTCATGTGGATAAGGATTGAAGACTAGGAATGAGGAAGAATCGAGCTTAATTAGGGTGAAACCTAGGTTTGAAATGTGGAATTTACATATATAGAGTTACGGTTTCACTAGTTTGAATTCAATTATGTTTTCCTCGTTCTCTAGAGTCTCTTTATGCTTTTTGTAGGACCAATGGAGAACTCATTTGGGCAATTTCATCATTCCATGTCGAGGAGGGGTTCGTTAGGAGTCCATAGCAAAAAGTGGATCGAGAATCGGAGTTCGGACGAGAGAGAACGAGCGAAAACGGTGAAGCTGCACAAAAGGACCGGATCGGTGGCGACCCGGACGGCGGCCGCCGGCTGGCCGGGTGAACCACAGAGTTTCCGGCGACCCAGGCGGCGGTCGGCCAGGGCGCCGTCGCCCCTTCTCCTTAGCCTCTTGACCGAGTTAGTCGTCTAACTCGGTCCAACTCAACCCAAAACTCACCTATTATGTATTTAAACCTAAAATCTTCCTATTTTGTGGATCTTTTATGTATTTTAACATTCTTAGAACCCTAGTCCCTCTTTTCTTTTTAGTATTTTGAAGATTGTTGAAGATTTATGTTGAAGATTTGAAGACCCATTCCATCATTCTCTTCCTTATTGAATTCTCTATCTTTTAAGTATGATTTCATTTACTTTCTATGATTTAATTTCTTCAATTATGTCTAGCTAAATTTCTTTTGGTTCCAATGTATGAAGATATGATCTAGATCACTAGGTTTTTGGGTTTTGTTGTTGGATTTACCTTCTAATTTATATGTCTTGTGATTTGGGGCTTGATTTTATTGCATGATTGATTGGCCATCATTGAGTGCATACAAGGTGTTTGGTTAAATGCTTAGGAGGCTTTAGTTCATAACACTTGGAATCAAATCACACCATACTAGTAATTCTTGCTAGTAGGAGCTTCTAGATAATTAATTGAGCCATTTGGAGTTAATTTATGCATCTTGAGACCTAGCGGAGATAGATGTCATAGGTTAATCCACTAATATTGATTGCTTCGAGAGAAGAATTGATGTTTACTATAAATAGAACTCCCATATGAATTAGATTAAAATGGCTAATCCTAATAAATCCTAAAACCTAAGCCTCTAGTGATTATCGGATTATATTTGGAACCAAGCTTTCTAATATTGTTTGTTAACTCTTTTTATTATTTGTTCTCTAGTTTGTTTGTTACTTACTTTATATTTTTCATTAGCTAATCAAAAACACAAAAACATGTCACTTGCAAGCTTGAATAGTAGTTAGATAATTAGATTACTGCTTGAAACTCATTCGGATTCGACTCGATTATACTATAATCGATTATTATCACTCTCTACACTGACCCCTAAAGTGAGGGCGGATCACTGATAGGTTCCTTCAGAGAGTGCAGATGATGAAGAGATGGTGGTGACGGGAGTCCATTTGATGAGATCCGCTTGCCGCCTACTAGAAGAGAGCATGGGAGTGTTCGGAGAGTGGAAGAGCCGATTGCTAGAGAGTAAGTGATAGTAGTCGGAACGTGTCCGTCTGCTTGACCAGCAGGCGGAATATATAGGATGGTCGGGTTGTCTAGGGTTTTCCCGTTAAACCCTAGTCCTTATCGGTTTATTGAGATTGTGGGAAGCCTATCCCGATTGATACGCTCCGTCTATTATGTTGAAATCGTTTGAAACGTTAGACTGTTCGGCTGACTACGTGGACCCCTAGGCAGATATGGGTCTGACTAGCCCAACAGACAGAAAGTTGGGCCGACAGTATTTTGATGGGCCGATTAAGTAGGCCGTTTGGCTTGGGCTGGCTGCCAACTATCGACTGCTTATGGACAATCGGGCTTGGGCTAATTGGACGGATTTTATCCACTACAGTGGGTATTTGACAATTTGGCCCAACTAAAAAAGCATGAAATCAAAACTAAAAATAAATATGGAAAAAACTTAAAAAGGCATGAAATCAAAATTATAAGAAGCATGAAATCGAGATTAAAAAAACATAAAATTAACACCAAAATGCATGAAAAAAATTAAAAGAAGCATGGATTAAAATCTAATAAGTATGTACTAAGATCTGAATTAAAATTATTTATTCATTATTTTGTAATGCATAAATACTGAATTTAAGCACTATAAAAAAAATTAAACAAGCATATATGAAAAGCAAATTAAGCACGTCAAAATTCGTAAAATACATAATTTCATATCTAAAAAAGCATGAAAGTAAAAAAACATAAAATAATGTAAAAAAGCATTTTGACAATATTAAAAAACATCATAAAATAGTGAATAAGCATTTTTAGGATCAAATAAAAAGCTAATAAAGCAATATAAAGTTAAACACATGTTTTTTTTATAAAGCAATATAAATCATTTCTAGATACTTATTACATTAAATTTTCAATGCTTGTGTATAACATTAGTGTTGCTTTTATCCTGAAAAGGAAATAAATTGCAAGCAAGAAGAGAAATCAGAAAAATTAAAAAACAAATGTTTGGAGTATGCATATTCTTTATATATAAACAATGGATACCAAAAAAATATTAACGGCACTAAAAAGAAAATGTTAAAAGGAAATAGAGCATACTTAAATAGATAACTATTATTAAGGAATTAATCCCACGATGTAAGGACGTTAAATGATTGAGGTATTTTAATTTACTATATTATCCCTCCCCACATAAAACTATCAAAATAAAACTTAAATTTTCATTAATTGATAACCGTAGATCTAGTCAAAATTAATGAACAAGATTAGTTCCTAGTTCTCATGAAAGTAAGGGTTCTCATATGAATCACTCCTTATATATATATATATATAGAGTTTGGTTCATATGTTAATAAATCATGATGTGTTAAATAGGAATGAATCTGGACTATTGATCTTAATCAAATCTATGGTTGTCATTGATTTAAGCATGATTTCAAGGTACAATAAGCATGATTTCATTTAAGCATGAATTGATACATTTAAAAGCACAATTATATATATATATATATATATATATATATATATATATTTTAAGATGATCAATAATGGTTCCCCATTTCCCTCTTATGGTGACTCGAACCCCCGACAGTTCCATATTTGTTTATCCAAACTAATCTTATATCGAAATTAAGTCTTATTAATAAAAAGATCTATAAATATTTTGTTGCAAGCATTGTGTAGTCTTCTTCACCTTTTCAGACCAAAAATATTAATTTAATTAGGATTCTCATGCAAAGTACGTATTAATATATCTATTAATTTATACAGTACATGAGAAATATCAGAATACATGTACATACTATATAGGACAATTGTAGATAAATTTTTAGGGAATAAATATATTGATCTAGAGCAATTGTGCATATTTATATATTGAGATGGAGAACATCAAATCAATGCAAGTGGCGGTAGTCATCATCCTCGTAGTAATCTTCTAAACGCCCAGCTGCGGCCCGAACAACGTCCAAGTAAACCCCGAGCTCATTATTCCGGTCCCCGACATGACCCGGATCAAACGAGCCCCGGCCCAAATTGCCACCTGCACTCTTCCAGTTCATTCTCAGAGTCATTGATCTGACCCCAAATCCTCAGATGATCATCGGAACCCAAGATCTTCAGCGCCTTCTCGAGGCTACGATCAACATCTTTGTAATTCTCCGAGCACAGATAGTACTTGTTTTTCAAATTTTCATCATTCGAATCCCTGTACCACTGCTCGAATCTCCTTGCACTTCGCCCTCGCCAGATCAATCATGCCGTCGGTGATGTCGCGGTTGTCGGAGCTTTCGAACCGGCCCAACGAGGACTTTAAAATATTCCAACACGCGTCTTGGTTTTCACTCCAGGAGCACAGGTCCCTCAAAAAAATTTCCGAGTCATTGGAATCCGAATCACGTGATCTTCTCCATCTTCTTCTGTGGACAGTTGAAGTTGGAACTACAATCGCGAGAATGAGAGCGACGAGGATTGCTTTTTGCCAATAGAGAACCATTTTTTTCCTCTTTGGGTTGGGATTTTTGGAGGTTTTGTTTCTGATGAAATATATCATGTAAGTGAGCTTGTTTTATAGTAGTTGTAAGTGCGTTGATATTGCTATTTAATGCTTGTATTTTAGAAGTTTCAGTTTTTTAATTTTGATGTTATGTCTTGTTCGTGATTAATAAAATACGTTAGTTTGAATGTTATTTTTTTGTCATATTTTATTTTTAGATTATTTGAATATTTGTTCGCTTGATCCTAAAGTGGGGAATGATTATAAAATGAAAAAGAAATCATAAACATAAAATGAAGAGAGTTGTGGCTATTCCATCTAATGGCTTCTGGAAATATAATATTGACAGCAGCACCTGTGTCTAATAAGAACACCCTCTTTATATCATATCGTTCTACTTCCGCCGTGATGACTAAAGCGTCATCATGAGGTTGGTTGAGAGATCTATCATCTTGACTTCCAAAAGAGATTTCTGGGAGAGGCAATTCTTTTTTCCACTTTAAAGGCATCATGTCTTTCTAGCATCTGAACTTCTCTAGCATATATGCCTTCCGGCTACGGTTTGAATCTCCTGCGGCAGGTCCTCCATATATCATGTTAATCAATCCGTTTTTCCGAATGTTTCTCCTTGCGGAGTTTTCTCCATACTTATCCCTTCCTTGTCATCTGATCGAATTTATTTTCGTAAGGTAATTAATGCACGTAGACAAGGAATTAATGAACACGAAAGCAAACGGAACACAAAGGGATTTACGTGGTTCGATCTATTGGAATAGATCTACGTCCACGGGCGGAAAGAGTATGGATCTTTATTGCTATATGTGTGTGTAGCTTTTACAAGATTGTTCTTCCCCCTTCAATCTATTCTAAACCCCTATTTATAGGTATTTACATATGGAATCCGACTAGGATTACAAGTCTTTTCCTCTTAGGACTCTTTGGCTTGATCTCCTCCTTTATTGGATAAACACCGAGCTTCTATATCTCTTGGAGCTTAAATTGTAGTCGATGTAGTAGTTGCCTTGGTGTAGAAGTCTCTTTGAAGTAGGTTGTAGCTGACTGTGCCGAGCTGCATAGGGCTTTAGTTGGGCCGAGCTGCGTTGGCCGAGCTTAACTGTCGGGGCCCAATTATATTGGGCTCGATGCTTGGGCCTAGTAGCTAGGCCATATCCTATCACATCCCCCCCCCAAAAAAAGATATGGAAGTGAGGGTGCGGTTCGGGGTAAAAAGTTGAAGTAAGAGTAGTGAAAGTGCATTGCCCCGACGAAAATAGAAATTTCGACGAAGTCGAAATGTCTACCGCCTCGTTAGGACGAGGTCGAGCTTAATTTCACATTGCCCCCTCGGAAATTAGATTTCGACGAAGTCGGAATGCGTACCGCCTCGTTAAGACGATGTGAAGCTTAATTTCGCATTGCCCCCTCAGAAATTAGATTTTGACGAAGTCAGAATGCGTACCGCCTCGTTAGGACGAGGTGAAGCTTAATTTCGCATTGCCCCCTCGGAAATTAGATTTTGACGAAGTCGGAATGCGTACCGCCTCGTTAGGACGAGGTGAAGCTTAATTTCGCATTGTCCCTTCAGAAATTAGATTTCGACGAAGTCGGAATGCGTTCCGCCTCGTTAGGATGAGGTGAAGCTTAATTTTGCATTGCCCCCTCGGAAATTAGATTTCGACGAAGTCGGAATGCGTACCGCCTCGTTAGGACGAGGTGAAGCTTAATTTTGCATTGCCCCTTCGGAAATTAGATTTCGACGAAGTCGGAATGCTTGCCACCTCGTTAAGACGAGGTGGGTATAAAATTTGCATTGCCCCCTCGGAAATTGGATTTCGACGAAGTGGGAATGCTTGCCACCTCGTTAAGACGAGGTGGGTAAGAATTTTGCATTACCCCCTTGGAAATTGGATTTTGACGAAGTGGGGATGCTTTGAATAGCACGACTTCGTCAAAGACAAAGTTTAGGCTTTAATTAGCACGACCTCGTCTTCAGACGAGGTTTAGGCTTTGAATAGCACGACTTCGTCAAAGACGAAGTTTAGGCTCTTCTCCGTTTTAAACAAATGCCGTATCTATGTTTTTAACCGAGGTGGTGCCTCCTCGTTTTAAACAAAAGTAGTTCTTCCTCGCTTTTAACAAAGGTGGTGCCTTCATTTTAAGCAGAGGCAGTTTGTACTTCTATTTTTAACAAGGTTAGGTTGGTACGCGCGTTTGGAATTTACCCCAAATATGGAGTTTATTAAGTTACCCTTGTCAGGGTTTAATAGCTCTACCTCGTCATAGGATGAGGTTTTGGCTTTAGATAGCTCTACCTCGTCGTAGGATGAGGTTTTGGCTTTAGATAGCTCTACCTCGCCGTAGGACGAGGTTTAGATAGCTCTACCTCATCGTAGGACGAGGTTTTGGCTTTATATTCCTTATTTGTCGAGATAATATGCATAAGTGGAGTAGAGAGAGAGGTGCAAGATATATGCAAATGCAAGATATATGCAAGACCCTAAAAAGACGACCTAAATGACCTAAATGAACTATATGAACTTGGACATTACTCTCGGCCACTTATGCAAGGTATCTCTTTAAATGAGTAATGTGCCGTACACGGGGTATTGGCTTACTGGATAAATGGGCGAGCTTGTACGACCCTTTGCCGAGGACTTCTTCAACTCGGTACGGTCCTTCCCATGTGGCTTCAAGCTTGCCGAGCCTTTCCGCTTTACTGACCTCGTTGTTCCGAAGTACAAGGTCGTCTGCTTGGAATTGTTGGTACTTCACTCTTTGGTTGTAATACCGAGCTACTTGTTGCTTGTACTTGGCTTCTCTTATGTAGGCGAGCTCTCTTTCTCTTCCAACAGATCCAGTTCGGTTCGGAGGTCTTCCTCGTTGACTTCGGCTGTGAAGTTGAGAGTACGCGGGCTCGGCAGGCCGATCTCTACCGGGATCACTGCTTCGGTTCCATACACCAAACTATAAGGTGTTTCGCCGTTCGAGGTCCGGGGAGTTGTTCGGTACGACCATAGAACTTGAGGTAAATTTGCTGCCCAATCTCCTTTGGCTTTGTCGAGGCGGGTCTTGAGTCCCTTGACGATCGTTCTGTTCATAACTTCGGTTTGGCCGTTCGCTTGAAGATGAGCTACCAAAGTGAACTTTTGGTAAATGTGAAGCCCTTCACACCATTCTCTGAATGTCTGATCGGCGAACTGCGTTCCGTTATCTGAGATGAGGGTGTGAGTGTGAGGTATGCCGAAGCGGCATACTATGTTTTTTCAGACGAAGTTGAGGGCGTTCTTGCTTGTGATTTTTTCCAAGGGTTCGGCGTCCATCCGTTTGGTGAAGTTGATGGCTACGATGAGAAACTGGAATTGGCCGAGAGCTTTGTCTAGTGGACCGACGATGTCTATGCCCCGTTGCATGAACGGTTACGGGCTTTGCATGCTGGTGAGGTTGGAGACTTGCTTAAGATTTTCCTAGCTTTGAGCTTATCGCTGGGAAGTTCGCCCTTCTCCAAGTAATTTTGAAGGGGTCATCCAGTTAGGCTCGTTGTCAGTTACTAGGTTGACATCGGCTTCATCTATACTTCGGTGTTTGACTTCTTCCACGGGAGGGCTTGTGGATGACGAGGCTAATTTGCTTACTGCATCTGCTCCGCTATTCTGCCCTCTTGGGATGTGAACCAACTCAAAATACGAGAAGTATTGTTGTAGGTTCTTGGCTTTGTGGAGGTATCTTGTCGCCTTTAGCTTTGTAACCTCCTAGCATGTGGCTCACTATAACTTGAAAGTCACTGTAAACTTGTATAGCTCATATCTGGAGACCTTGAGCTACGAAGTCTGGCGATTAAAGCTTCGTACTCCACTTCGTTGTTTGTTGTAGGGAAGTCGAACCGAAGTGTATAGGTTGTCTCCTGTCCGTCTGGGCTGAGGAGTATGATGCTTGCCCCGCTTCCCGATTTCCTCGAAGCCGCGTCCATGTATACTTTCCAACAATCTTTAGGTGGTTCTTCTGCGGGTTCGGCTTCGGTGCTTTTTGAGGAGGGCTCAGATGGCTTCGGTGTTTCCGTGAATTTAGATTCTACTAGGAAGTATGCTAGGTCTTGGCCTTTGATAGCGTGCTCACCTTGTCGTAAAAGGTGATGGCCATGTCCTTTTTGGGGCTCTTATATGAGGGCTTGTCCGTTTTAAGACTTCGGGCCTCAGCTTTGAGAGTGGACCTGTCTCCTCGGCTTCGTCAGTACTTAGGAGTTTGACTTTGAGGGACTTCGGTTGGCCTCGACCTTGAGAGGACGTCGCCTAGGCCTTAAGAGGACTTCATCGCGTCGGCCTTGAAAGGACTTTGTCGTCTTCATTGCGCTTTGCCTCGAGTGTGTGCTTCGTACTGGTCAGAACGTCGGCCGTGACTTTGGTACCTCTTGAGGGTGCTGTCGCGCACTAATTGCTCTATGACCGCAACAAGCTTTCTGCATTCCTTGATATCGCACCCGTAATCCTCATGGAAGCGATAGTACTCCTTGGATCGGCGCTTCGCCCTTCCACTTGACATGGGCCGAGGCTTCTCAAACATATCGGTGTGAGTTGGCTTCGGCCTCGTCAATGGAGTGAGTTGGCTTCATTCCTGGTTTTGCTGAGGTACGAGTCTGGATTCCAGGGGTGCACATTGGAGCCTGTCGAAGGCACTTTGCCGACTTTGGCCTCGGTCGTTCTGATCCTCCTTCCGATCCGATAGTTCGGCCTTGTCGGCTTCGCGCTTGCACCTATCAGCTTTGTACGGCTCTTGCGAACCGATCTGCTATGATCCATAGTGGCTTCGTAGTGTGAGGTAATTGTCCTCATCGCGCCGAGGTGAGACGGTGTCGCGCCGAGGTGAGATGACGTTACAGCTAGGTGAGATGTGATGGTGGCCCCGTTGGCGGATCCCAGCGTCCCGTGCATCTACGATCCTGACGCTAGGGGACTTTTGCCGATGCCGTGATCCGCAGGTAAGCTTCGTGTTCTCCACCATCTTTGCGTGAGGGTTGTCCTTTTTCACGGCTGAGCGTTGTGTTATTTTTGGCGAGTTGGAGAAAATCTTGCTATGCTTATCCAACATGCTCAACGTGTCCGTCTAGAGTCTAGCCTCTGGCGTGTTCCTTCCTAGATAGCCGGTATGTTGCCGGGTTTAGATCTTGCGCCTGGCTTGCCTCGCCTTTGTGGATTTCAGCTTCCTGAACCGGTGGATTTGCTGTCGGACCTTGTCCGGTTTGCTGAATATCCTTTTCCTTGTTGGCGGAGGCAGCGGCGGCGGTAGCGACGGCTAATTGATCGTCTTGGAATCCTCTCGACGAGTAGAGCATGTTTCCGGGTGGTTTTGTCCGATTTGGTGGTGATTTCAGTCCGGAATTGGCGAGTCGTGCAGCAGCACGAACTTCCAGACGCGATTCCTGCCACACCGGTGATCGATTTTCAACGGGCAACCTACCGTTGGAATCCTCTCGATGAGTAGAACATGTTTCCGGGTGGTTTCGTCCGATTTGGTGGTGATTTCAGCCCGGAATTGGCGAATAACAGAAGCTGCTCCGAACGAATCGTGATTTCGCGAGTCGTGCAGCAGCATGAACTTCCAGGCGCGATTCCCGCCACACCGGTGATTGGTTTTCGACGGGCAACCTACCGTTGGAATCCTCTCGACGAGTAGAACATGTTTCCGGGTGGTTTTGTCCGATTTGGTGGTGATTTCAGCCCGGAATTGGCGAATAACAGAAGCTGCTCTGAACGAATCAGTGATTTCGTGAGTCGTGCAGCAGCACGAACTTCCAGACACGATGTCGCCACAACGGTGATCCGTTTTCAACGGGCAACCTACCGTTGGAACCCTCTCGACGAGTAGAATATGTTTCTGGGTGGTTTCATACAATTTGGTGGTGATTTCAGCCCAGAATTGGCGAATAACAGAAGCTGCTCCGAACAAATTGTGATGTTGCGTTTGGGGGGATCGCGTTGGTCTTCCTGTCATGGCTGTAGATTACCTAAAAAACTTTTGATCAAAAATCACAAATTTCTGTTTCCCACAGACGGCGCCAGTGATCGAACTTATTTTTGTAAGGTAATTAATGCACGTAGACAAGGAATTAATGAACACGAAAGCAAACGGAACACAAAGGGATTTACGTGGTTTGATCTATTGGAATAGATCTACGTCCACGGGTGGAAAGAGTATGGATCTTTATTGCTATATGTGTGTTTAGCTTTTACAAGATTGTTCTCCCCCCCTTCAATCTATTCTAAACCCCTATTTATAGGTATTTACATATGGAATCCGACTAGGATTACAAGTCTTTTCCTCTTAGGACTCTTTGGCTTGATCTCCTCCTTTATTGGATAAACACCGAGCTTCTATATCTCTTGGAACTTGAATTGTAGTCGATGTAGGAGTTGCCTTGGTGTAGTAGTCTCTTTGAAGTAGGTTGTAGCTGACTGGGCCGAGCTGCATAGGGCTTTAGTTGGGCCGAGCTGCGTTGGCCGAGCTTAACTGTCGGGGCCCAATTATATTGGGCTCAATGCTTGGGCCTAGTAGCTAGGCCATATCTTATCATCATCTTTCCTTCTTTTCTATTGATTAGATTCTTTCCTCACATATTCCAAGAGTTCTCCTTCTTGAATGAGCTTTTCAATAGCAATTTTTAAATTCCGACAATCATTTGTCAGATGCCCATATTCATTGTGAAATTTACAAAACTTATATGATTGGTACTTTCTAGAAGGGTGATCATGCTCAATGGGAAATTGAACTCCTTACTTCTTCATCACTACTTCTAACAGCTCGACATACTGCTTGGTGAGAGGGGTATTGGAACCTATCATTTTTTTCCTTCTGTTATCACTGGATGACCTTTTCCTCTCATCTGGTTTTTCTTTTCTGACATGCGCTTCTGACTTCTTGGCATTTCTAGCTTCTTCTAGATGTATATATTTTTCTACTTTCAATAATAGATCATCGAATGTAAGAGCAGGCTTCTTTACTAAAGAGCCAAAGAATTACCCATCTTTTAATCTGTTTCGGGTGTTTCGTGTATTTTTATAGTTTGGTGTGAGTTTGTTTTCATATGTTTTGTTCATTTTTATGTGTTTATTTTGTGTGTTTTAGTCGAAGTCGAGTTCGTGAGGAGTTTTGGAAGAGAAGAGAGAAAATGAGCAAAAGAATGAAGAAATGAGCGAAGAGTGGAGATGAATTTAGGATGAAATAAAAGCATATTATTGAAGAGGAGTTCGATAGGAGCGCGTAGGAAAAAACGGCGGTCAATTTCGAGTTCGGACAAGGGAGATATGGCCGAATCAAAAAAGTCACGAGCAGAGGACTGCAGCATACCCCTCGCGACTGCGCAGAGGGTCTACGCGGTCGCGTACCTTGCCGATTTTAGTGATTTCTTTCCTTGTTTAATTAGGTTTTTGAGGTCCTATAAATGTGTAATCTTTGGGGAACAAAAATACATTATTTTCTCTCTTATTTTCAGCATTAGAACACCTTAGAAATAGTTTTAGCTTGAAGATTGAAATTTTAGATTCAAGATTTAATTCAAGTTTTATTCAAGTTCTTCGTTTTCCATTCGTTCGTTCTTCGCGCCTTTAATTCGTAAGTTTATTCATTGCTTTCTAGATTAGTTTTTACTTGCTTCCTTTACTTGCTTTGATTAATTGCTTTCATTAGTTTAGATTAAGTTTATTCATTGCTTTCTAGATTAGATTTAATTGCTTTCTAGTTCCTTCGATTTATTTTCAAGCATGTTAGGATTAATTGGCTCTAGCTTAGATCTATTTGTTTTCCTTATTGCTTTCCTTTAAATTCATGTCTAGATAGATTTATTGCTCTTCTCTTAGTTTAATTCTTTATCCCGTGTGACAGACGGGAATTCTTTCTACTTGCTTTAATTTCTTTTCAAGTCTAGATTAGTTTATTTGCTTTCTTTAATTTAAGCTTAGGATTAATTATTAAAATCAAAAACCCCAAAATTATTCACTTGCTTTCTTAGAATATTTAGAATTTACTTGCTTTCTATGTGCCACATCGTTAGTTAACTGGCTAAGTCTTCCTTAAGATTCGACATTGGGTTTAGCTTACTAGGCTATGATAGACCTCGTTCTATTAAAAAAATACTTTTAGATGAAATAAATTTTGGTGCCATTGCCGGGGAAGATTTTAGGCGATTAATTATGTGGTTTTGTTTTCCGTGTTTCTTTTTCTTTTATTTTTATTTTTATTTTATTTTTTGCTTGATTATTCTTCTCTCCCGTCGGTACGTCTAATCTATTTGTTGAGTGTTGTGCATGCAAGGTTGCCGAAGTTCTAAAGACAAGATGATTTTAGCAACAAAAGAAGAGGAACAAGTCGAGTTTCAAGACTACTGCTTAGTCTTGCTCTTTGAAGAATCCGAGGTTATGGCAGAACAACCAATTAGCCAGTTTGGCCATCCCACTGTCACCGCTTCCACCTCTGCAATTGCCCTGTCCATAGCAATTAGGGATCATGAGCTCAAACCACAACACCAACAGTTGCTGCCCTCTTACCATGGCCTGGCCAATGAAGATGCTCTAGACTTCATTCAAGAGTTCTATTCGATCGTTTAGAATTTTCCATTAGGGGATATCTCAGAAGATTAGCTCAAAATGAAATGTTTTCCCTTCACATTGAAGGAACGTGTCAAAGCATGGTAACATTCTCTCCCAGCCGGATCCATGACTTCATGGAACAATGTTTGTGAGAAATTCAAGCTCAAATACTATCCCAATCGAAAGACTCAAGAAGTTCGATCAAAGATAATGCACTTTTTACAAGAGTCCGATGGGCCTTTTCATAAAGCATGTGAGAGATTCTAAGATTTGTTGCGGCAGTGCCCGCACCACCAGTTCGCCAGTGAGATGTTGTGGCAATTTTTCTATGATGGGCTTAACTCAGCAAGTCAAACTTTGGTGGACAATACTGCGGGAGATGATCTAGGAGTGAAGATAACAACTGAATCAAAGTTGATTTTCGAGACTGTTGCTACAAACTCACAACGGAAATCGTCTCGACCTTAGAGGAAGGAGGTTAGTGCAGATAATGCTAGCCCGGAGATTAAAAAGTAAATGGCAGACAAGATGAGGAAGTTATATGAGCTCGAGATAAAAACCGAGGCAAATCCTCCACAAGAATCTCCTACTCCTCCGGTTAAGATGTTAAAATGACAATAGACTCCAATCTAAGGAAGTGAATCGGAGGTATGTGAAGTTTTTCAAGAGTATGGCCATTACGCCTATAATTGTCCAAAGATAGGCAATTTTACTTATGAAGGAGGTGTAGAGGTCTATGCGGCACAAGGCTATCCAACCCAAGTTCCACCTCAACAAGGGCAAGGATCAAATTTTCAACCTCGATGCCAACCTCTTTAGTTTCCTCCACAATATCCTCAACACCAACCATACTACCCCCACAACCACCATATTACCCACCTCAACCATTAACTTACTATCCACCTCACCCACCATATTATCCACATCTACAACAGTCATACTACTCACCACCAACACCGGTACCTTACTACCCTCCACCACAATACCTTGTGTAGCAAAATCAACAAATTGAGAAGATCCTGAGCTAAGGACTCTAGCCACATCCAGCCCACGCAGTGATGGTCCACAAAAGCCTCAATTTTCATGTTCGATCGTAACCCAGCCCTCGCGGTTGTGTGGCGCCTCGTGACCGCGTACTCCGGATGTACCAATACCCTCGTGGTCGCGTGAGGCTCCACGACCGTGCACCCTGGACGATCCTGAGGAGAACGAAGTTTCAAAGCCCAATTCTGGATTGCATCTCCACAAGACCCCTACTCCTTATGTTCCACCTAGCAGATTGAAGAAGGAAAATAAGATCATGAGTTTGTTAGTCATCTCCAATCATTGCTTAAACGAAGTGGTCCGGGGAGTTTTGAGATGAATATAATCTTAGATAGTGGAGAAACTGTGGTGGGGATGACGGACTTAGGAGCAACAATAAATGTGATGCCACATTCTATCTTCGAGAAGCTAAGCTCCAAGAATCTAAAAGCAACTGATATTTGCATCGAGCTAGCGGATGACACTTTGAGTTTTCCGTTGGGAATTGCACAAGATGTTGCTATAATTATGGGTAGCATAAGAGTGCTCGTCGATTTTGTGGTGCTTAATGAGGGGCGAGGTGCTAGGAGTGCGAATGGCCATCTTTTTTCTATTGGGACATCCATTCATGGCTACCACATAGACTCATATTGATGTTGCTTCCGGCACGTTGAGCATAGCCAGAGAGGGAGGATCAGTAATATTTTCGGTATTTAGAAATAAGCATTCTACCTCTACTTCTAATTCCTTTATCCATAAGTATTTATATGTTCAAATTTCTAACAATTTGGATGAGGATAGTGTTGAGCAGGAATTGAAGGCTGACATATGATCGCTCACTTTTTGAGGGTGAGAAATGCAATGATATCAAATAGTATATTCAAGTCGAATCCACAGGGAATGATATAGCGTGAGAATTTCAAGTAGTAACCTAGCTATCTAATCACTATCCAATCTAAACATTATGTTTTTGGATTTTCCTTAAACTAACGATCAAATTAAATGACAATTAATCAACAAACAACAAGTAACAAATGATTGAAATCAATATGAAAAAGTATGGTTCCAAATATAATTCAACATTCACTAGAGACATAGGTTTTGGGATTTGCAAGGATAAACCAATTTAATCTAGATCAAAGGCAAGTTCTCTATATGATATACATTAGTTCTTTTCTCAAAGCCACAATGTAAGTAGATTAACCTATGACATCTATCTCCGACTAGGACTCGATGCATAGATCAACTCCTAATGGCACAATTAATATCTAGAATCTCCTATTAGCATGAATTTCTAATATGTTGTGATTTGATGTTAAGTGCTATGAATTAAAGCCTACTAAGCATTTAACCAAACATCTTGTATGCACTCAATGATAGCCAATCAATCATGCAATATAATTCAAGACCAAAACTACAAGACCTATGAAATAGAAGGCAAATCCAACTACAATACCCAAAAACCTAAGAATCTAGCTCATGTCTTCATATATTTGAAACCAAAAGAAGCTTGCTAGACATAATTAGAACAAATGAACCATAAGAAATGCATAAAACCATAATCAAAAGATAGAGAATTAAAAATGGAACAAAGTAATAGAAGGATCTTCAAATCTTCAAAGTAAATCTTCAACAATTGTTTAAAACACCAAAGTAGAAAGAGGGAAATGTAATTAGGGTTCTAGAGAGTGTATTCTAGCTAAAGATACCTAATTGGGGAATATTTGGGGTTAATATACATTGAAAATGAGTTTTGGGTCGAGTTGGACCGAGTTGGTCGAGCCAACTTGGTCAAATAATGAAAGAGCACGCCTAAACATCGGTTTTGACGGCGGTCTAGCCGGCCGCCGTGTGAACCGCCGTTTGGACTGCCGTCTTCTCTGAATTCCAGCCACCCACACGGCAGTTTGGCCGGCGGTCTAGCCGGCCACCATTGGTCTGATCCTTTCACGCAGCTTCACCATTTTCGTTCGTTCTCCCTCGTCCGAACTCCGATTCTCGATCCGATTTTTTCTATGGCTTCCTAATGAACTCCTCTTCGATATAGATTAATTCAATTAGCCAAATAAGTTCTTCATTTTTCCTGAAAAAAGCATAACAAGACTCGAGAAAATGAGGAAAATGTGAATGCGAGCAAACTAGTGAAACACGAGTCATATCACTTGAAACTCCACATATTTAAACATAATTTCACTCTAATTAAGCTCAACATGCACATAAAATACGTGTTAATCACTCCCCCAAACTTAAACCATTGTTCGTCCCGAATAATGGAACGAACAATCAAAACACTTAACACGTATGGAGTGTGGATTTTAAGTTCATCGATGCCTCATATCACTTCAAAAACCATTTAGTTCAAGGAAATTGTCAAGTCAAGCCAAACATTCATAAGATCAATTACTATCCTAACTTAGAACTCAATCACTCAAGCACATTCAACCCTAGACCTCACAAGAAGTGTGTATCACTCATCACTCGATATAGGGAACAAGGTAATCACTTATCGAAATCATGCAAAACACAAATTTAACCATAAGCTTGCCTATCAACTCAAGTTTCCAATACTACAATGCATGCACAAATTAGGATCAAAAAGGTCTTTCTTAAACTTGTAATGTAGGGACATTGGTTAAGGTAGGGAATTTTAGGCTAAGTGACTTAAATTTGCATTCAAGTACCCTTACCCCTCTTTCTTCTCCTTTCAAAGTATGAAGTTCTTCATCTTCCACCTTATCCAACCCCTTTTTATCAAATGAAACCTAAGCTTCTACCAAATCTAAAGAAACACTCCTTTATGCTCTTATTCTTTTCTTTTTGTTGTAAGAACTTTGTTCTTACGTTTTTTGTTTTTCAACAAGAACTTTGTTCTTATTCTTTTCTTTTCTAACATTGAGATTATAGGAGTGTTCTTTCAACTCAAAGCATATCTCAAGACCCTTTTCCATTACCCACCATTCTTTATGAATTTTCAACTTTCACTAAGGTTCCCTTAACCATCCTACACCCCCTATTATCCGTTTTAAGAAGAAAAGGCTCTATAAGGCTCAAAATGGGACAACAATAGTAATGAAGGTTAGGTTAGTGTTTAGGGATTATAGGTTATACAATGATGGCCTAAGATCATCTCCTAATTATGCACACATGTAGCACTTCTAACATGAGTATCAAGGTAAGTTTCTAGTAAAGAAAATGAAATGCATGACCAAACTCTCAAGAAAGGATATCAACTATTGATCGCTCTACTTTTTAAGGTAGAGAAATGCAATGATAATCGATGCATTATAATCGAGTCGAATCCACAAGGAATGTTAGGACGTATGAATCCCAACTAGTAACCTAGTTACCTAATTACTATCCAAGCTACCAACTAACATGTTTTTGTGTTTTTGATTGATTAATGAAAATAATTAACGAACTTCAAGTTTAACTAAACAAGCAACAAGTATCAAATGATATAACTTCAATAATAGAATGAAAGTGACTCCAACTATACTTCAATTAGGCTTAAGTGATGGGTGATTAAAACTCTAACTTGAACCAACCATTTTAATCTAACTTCATGTGGGGAACCTCCTGACTATGATTCACTCAACTCTAATTGCAATTAAATCAAGTAGATTAATGAAATGCCTAATTCCTACTAATATATCAAGCAATTCATTAACTCTCAATAGCACATTGAGTTCTTTAGCCCTACTATCTCTATCATGCAAATCTCTTGCTTCCTAGCATCTAATCTAAGCCTCCTAAGTATTAGATCAAACACTTGATAAGCAACTATGGTGATCAAGCATAATTACATAATAAAACATGGCACCAAGAGAAATGAACATGAAATTAGAAGGTAAATTCACAATTAAATCCTAAACCCATCATCTAATCCTAATATACATATAATTGGAATCACAAAGGAAATTATCTAGACATGATTAAGGAAATTAAACCATAAAAATTTGATGAAAACATAATCAAAAGATGGAGAATTCAATAAGAAAGAATAATATGGTCTTCAATCTTGAATCCACAAAGTAATACTCTTCAAATCTTGAAAATACTAAAGTCGAAAGTCTAAAACTAAATTAGGGTTCTAAGAGAGTGTTCAGTTGGACCGAGTTTGGACGAGCCAAACTCGGTCATAAGTGAATAGGGACGGTTAACCGGCAGTCTGTGGAAGGAGACACGACGGTCTGGCAAACCGCCGGCCAGACCGCCATCCATGATGAAGATTATGGTGGAGAATCGGTGTTTGATGAAGATTCCCGGCGGTTTGGCAAATCGCCATCCAACCCGCTGGTTTTCCTTCTCTTGCGCAACTTCGCCATTTTCACTTGTTCTCTCTCGTCCGAACTCTGATTCTCGATCCGTTTTTTTCTATGGCTTCCTAACAAACTCCTATTCGACATGATATAGTTCAATTGGCCAAATATGTTTTTCATTTTTCCTGCAAAAAGCATAACAAGACTCGAGAAAATGAGGAAAACGTGAATGCGAGCAAACTAGTGAAACCCTAGTCATATCACTTGAAACTCCACATATTTAAACATAATTTCATTCTATTTAAGCTCAACATGCACATAAAATACGTGTTAATCACTCCCCCAAACTTAAGCCATTGTTCGTCCCGAATAATGAAACGAACAATCAAAACACTTAACACGTATGGAGTGTGCATTTTGAGTTTCTCGATGCCTCATATCACTTGAAAAACCATTTTAATTCAAATAAATTCTCAAGTCAAGCCAAACATTCATAAGATCAATCACTATCCTAACTTAAAAATCAATCACTCAAGCACATTCAACCCTAGACCTCAGAAGAAGTGTGTATCACTCGAACACTCAATTTAGGGAAAAGGGTAAGCATTCATCGAAATCATGCAATACACAACTTTAGCCATAGGCTTGCCTATCAACTCAAGTTTCCAATACTACAATGCATGCACAATTTAGGATCAAAAAAGTCTTTCTTAAGCTTGTAATGTAGGGACATTGGTTAAGGTAGAGAATTTTGGCTAAGTGGCTTAAATCTTCATCTAAGCTCCTTCACCTCCTTTCTTCACCTTTCTAAGTATGAATTTCTTCATCTTCCACCTTATCTAACCCTTTTTTCCTCAAATGAAACCCCAAGCGTCTTCCAAATCTCATCATATCAAAAGAAACACTCCCTTATGCTCTTATTATTTCTCTTTCTTTTCTTTTTCTTGTAAGAACTTTGTTCTTACACTCTTCTTCTTCTTCTTTTTTTCTAAGAACTTTATTCTTATTCTTTTCTTTTTTCACATTGAGCTTATAGGAGTGTTCTTTCAACTCAAAACAAATCTCAAGACCCTTCATCATCACCCACAATTCTTCATGAATTTTTAACTTCCACCAAGGTTCCCTTAACCATCCTTCACCCCCAATTATCCGGTTTAAGAATAAAATTCACTATAAAGCTCAAAATGGGACAACAATGGTAATGAAGGATAGGTTAGTATTTAGGGAAAATGGGCTACACAATGATGGCCTATAACATGAGTATCAAGGCAAGTTCTAGTAAAGAAAATGTAATACAAGATCAAGCTCTCAAGAAAGGATATCAAATATGTAGAATGCATAGTTTCTAGGCTCAAAATCCTCACAAGCTTTTTTCTTAGAGTCTAAGTGCTTAAGATCAATCATTCAAGCTATTCAAGTGAAGTGACCTAATCATGCTCGACTTTAACTTGAAAATTTCAAAAATGTTTCCACTTTTTGCATCAATTATTGGCATCTCACTCAAAAGCACTTGAGTAAATAAACACGTGTTTTCGCACTCAAACATGCAAGCATACATTCATTCTTCAACTCAAAAACTTTTCACTTCCCAAAAATTTCGCATTCAAGACTCAATCAATCAACTAAATCATCCACACCAAAGATTTTCCATGTAAACACCAATAAAACTTCAAACAAACAAAACAAGCAACCAAAAAAGGAATTTCCATCAATTAAACTCAACAACCCAAACTCATCAACAAACAAACATCATTCAAATAAACATTCTTCATTTAACCCTTAATCAACCACAATCATCAAGCAAGCCTAAGCATATAATCAATGAAATCATAATGATACCATATCAAATAGAAACTTGAAAAACCAAGAGTAAAGTAATTTAAATTTCTTATCCTACCCCCTCTCCCAAACTTATTTTAGATCATAAAGTCTAAAATAAGTTTGGAGGGAAGAATAATAAGAAATTTAAATTACACTTACAAAGGTCCATAGCTATGTTGACGGTGGTTTTAAAAACCATTCAATCATTTGCTTGCTTGATCGGTTTGATTCTCTTTCTCCACTCGTTCCAATCACAATTCGACCTCGTGCATTGACAATGAATCACATGAAACTTGTGAGGTAGAAATGAACTTAAAAATAAGAAGTATTAGCATAGAATAGAGAAAAATTAAGAAAAACAACTAAATTGAAAATAAGAAACAAAACTAAATTCAAACTAAAGAAACTAACTATAATGAAAAAGAAAAGGATAGTTGTTGGGGTGTCTCCCAACTAGCGCTTAGTTTAACGTTGTTAGCTCAACGATACCTCTTTGCCCTTTTTAAGGGACTTTGAATGAAGTCCCTCCTCTATCAAGCACCGACTCTTCATCAAACTCTTCAACCTCCGGTTTATCCACTCCTTTCATTGCATCGAAGATTGAGAAGGTGAGACTCTCATCATTCACTCTAAAAGTGAGATGTCCCTCTTGCATATCAATGAGAGTTCGACCGGTTGCAAGAAAAGACCTTCCAAGGATAAGTGGCATATTCTTATCTTCCGGCATGTCCAAAATAACAAAGTCAACCGGGAAGATAAACTTATCCACTTTTACCAAAACATCTTCCACTATTCCTTTAGCATAAGAAATCGAACGATCGACCATTTGAAGACAAATCATAGTAGGCTTGATTTCACTGATATTCAACCACCAAAAAATAGACAAAGGCATCAAGTTGATGCTAGCACCAAGATCATACAACGATCTACCAAATGTTTGCCCCCCAACTTCACATGCAATAGTAAAACTTCCCGGATCCTTTTGCTTCAAGGGTAATTTCCTTTGGATAACCGCACTAACTTCCTCCGTAAGATTTATAGTCTCAAAAGAACTAAATTTCCTCTTATTAGCTACGGCATCCTTAAGGAACTTCATATAACCCGGCATGTTACTAAGTGCATCAAGTAAAGATAGGTTGATTTGTACCTTGTTGAAGATATCCAAGAACCTCTTCATCTTTTCATCAACCTTTGACTTTGCTAGACGATGAAGGAATGGAGCCTTTGTGATCACATCCTTGGTGGGAAGAGGAGCTTCAACCAACACTTCTTTTGGAGCCTCTTTTCAAACTTCTTTTCTTGCTTCCTCATCACGAGTTGGAGACTCTTCATAGGGTATGTCTTCAACAAGAACTTCATCTTCTTTGCTTCTGGATGTGGCTTGATTTTCATATGCTCTTCCACTCCTCAATGTAATGGCATTACTCCCCTTCTTCTTGTGCAAATTCTCATCATTCGACTTAAGGGGCAATGCTAAACTATCTAAGCAATTCGGTTCCACATGCTCATGAGAAACTTTAGAAGTTGGAGTAAGAGTAGTATCTTGTGGTTTCTTGTAGAACTTTGGCTTCTCATTAAACTTCTCTTCTCCAAGTAACTTCTTTAGCTCGGAGGTGAAATATGCACCTTCTCTTCTATACATCAAATTCCTATCCTCTGAACCCGGAATTCCGTTGTTGAGCTTCATTCTCTCATGATACTCATGAATCTCTTCCTTCGACATGTTTTGAATATCTTCCAAAGGAGGCCAATGATCCGGAATGGTCAAGAAGTATATATCATCCACAAACTTGATTGGTGTTAATTCCTTCTCATAACGGCTATGATCGTGAGAAGAATCCCAAGGTGGAACACTTTAACCACCCCACTTCTTTCTCATATAATATGGCACATATGGTTTTTTCTCCTCTTGGATCTCTTGTGAGGGTTTGGAAGATACCTCACTCACCACATGGATTGCGTTGTATTGTTGCTTCAGGTTTTCTTGAGCCTTGCTAGAAGATTCTTCGAACTTGTGTTGAGTGATAGCTTGGTTAGTCATTTGGATAATTTGTCTTCCATCATCTTGACTTGCTTTGACAATGAAGTGAGGGAATTCTCCAAGGCATTGACCTTTTGGCCAGATTGAGTGATAAAAACACTTTGTTGATTGGTCATTTGTTATTGTTGATTCGCCATTTGACCTTGGTTAGCCAACAATTGTTGAAGTAATTGATCCGTTGAAGAGAGGTTCTTCTTGGGCTCTTCAATCACCCCTTGAGAGATGGAAAATAGGATTACCATAGGAAAGGTTGGGATGAGTTCGATTGTTGGGATTATAGGCTTGATAACCTCCTTGTTGACCATAGGAGTTGCCTCATTACTTCCCTTGAAACCCCCTTGATAATTTCCTTGAAATCCATCTTGAGCCCCTTGAAATCCTTGCCTATTGTAGTTACTATATGTCCTTTGATCCACAAAACTCACTTCTTCTCTTCCATTGAACTCCCAATTCTCTTGAGATTGAACCCTTTGAATTTGAGCTTTTCTTTCATCTTCATTATTTTTCTTCATATTAGCAAGCTCCAATGCTAAGGCCTCATACCTCTCATCCTCAATCGAAGCAACCTTTCTAGAAGGGGCCCTCTCCATTGGCCATTGATAGCTATTAGACGCCATCTCTTCAATGATTCTTAAAGGTTCCTTTGCATTTCGATTGAGAAGGCACCCACCAGAAGTAGCATCTACTATGCTTCGTGTATGAGGTGTTAACCCACTATAAAAGTTGGTCATTTGTTGACCCTCATTGAAGCCATGTTGAGGACATTTCCTTAGGAGCTCTCTATATCGTTCCCATGCTTCACACAAGGTTTCGTCACCTTGTTGAGAGAAATGTGAGATGTCAGAAATAAGTTTTTGAGCTTTGGAGGGTGGAAAGTATTTGGAGAGGAAGACCTTGCACAAATCATCCTAAGTGTGAATATTGGCCTTGTTCAATCCTTTGTACCAATCTTTTGCCCGGTCCCGTAGAGAAAACCCAAACATTCGCATACGAATTGCATCATTAGAAACTCTATTTAGCTTGACGGTGTCGCACATATCAAGAAACATGCTAAGATGGGCATTTGGATCCTCCATAAGACTTCCACCAAATTAGTCACTCTTCACCATTTGAATAAGTCTGGATTTGAGCTCAAAATTGTTGGCATTAATCGTCCCCCATTCTCCTCCTTGAAATTATTCCGTTGGAGATTGGAACATATGGTTGAGAGGAGGTGGTTGAGCCTCATTTGCCCTTCTTTCTTGCTCATCCTTCCATGCTCTAAACTCTTCCATTTCTTTCATAAGAGCTTCCATTGCTTGATGATTAGCTCCCATTATTTGTGCTTCACTAGAATTCCTTCTTCTATGCCTTCTTTCAAAGTTCAAAATCAAAGGTTGAATAACTCTTCCCTTGGATCTTTTGTGCATAAACCTACAAAACAAAAATCAAAAGAAACAAATGCTTGAATTAGTAACTCAATAACCAAATCAACTATTGAAACTTACACTAAACATTCCCCGGCAACGGCGCTAAAAATTGATCGCTCTACTTTTTAAGGTAGAGAAATGCAATGATAATTGATGTATTATAATCGAGTCCAATCCACAAGGAATGTTAGGACGTATGAATCTCAACTAGTAACCTAGTTACCTAATTACTATCCAAGCTACCAACTAACATATTTTTGTGTTTTTGATTGATTAATGAAAATAATTAACAAACTTCAAGTTTAACTAAACAAGCAACAAGTATCAAATGATATAACTTCAATAATAGAATGAAAGTGACTCCAACTATACTTCAATTAGGCTTAAGTGATGGGTGATTAGAACTCTAACTTGAACCAACCATTTTAATCTAACTTCATGTGGGAAACCTCCTGACTATGATTCACTCAACTCTAATTGCAATTAAATCAAAGGCCTAATTCCTACTAAGATATCAAGCAATTCATTAACTCCCAATAGCACATTGAGTTCTTTAGCCCTACTATCTCTAGCATGCAAATCTCTTATTTCCTAGCATCTAATCTAAGCCTCCTAAGCATTAGATCAAACACTTGATATGCAACTATGGTGATCAAGAATAATTACATAATAAAACATGGCACCAAGAGAAATGAACATAAAATTAGAAGGTAAATTCACAATTAAATCCTAAACCCATCACCTAATCCTAATCTACATAAAATTGGAATCATAAAGGAAATTAGCTAGACATGATTAAAGAAATTAAACCAAAAGAAATTGATGAAAACATAATCAAAAGATAGAGAATTCAATAAGGAAGAAGAATATGGTCTTCAATCTTGAATCCACAAAGTAATGCTCTTCAAATCTTGAAAATACTAAAGTAGAAAGTCTAAAACTATAGGGTTCTAAGAGAGTGTACAATTATAAAAGATACTCAAATGGGAAAGATTTGGGGGTTAATTACATAAAAAATGAGTTATGAGATGAGTTGGACCGAGTTTGGACGAGCCAAACTCGGTCATAAGTGAATAGGGGCGGTTGACCGGCGGTCTGTGGAAGGAGACACGGCGGTCTGGCAAACCGCCATCCATGCTGAAGATTGTGGTGGAGAACCGGCGGTTTGGCAAACCGCCGGCCAACCCGCCGGTTTTCCTTCTTTTGCGCAACTTTATCATTTTCGCTCGTTCTCTCTCGTCTGAACTCCGATTCTTGATCCGCTTTTTGCTATGGCTTCCTAACAAACTCCTCTTTGACATGGAATAGTTCAATTGGCCAAATAAGTTCTTCATTTTTTCTGCAAAAAACATAACAAGACTTAAGAAAACAAGGAAAACATGAATGCGAGCAAACTAGTGAAACCCTAGTCATATCACTTGAAACTCCACATATTTAAACATAATTTCATTCTAATTAAGCTCAACATGCACATAAAATACGTGTTAATCACTTTTCTCAAAGCAACAATGTAAGTAGATTAACTTATGACATATATCTCTGACTAGGACTCAAGATGCATAGATCAACTCCTAATGGCACAATTAATATCTAGAATCTCCTATTAGTATGAATTTCTAATATGTTGTGATTTGATGCTAAGTGCTATGAATTAAAGCCTACTAAGCATTTAATCAAACACCTTGTATGCACTCAATGATGGCCAATCAATCATGCAATATAATTCAAGACCCAAACCACAAGACCTATGAAATAGAAGGCAAATCCAACTATAATACCCAAAAACCTAAGAATCTAGCTCATATCTTCATATATTTGAAACTAAAAGAAGCTGAGCTAGATATAATTAGAGTAAATGAACCATAAGAAATGTATAAAACCATAATCAAAAGATAGAGAATTAAAAATGGAATAAAGTAATGGAAGGATCTTCAAATCTTCAAAGTAAATCTTCAACAATTGTTTAAAACACCAAAGTAGAAAGAGGGAAATGTAATTAGGGTTCTAGAGAGTGTGTTCTAGCTAAAGATACCTAATTGGGGAAGATTTGGGGTTAATATACATTGAAAATGAGTTTTGAGTCGAGTTGGACCGAGTTGGTCGAACCAAATCGGTCAAATAATGAAAGAGCACACCTAAACGGCAGTTTGGATGGCGGTCTGGCCGGCCGCCATGTGAACCGCCATCTAGACTGCCATCTTCTCTGAATTCCAGCCACCCACACGGCGGTTTGGCCAGCGGTCTAGCCGGCCGCCGTCTAGGCCGCCATTGGTCCGGTCCTTTCGTTCAGCTTCACCGTTTTCGCTCGTTCTCCCTCGTCCGAACTCCAATTCTCGATCTACTTTTTGCTATGGCTTCCTAACAAACTCCTCTTTGACATGGAATAGTTCAATTGGCTAACTAAGTTCTTTATTTTTCCTGCAAAAAGCATAACAAGACTCGAGAAAATGAGGAAAACATGAATGCGAGCAAACTAGTGAAACCCTAGTCATATCACTTGAAACTCCACATATTTAAACATAATTTCACTCTAATTAAGCTCAACATGTACATAAAATACGTGTTAATCACATACCAGATTAAGAGCTCAATGATGATGACTTCTTTAGTTGCATGGATGTGGCTGAGTTCATTGAAGAAAAAGAGTTCCTCGTCGAGGAAGATTTGAGCAACTTAAAGGAAATTGAGGAAGTGAAGGAGGTTTGTATGATAAGCTTACAAGAAGAAGACGTTATCGACACTTTTTTCCCTAATATACATGATGAAGCTCATACTATGGAAGAGCCTTGGTTTGAGTGGCACGCCTATGAGAAGTTTGACATGGAGCCTCAAGTAAGTGTGGGGGAGATGAGCGTTGAAAATGAACCAATCCTCAATTTTCGAGCCAAGGTGGAGGACAAGCCTAAAGTTCGATCAAGAATGATTAATGGATTCTTCGGGTTTGCGATTGCCACAAGAGATATGTTGCTAGTTGTGACGGGATTTGGTTGATGGAAATTTTATCGAGCTAATGACGTTAAACAAGCGCTTTGTGGGAGGCAACCCATACTTTCCTAGTTTTCGTAATAATTTTCTTCTAATTTTAATTTTTGTTAATTCTTTCGTTTTTATTTTGTAGGTTATAATTTTAAAAAAAGAAAAAAAAAAAAAAAAAGAAGAAGCCCGTGAGTCCTCTGTCCCAACTACCATTTTGTTTCCGGTTCTTCTCACTCTGACCCGACTTTATAGTGTGGTTTTTCGGCTCGGAGTTCGTAAGGATTTCAAGCTTGTTGCTGATTCTCGTCTTGTTTAGTAACGTTTTCTCATCCCTTTCTACTTTTGTTGCAATGGGGACATTGCATGAGTTTAAGTGTGTGTGGGGGGGGGATTAGAAAATTATGTGTTTTGTTTGTGAAATCATGCTTGATCCTTTTGTGAGTCGTTCAACAACTATGTGGATTGGTCAAGTTTGGATTGTGTTGTGATGATGAGGCTAGTGATGAGTGCTTGTTTTTTATTGGAAAAATCTACTTGTGAGCATGCAAAGACATGATGGTTTGATAGGTAAATGTAGTAGTCTCCACGGACTTGAATCACCATTTTAACCTTTGTTGTGAGGGTTTTTGAACTTGACTAATGCATGATCATAGTCATATGTCCTTCTTGTGTGTGATTATTCAAACATGCATAATTGTCTCTAGAACTTGCTTTGGTTTCTCCCTCGAGGTTGCATAGTATGCTTGATGACGAAGAAATGATCTTAGGCCATCTTTCATAGCCTTTTCTTTCCCTTTTTGCCTTGTCCAAATTGAAACACTATAATCCGAGTTAGCCCCTTTGAGCCTTTGAGATCTAGTATCTTTAGATCTATTGTTTTCTTTGAAAAACCTTGGGATGGGGAATAACATGTTTGTGGGATTGAGTGGTTTAGATTGGATATTTTTGTTGGAATCAATCTTTAGAAGAGAAAGGAAAAGAAGTAGAAAGGTTGGAGTGAAGAGTCAGTACTTTCTACCCATTAAAAAAAAAAAAAAAAAAAAAAAAAAAAAGAGAGAGGTCTTTGAATAAGAGCATAAGTGGGTAGAAAGTGAATGTGAGATTATAGAAAGAGTTGGTTGTGAATTAAGTGTTTCTTGCTATGGTTTGAAGTAGTGTGGGGGAATTGAGAGTTGAAAAGAGAGTGAGAGTTGAGTAAATAAGACTTTGGGGTTTTTAACTCACTTAAGCCAAATTTCCTTACCTACCACAGAGCTTACATTATAATCAAAAATAAAGTCCTATTTGATCTTTGTCTTGAGCACACATTGAAGCAATGGAGAGGTGAGACGATTTGCAAGCTTATGGTAGGCGTTGTGTTTATTTTGAATTGAGTGATATTTTTGTCCAAAATTATACAGTTGAGGGTTCACTCATATGTTTTCCATGCCATGAGGATTCTTATTCAAAGAGGTTAATTGTTGAATTTTTCTTTGAAAAGCTTGTTGGGGAATTGCATATCGCACTTGTAGTCTCTTGTTTAAGAAAATTTCTGAAGCCGTATTCATTGCCACTTCATAGTCCATAATTTGATGTCATATCTTGAGTATAGTTTGCTTGAGGACAAGCAAATGATTAAGTGTGGGGGATTAAGGTTCAAATTTTGATTCAAGCTCGTAGAGGCAAAAAGTCTAGATCATATCAATCAAAACTTATCAAGAAGTATCATGCTTGCAAGTAGTGATTTTTCAAAACAAACACATGTTCATCATTTGCCAACATCAAGTCACAACTATAACCATGCTCATCCTTGAACAAAGGAGTAGGTTTCAGATTTGGATCAATCCCTGGGATTTCTAATGTAGCATCATTGAATCTTATATGTAGCTTTTCAAGCTTTCATTCGGCTCATACTTGATGGTTGTGAGGTAGAGTGAGCTTTTAGTTGACATTTTAGAACTAGCAAATTGATGTTAGAATAATTCCTTTAGGTTCTTGAAGATACGAATGGAAGATTTGAGCAATTGCCGAAACTATTGTTGTGCAGGCCCTACCTGTAACACCCCGTATTTTTCTATCTACTTTAGAAGTGATTAGAAAGAATTATCCGCTTTAGTAGGGTAATATCACTTCGGTATAATGGAATTATCTAGAAGAAATTCTTTAATAAATCAAGTAGCTTTCGAAAAATCAAGTAGACACTTGAACTCGATAAATTATTACTTGTTACAGGTTGACAAGTAAAATCGATCCTAGTTTTTTTTGATTATTTTATTCACGAGATACATTGTTATGTGAACAAGCCAAGCCCGTTTATGATTTTGATTGGACCAAGCCCATTGACTAATTAATTACGGGACAAGCCCATTACACTCGAGCTATTAGACCAAGCCCAATAGGAGAAAAGAAAGCTACAACCAAATGTATATATTTATTTATATATATACAACTCCACAAATCAATTACATATTGATTTCTAATCAAGTACTACCTTCATCTCACCTAATTATCTCATTTGCTTTTTGACATTTCGGCACGCTTTTCCACCGAAACCTAGTACGAGTTTTAAAATATAATTTTGAAGTATCGTTTCTTTTACGGGATACTATGAGTGTTATAGTATCCCGTAAAAGAAACGATACTTCAAAATTATATTTTAAAACTCGTACTAGGTTTCGGTGAAAAAGCGTGCCGAAATATCAAAAAGCAAATGGGACAATTAGGTGGGATGGAGGTAGTATCTATTTAGCCAAAAGAAACCATATAGCTTCAATAACCAAAGTTCAAGAGTTTAATTACAAAGTGTTGCTAGTCAACGATTGTAGGCTATGAGCCATTAATGGATATATACATACAAGAAGATACATGCTGTAAAAAGTCAAGAGGGAGGGGACAACAATCTTTTGCCCTCTGTTGCAAGGAGCTACCAGCATAGCCTCCATTGAACCACACAAAAGCCTGCATAAGAGAGTTGGAATTAGTCTTTAATGCAGGGAAGAATGAAGGTATTTATTAAGGGAATCATCGAGCACAAAACAGTAGTATATATATATTATACCTTCCCCAAGCCAGCCAACAAACACCATTTCTACCTCTACCACAGCTCCCAACACTTTACACATGTTTCAAACACTTAGAAAGAAAGAGAAGTAATCTGAGAAAGGAAGGGAAAAGTACAGAGCATAAGAGAAGCGAATAGAGAGTAAGAGGGGAGGAAAGAAACTACAGCAGAAGGGAAAAGCAGGAGCAGAACTCCATCGTTCCACTGCCACAGCCCCTAACCTACACACTTGATTAAGGTAACAACACAAACTACTAAACCATTCAAGTCTTAGAAGCATGCTGATTTTCTTATTCAAGTTTGAACCATAAGCATGTGAATTCTGAAAGTAAGACTTATACTAAACTACCACAGCATACTTCCCTCAAATCCTCTAAACAACCACCAAGCCTTATGATCGGGCTAGAACATTCATGCTAAGTAAATGACATGCAGAAAAGGGAGATTAAATTCCTCAAGCTACAGAATTATTAATCAACCTCATATACATATATACTTAACTTAAGTCAGAGACAAATCAAGAGAAATAAACTCCTAAGCAAAACGTGTTTGTTTATCGAACCAAGTAACCAAGGAGCTATACACACACACGCATAAATGCTTCTGAAATCCTATGAGATAGGTAAACTAGATAATCAAAAATAAAAAGGTAGAGACTGAAATTCGAACCTCTGTCGAAGAGCCTCGACGGCAGAAGCTCGGAGCAGCAAGGAGGCCGGAAACGAGGGAGTTGCAGCGGCATCGTCCTCACCACAGCACTCGAACCCTGCAAAACAAGAAAAGATATAATCAAAATAATTAATAAATAAAATGGGTAGGGAGAGCCATCGATGGCGGAGCCACCACCGGCTCGCCGTAGCTGAATTCCAGACGGTGTGATAGGGGCGAATGTCCTAATCCTCTCGGATTAGGGTTTTAATGTTAGGGGATGAAAGAGAAGCTGCCACAGCAACGGGAGTTGCGTCGATCGAAACGGAGGTTGCCAAATTCGGGCAACGATGCGACGCCGTCTCACCGCGCCGGCGGGGCCTCAAATCGAAGGAAAACTCGTCGGAAATCAGCCGTGGAAGCTAGTAGGAACCCATCCCTAAATTTTTGAATTGGGTTTCTTTCCAATTTTGAAAATTGGAAAATTTCAGAGGGGGAGAGAGAGAGGACAGCAGCCGGACGAGAACGGCGGCGCCGGCAGTGCCGTGGAAGGTGACCGGAGAAGATGATGGAAGAATAGCGAGAAAGAGAGAGTAAGAAATCGCGAGGGAGAGTTCGCGAGAGAGAGAGAGAGATGAGTTGCGTCGGGGAAGATGAGGAATTGGGGGTGGGTTTTTGCTCCGGGTCGGGTCTGAGTTTTTGGGCCTCGGGCCGGGTTGGCATAGGGTCTGGGCTGAGTAGTTGGGCTGACGGAGCTGGGCCGGTTCTAATATCAGCTGGGCCGATTTCAATCAAACAGTGGGCCGATATTTATTTTTTCCTTGGGCCGAGATTAATTACTTAGTTATTTATTAATCCAACCCTTAATTATTTATGTGGTTCAAAATACCACTAATTAAAATATTACTACACCCTCTAATGATAATTTTAGAGATTTATGATTCACGAGTGAATTATTTCACGAGTCGAGAAATTAACTTATAAAATAGGTTAATTAATCTAGCTGTCTTTATTAAGTTTTAATTGATTAAATTAATCAATTGTACTAATAGGATTAATTATTGAAAAGCCTCCCAATTAATTTAATCCCAGGTTAAATAAATATTAATTGATTTATTAAGAAACAGTCGAATAAATCGTTCGTATAACGAATTTATAACTCAAGCTTAGCAGTGAAAACAACACCTAAAATTAAGAATAATCTCCGAGGAGACGTAGAGCTATAATTCTTCGATAAGCTTTTATCATTCTGGTTAAGAATCGTACTGCATTCTTTAATCTAAGGTCAAGCGAAGAAGAAGCAGTAGCCAAGGCAAAGTTAGAAAGCAGTATCAGTTAAACAAAGCAAGCGAGGTGGGCTTTCTTTTAAAATAAAGCGTGTTTTATTAGTTGATATAGCTCTTTTAAAAGTATTGTCATGCCATAAAATGTTTTGTTTTTGTATGATGCATATCTGCTATTGGCTATGCCAATGTCATTTAATCGAATTCGGGTCCCTGTATGGCCAGCTGCTATACTTGAATTAGTGTACACAGTGGTCGAATCGTCTAGTGTGACGATCGATCAGATGATGAGTGAGGTGGCCACCTCCTTGGGCACCACAGGTCGGATATGGTGGATTACTAAAGAAATTGGACTGCGCAATCACTTTTGAGAACTAAGAGATTTTAGTGAACATAGACTTTTTAAGCAAAACCCTATGCTTCACCCATTATGGATAACAATAAAATCAGTTTTGGGCAATGTGTTCACTGAGTACAATTTGTACTTAGCCATGTACATTATTTTTAATGTGCAGGTTGAGCAGGTTGAAGCGGAGTGACCGGCGGAGCTTTTATCAATTTAGTGAAGATTTAGTTGTTGAAAACTCTTGGTAATACATGTCTTCATACATGTATTTATAACTACTTTTTCGCTGCGTACACTCTGATATTCCAAACCCTTTTCGATTTGGTTGTATTCTAAGTTAAAATCTTGACAAGTAACACCGTACCTTATCAGTTATATAATCACTTGAAGTTCTTTCATGAGTTGAATGAGTCCAATTTCCATAGATATTCCACCTTTCCACCCATTATTTGATGTTATATTTATAGTCACGAATTTACCAAGCTTAGCTATCGATTAGCAAAGTGCGGTCGTGACATTGCCAGAGTAGTCAGGAAAATCCGATCATGTTTAACATCTGTTGAACCAAGAAAGGAGATGTTTCAGTGCTACTTTTAGTTTGAGTAGTCTGCTCTATCCGTGAATGTCCCTCAAATCCATGTGAGGGTGTCTCTTGCATGTTTGGGTGATGTATCCCCGAAATTTGACCAATATCTGAATCTTTGCCCATTTTTGGTTCTGAAAAAATACGAAATAAATCAATGTATTAGTTCATCAATCTTATAGGGGCAACTTTTCAATTCTGCCTAGATCAGTATGTTTAGAACTTTGTTCTATTTTCCCTCAAAAAAACTTTGTTCTATTTTTATCCGTGTGTATATTGTTATAAGTAGGTACTTGAGACTTTGTCTCGTGTTTCCCTCCCATTGGCCAGCTTTGCGGGATTTTTATTTTTGTATAAGTATTTAATACTTTGTCTTGTATGGCCTTCTAGATGCCTAGTTTATATGGCTTATATTTTTTAAAGGGCCCAATTATCTTGGGGCTTACCCAGAGATGCTGAACTTAGTAGTTTGAGTGTGCGGCACCTGCATCATAGGCAAGTTTTATCCTTTCACTTCTACCATCATGTTCTTGTGCTCGTAAAAGGGAGATGATCCATCAACAAGTATAACGACCTCAGAGCTTGGATTTTTTGCTAGGGCTTACCATTGGTTATTATTATCACATTCCAGATCTCACTCCATTCACCATTTTATTGGCATGTGTGTCTGAAGATCTTATAAGTAATATTCATAATCACCTAGATCATTGATGATGGTGGCCGTTGTTTTTGGATCTTCTTCCTTCTTAATTCGGGCATTGCCTTTTTTCCTTTGTTCTTCACAATGCTAAGGAAATATTCAGCAAAACACAATCAAAAGAAAATTTAGTCCCAAATTTTCAAGCGAAAGAAGAAGAAGCACCTTAATTTTTGCGAAAACCAATCTTATGACATAGGTATTTACGAATAAAAATTGAATCATTCAATTTCCTCGACTTGTTGTTTTCCCAATTTGGTCTTAGCCAAATCTTCATCGTTTCCCCAATTCTCAGCAAAATTTCTCATAATTTCACTACAAGAAAACTGGCCTTTTGCGACATATGTGCATGCGACAGTGTAATAATTTTACGACGCTTATGCTCTTAGTGTTGTATATTTGCATCATAAAATTATTGTGTCATTATTTTGCGACGGTAATGCATCACTTTATTTTGTGTCTCATAAGTACAACAATTTGTTTGCGACATATCAGTTGAATGTTATAATTATACGTCACATTTGGAATAGTATTGCATTTTGTGTCATATATTTGCATCATTAAAATACAATGTCACTATTTTTGCGACAGTATTGCGTCATTTAATTTTGTGTCTCGTAATTACAATAATTTATTTGTGAGATATTTGTAAATGTCATAATTATACATCATATTTAGAATAATATTGCATTTTGTGTCGTATATTTGTGTCATTAAAATATTGTGTCATTATTTTGCAACAATAATGTGTCACTTTGTTTTGTGTCTCGTAATTACAACAATTTATTTGTGACACATCAATTAAATGTCATAATTATACTTCAAATTTGGAAAAGTGTTGCATTTTGTATCGTATATTTGCGTCCAACGTGCATCATGAAAATATTGTGTCGCTATTTTGCGATCGTAACGCGTCACTTTCACTACAACAAAAAACATATTGGTATACAACAACACTCAATACAACGGTTAGTGAAAAACCATTGTAGTTAGAAAAAAAAAAAGACGTTTCTAATACTAACTAGTATTGTACCCGTGCGATGCACGGAAAATAATTTTATCTCCAATTATAATTAGTTAATTTGTAATAATAAAATGATGTATCTATAGAGACATATTTATCATTTTAAAATTTACAGACATCTCTACGTATTTGATAAATATCGAATAGAATTACATAGATTTAAAAAAATACAAAGAAAAATTTGAAATCTTCTTACATACAATTTCTAAAATTGAACTATCATTTGAAATTTTTCTAACTTCTAATTAATTGGAATATTTATTTAGCTAATTGTAAAAGACCACATGCACACCCAAAATATTGTGATACGAATTTTCGTAAGTGATAATTAAAATTGAAATTCGCTATTTAGCTTTACTATATTTAAAAGGTTATTAAAATAAATACATTTAAGCAAAACAAAGAAATGATAAAATAAATAGTTTTTTTCGCCAAAATTGATATTCATATTTGAAATATTTATTATGTGTTGAACTTTAATGAATCAAAAATGAGATTTTTCAAAGTAATAAATGTATTAATTAAATAGAAAATGATATAATAAATCTTGAAATATGTAAAATTTTATTAAAAAAAATAATAAAAAGGCTTTTAATATCAAAAATTTAGGAGGGAAACATATATTAACATAGATTTAGACATTGATTTTTATTTACTGTTATCTTTCTTATGTTGTTAAAGTTATATTGAGCTTAGATTTTTTATTTTTTTTAGTGTACGAAAATTACATGTGCAAATTAGAAGTTAATACAATGAGACTTAGGAATTAGAAGAAAAAAAAAAATCTAATAAAATTACTAGGTAATAAAAAAAATTGAAATTAAAATCTCTAATCTCAATTATAAATTAAAAAAAGAAATCCCTAATCTGATATCATAACGCAACTCCAAATTTTTTTCCTCCGTCCTTCTCCCGCATCACGGTCACCGGTGTAACGGTGTTGAACTGATACCGGCGCCGCACGATTGCGCTCTCTGTTTTCTGTCTCGGCCAGGTTGCAAATCATTTCTCGCCTATCGCGGAGCTTTAAATTCTTCCTCCGCCGTCGCCGAATTGCAAACTGAATCACTACTGCTACTTCTCTAAAAATCCTTCCTCTCTTTTTTCATAAATCGTGTATGCAATCATGAAGACGAGGCAAACTAAAAAGGTTATTATTTTATTCAACATTCTGGACAATTAGTTTTTTTTAAATATTTTTCATACCATTGAGAAAGATGTAAAAATTGATCTTCATTTGAATTCGTTTGTCTATATGTGTTTGGCATTTCTGACTTTAGCCTAAGTGATAGGATGTGGCCCAAAGGCTCAGATCAGCTCGGCCCATTCAGAGTGAAGCCCAATAACACGAGTCAACAAAATCAGCCAACTGCCCCACGATTTCTCAACCACCCGCGATGGTCAGAGTACGGACGGACATGCGAGAGCAGCATCCATGATCTCTGAATCACCCGTGACTAGCTAAAAAAGACTTCAATATAAACATTCTCTCTTTCCTCCGTGGACGTAGATCTACCCATAGATCGAACCACGTAAATTCTTGTGTTCTTAGCTTTCTATAAATCTCACCATCATAAAAACACTCTAAACTCCACGATCGATCACTGGCGCCGTCTGTGGGAAAGTTCAAATTTTGTGAAACCGATCAGCGCATTTTGAGTAAAGATACGATGGTGAGACCAACCCGCTCCGCCACCACTGCTGCCGCTGCCGCCGCCGCCAAAGCAAAATAGAAGCAAGATGACCCCTTCACCAATCCGCCTTACACTCCAGTCAACGAGGAAGAGGGTGACGTTAGTCAAGCTCAGAAAACTGCTTCCCAAATCCGACGTGACCAACAACCCATTCGCTGAACTCCTGAAGGCCACCTGGAAGATATTCCATCTGGAGATTCAGCTAGCAGCGACGGGCCCGATCAGGGTGGCAGCCGACGCGGCAACGCCGAACTCCAACCCGAGCTTGGAGACGCACTGAAGGCGTACCTGGACCTCCACAAGCAGGACTTTCGTAAGTTCGTCGATCAACATCGACAACAAAGTCAAAATAGAGAAGACGGAGTCGAACCATCACAAAGGCGATCCCCAAGTCTCCAGATCGTTGGAGACAGGGAGGCCGAACTTCCCTGAAGGCGACAGAACAATCGCCGTGGGAACGACCGCGCTTCACCTCGGCGCGGATCAACGTCACCTCATCAGAATGCCATTCCACCTCGGCGTGATGAAGGAAACGCCTACCAGGGAAGATTCACCGTGTACGGTCGAATCTCGACTCCCTTCACTAATAAGATACTCTATACTCCCCTCCCATCGACGTATAGAGTACCTCTTATCCCGCCTTACAACGGGTCACAAGACCCCAGCAACTTTCTATCCCGGTTCCAATACAACATGATGAACCAGGGATTGGCCGAAGATATTTACATGTGTAAAGTCTTCCCCGAGCTGCTAGTGGACAATGCTAGGAGCTAGTTTGATAGCCTCCCTAATTACAGCATAGGGTCGTATGCCGATCTACTTGACGCTTTTGAACGCCGTTTTTTTCAAAAAATCGAGGCAAAAATCAGCCCAGCCCAGCTCCTAACCTTAAGGCAGGGACGGGGAGAAACGATCACTGATTTTCTGGCCCGTTTTTATAACGAAAGCCTTAAAGTCGATCGTCTCTCCGATGACATGCTTATCTCGGCGTTCCAAAATGCCATTCAGTCCGGAACTCTCTTCAGAGAGCTTGTAAAGGCACGCCCAACGACCTCCAGGCAGCTATGGAGGATTGCCGATGCATTCGCGGAGGCGGATGAGGCCGATCAGAAAAAACGGGCAGCAGATCAGCCCGAAAATAACGATAAGAGGAAAAAAGAAGAGCGCGCCGACCTTGGGCAAGGCCGCCGAAGTGCCCTCGAAAGGTTACAGCGAGGACCTCTCGAGTCCCGCTTAGGACCTCGGCCCAACCAAGACCGAAGTCAGTATACACCACTGACAAAGTCCAGGGCCGAAATATACGAGCTTCACTCAAACTTGTTCGAGAAGCCACCGCCCTTATCCCGAGGTGGGTCGAAACGCCGATCCAAGGAGAAATACTGCAAGCTCCATAATAACTACGGTCATGAAACCGATGACTGCAGGGACCTCGCCTCGGACATAGAACACATGGTACGCAACGGTACCCTTAAACTGTACCAAAGTCGCAACCAGAAAGAGGCCCGACCTCAAGGGAAGGGCAAAAGAAAGAAAAACAGGGGAGGCAATAATTGTACCCCCCAAAATGACAAAAGGCCAAAGCACGACGACGAGGATGAGGATGAAGATCAGCCTCAATATGATGCAGTCATCACAGCCATCACCGGACTGCCCGAAGGCACGACGAGGTCATCGTTGAAAGCCGAGGCCTGAAGTCAACAGCGGGAAGAACCCACCCAAAAAAGGTTCAAAAGGGACGAGGTCGTCACCTTTTCTAGCAATGACCCAGTTCCCCATGCGGTACCTCATCAAGATGCCACCATAATCGAGGCCGTAGTGGCCAACAAATTGGTCCACCGCGTATTTATTGATAGTGGGGCCTCTGTGAGTGTGCTCTTTAAAGACTGCTTCGATAAGCTCGATATTGAAGAAGCACGTCTAAGGCCAGCACCTATGCCGCTAAAGAACTTCACGCAACAAGAGACGACGACGGAAGGCATAATTTCACTGCCCGTGACAGTTGGAAAGAGCCCGTTGTCCACTACGAAGATAATCCACTTCTTCATCGTAAAAGCCAGCTCCCCCTATAACATCATCTTAGGAAGGGATTGGCTAAAAGCAACGAAGGCGATCTGCTCAGCCTACCACCTGACGATTAAAATTCCGTCTAGAAACAGAGTGATCACGCTTCGGGGAAACCAGCAACAGGCTAAGGAGTGCATGCAGGTCGCACTCCGAGGTGTTAGGAATCAACACCCCCAAGCATAGCAACTACAGAAACCTGAAGAGGTGGAGCCGACGTCGCCTCCATCCGTCGAGCCGGTAGAAGACGTCGCATTATACGAAGATGACCCTGCCAAGGTCGTCAAAGTAGGGTTCGTCGGCGAAAACGAGCTCCGAAGTCAACTTATCCGGCTACTTCGGGAGTATAGAGATGTCTTCGCTTGGTCGCCGCTAGACATGACCGGGATGGCACCAAGCGTCATCACTCATCACCTCAACATCGATCCTGAGGTGAAACCAGTTCGGCAGAAGCAGCGAGCCTTCGCAGCTGAAAGGAATCAAGTGATCCATGATGAGGTTCGCCAACTACAGAAGGCCGATATTTTATTCGAAGTAAAATATCCGACCTGGTTGGCCAACCCCGTGATGGTAAAGAAGCAAGGAGGCAGGTGGCGGATGTGTATTGATTACACTGACCTTAATAAGCACTGCCCAAAAGACTGCTACCCCCTCCCCAACATTGATAAGAAGGTCGAAGCTCTTGTAGGCCACAAGGTGTTCAGCTTCTTGGACCTATACAAGGGATACCACCAAGTCCTCATGAATGTCGAGGACGCGCCGAAGACCGCCTTCGTCACAGACTTCGGCGTCTACGCGTACAAAAAGATGCCCTTCGGACTGAAAAATGCTGGGGCTACATACCAAAGGATGGTCGACAAGATTTTTGAAGCCCACGTCGGTAGTATTGTCGAAGTGTATGTAGACGATATAGTCGTAAAGAGCAAGGAAATCGCCACTTGTGTAAACGACCTTAAAGTTGTTTTTAGCCTACTTCGTAAAGTGAACCTAAAATTAAACCCAGAAAAGTATTCTTTCATGGTCCGGTCTGGAAAATTTCTAGGGTGTTGGGTTTCACGTGAAGGGTTAAAAGCTAACCCATCAAAAGTCCGAGCTATCCAAGAAATGCGAGTGCCGAAGTCAATTCATGACGTACACAGACTGACGTGCTGCCTAGCCACCCTAAGTCGTTTCCTATCCAAGGCCGCCGAAAAACAACTCCCATTCTTCAAAATACTAAAGAAGGCGCCGAACTTTGAATGGAACGACGAGCACAGGGGAGCTTTCGATGGCTTAAAGACGTACCTCGCAAATCTCCCCACATTATCTGTACCAAAAGAGGGCGAGGACCTCTCCCTATACCTCGCCGCTTCGGACGAGGCAATCAGTGCAGTCCTGGTACGAGAAGAAAAACGTCATCAGCTACCTGTCTATTTCATAAGCCGAGCCCTAAAAGGACCGGAGACGAGGTATCAATCTCTGGAAAAGGTCGCATTTGCATTGGTGAATGCGGCAAGGAGGCTCCGACCGTACTTCCACGCACATCCGATATAAGTGCTAACCGACCTCCCACTTCGGCAAGTGCTTACAAAACCAGAAGTGTCCGGGTGAATCGCTAAATGGGCTGTAGAACTCGGCGAGCACACGATTTCCTTTGTACCTCGCCAAGCCATTAAAGGGCAATCTTTGGTTGATTTCTTAGTGGAAGCCAAGTTCACGGACACACAACAATCCGTTGAACCCACTAAGGATAAATCAAAGGCTGAGGCGCCGAAGCCACCACCACAAGACTGTTGGAAGCTCTACGTAGATGGGGCATCAGGTCACAAAGGAAGCGGAGCCGGGGTCTTACTCATCAGCCCTGAAGGAAAGGAGATCACCCACGCACTCCGGTTCAACTTCCTGACCACAAATAACGAAGTGGAGTACGAAGCTCTAATCGCTGGACTTCGTCTAGCCCAAGCTCTCCAAGTAAGGGCCGTTCAAATTCACAGCGACTCCCAAGTCATAGTGAACCATATATTAGGCAAATACGAAGCCAAAGGAGAACGAATGAAGAAATACCTCCATAAGGCCAAGATCCTACAACAAAGCTTCTCGTACTTCGAGTTGGTGCGAATCCCAAGAGGAGATAATGAGCGAGCTGACGCACTAAGCAAACTCGCATCATCATCAACGATCCCTCCGGTGGAAGAAGTACAGCTCCGAAGCATTGATGACGCCGAAGTTAATGTAGTAAACGAAGATGGACCAAACTGGATGACTCCACTTCGCAATTACTTGTTAAATGGCGAACTCCCAACTGATAAGGCCGAGGCTAGGAAGCTCCTGGCCAAATCCACGAAGTACGTCCTGGAGCAGGGAATACTGTATAGAAAATCCTACCTCCAACATCTCCTAAGATGTGTGGGCCCAACCAAGCGAACTACGCACTGCGCGAAGTCCATGAAGGCTCCTGTGGCAGTCACATCGGAGCCCGCGCCCTGTCCAAAAAGGTCATGAGGTGGGGATACTATTGGCCCACTATGTTCCAAGACGCTACCGACCTCGTCAAACAATGCCCGAAGTGCCAAATCTATGCGACGATTCCGAGATTGCCACAGACCGAACTGGCCAGCATGCAAAGCCCTTGGCCGTTCATGCAGTGGGGAATTGACATCGTCGGCCCGTTCGAAAAAGCTCCCGGCCAACTACAGTTCCTCATTATAGCAATCGACTACTTTACGAAGTGGGTCGAAGCCGAACCATTGGCACGAATCACAAGTAAAAATGCCCTAAACTTCATTTGGAAGAACATAGTTTGTCGCTTCGGCATACCTCACGTCCTCGTCTCAGATAACGGAACCCAGTTCACAGACAGGACATTCAGAGAATGGTGTGACAAAATCCACATCTAACAGAAGTTCACCTCGGTAGCCCATCCTCAAGCAAATGGCCAAACCGAGGTTACGAACCGAACAATAGTCGAAGGGTTAAAAACCCGGCTCGATAAAGCCAAAGGAGACTGGGCAGCGAACTTACCCCAAGTCCTATGGTCGTACCGAACCACCCCGCGAACATCACACGGTGAAACACCATACAGCTTGGTGAACGGAACCGAAGCGGTGATTCCGGTAGAGATCGGTTTGCCGAGCCCCCGAACGCTTAACTTCGCGGCCCAAGACAACGAAGACGGACTTCGAACTAACTTGGATTTGCTAGAAGAAAAACGGGAACAAGCCTACATACAAGAAGCTTGATATAAACAGCAAGTAGCTTGGTATTATAACAGCCGGGTGAAGCATCAGCAGCTCCAAGTATGCGACTTCGTACTTCGGAATAACGAGGTCAGCAAGGCGGAGAAGCTCGGCAAATTAGAAGCCACCTGGGAAGGACCATACCGAGTTCAAGAAGTCCTCGGAAAAGGGTCGTACAAGCTCGCCCGCCTATCTGGTGAGCCCATACCCCGTACATGGCACATTACCCACTTGAAAATGTACTTTGTATAAACAGAGAGTGATGTCCAAGTTCATTTAGGTCGTAGGAATCGAGTTGTCTTGGTAAATTTTGTCTTATTTTGACTCCATTTAATTAATTTTTTTTTTTTTTTTTAGCTTTCACTTGCTTAAATAATTTGCATGCATTTTGCACATCTCTCTCTCTCGTTTATATTAAGTATCTCGATTTTAAAATCCTGACGAGGATACGCAAATAAACTCCGCTTGGGAGTAACATCTAAACGCGCGTAAGGGGACCACCCCTATCGATAAATTCGACAAATAAGGGAACTGAAAGCCTTAACTTCGTCTTCGGACGAAGTGGCTAACTGAAAGCCAAAACTTCGTCTTCGGACGAAGTAGCTAACTAAAAGTCTAAACTTTGTCTTCGGACGAAGTGGCTAACTAAAAACCAAAACTTCGTCTCCAGACGAAGTGGCTAACTGAAAGCCAAAACTTCATCTCCAGACGAAGTGGTCGACCGAAAGCCTAAACTTCGTCACAAGACGAAGTGACTATGAGAAAGCTGCCTTCGTTGAAAACAAGGGAATCTACCTCAGTTAAAGACAAGGATAGAAAGCTTAAACACAAATGCAAAAATTTCTGTTTTATTTGAATGGAAATAAATGTAGAATTGTTACATTAAGAAGATGAGGAACCCGGAGGCTTTAGCTTACTAAAGCTAAGCCAATCTCTAGCAAAATCCCTACCGGAATTAAAGTTCAAAATATCGTCTACGCTAAACCTGCCTCGACCTCGTCCAGGAGCCGAACTTCGGCCTCTACCTCGAACATTCTGGCTCACCCGACCCCGGCCCCGTCCGGACGCCGATCGCCGCTCTTGACTATAAATTTCTCGAGAATGACGTGTCACAATCTTCTGGTCCGGGTCAACAGACCTCGAAGATTCACCTTCCAAAATTCTCTAGAAGTACGGTCGAGCAACCTCGGATCCAGATCGGGGGAAATTGAAGTCGCAGATCCAGCCTCTAAAGACTGACGCCGCTTCAACTTCGGAAAGGACTGTCTCATAAATGCTTGCCACACGAATGAGCTCTTCAAACTCACCCCTAACCTGCCAGGATTCATTCCCGTATTGTTCCCTGTAGCTTCGGCATCGGGCCTGGAGCTCCTTGACCTTATCATAAGTCTCGGAGATCGTGGATCCCCCGGCTTGGTGAATTATGGTCTCGTACTCCATATGCTCCTCGACGATCTCTTTGCAAGTCTTGATGTCATCCCGAGCTCGTTGGTACTAGGTCTTCAAGCTCCATATATCTGGCATGCATCTCATCAAGTTTTTCCAGAGCGGCCCGAAGTTTCACCTCGGCCTTGATCTCGATGTTATCAGCTCGTTTCTTCCAGTCTGAAGCATCGAGCTCGGCTACTTCTACAGCTCGGCGAAGCTCGGATATTTCTTTAACAAGGTGGGAAGCATCGTAAAACTCAGGGGCAGGCTACAGAATAAATACAAGCAAGGTTTAACAGAAAGCCTTTTTTTATTTATAGCCGAACACGGCAAATGAAACGCCACCCTAATGGTGACGAAGTACATGGCTACAAAAAAAAAAAAACAGAGAGGGAAAGAAGCCAAAAATCGTGAAAAGTGTCAATTGACTCCATCACGATTTTCTCCTTCTAAGCCGACCTCTGGTTCAACCTCGGGTTCCTCGGGGTCGTCGCGAGCTGGCTCCTCGGTGGTCCCCTCCCCAACTGGCGTCTTCAGCAAGTCGGCAATGACCGTCTCCAGGAGTTCGTACCTGTTAACGGGACACCGCCGAATGACATCTTCATTTAGCAGACTCCTCTGTGCGGAGAGCCGCTCGACAACCGGAATGGAAGAGGTATACTTCAGAAGCACCTCGGCAAAGTCTCGCAGTGTCTCCTCCTTCGTCATGGTAGCATACCCGTACTTGGTTTTGTCCAAGTCCGGGATGTCCTTGGCGATATCGTCGATCACCGCTGAGACAACCGGGGTGCTCATGGCAGTCACCAGCTGAACAGCCATCCGGGAAAAGTGGGTAGACCGGACGAATCGTTCTACCAACGCGCGGAACACGCCTCCCTGGCCAGCTACCACTCCGGCTACTTGGGTCCTCAGCCGACCCACTTCTGCCTCAAGCCCGGCAACCTTCTTCTTCTCCTCTTCGGCGACAGCCAAAGCTGTCGTCTCCCTGTCCGCTGCTGCCTGTGCCGCGGCTTCGGCGACAGAGATCTTAGCCATTAGCCGATCTTCCACCGCCGCAACCTCGGCAGTCTTTGTCTGGAACTTGGCAACTCCACTACTAATGAAGTTCGCCAAGCCCTGCAACCCATCTAAAGCCGCCTCGGCTTCCTAAAACACAAAACCAAAGGACAAGATTTTATTAGAAGGTACAAATCACCATATACAAGTACTTCTAGTTTCACGCTTACCTCGGGAAATGACATCTCCCGTGCATGCATTTGGCCCGAGGTCGGGCCACTCTCGACGACCATTACTTCGTCATCCAACGAAAGTAAAGTTTGTCGAGGTCATTGGCCCACCAACTGCAGGGGAGAGGAGCTTCGGACGGGAGCGTCCAACTGCGAGCTCACGGATACCGACCTGCCAAGGTCGGTTGTCCTCTCCGACGACGTCGCCGAAGTCGTCTTCTCCACCACCGAAGCAGAGGGCTTCTGCCTCTTCCTCTTGTTCTTGTTCTAAAGAGTAGCCTGGATAGCTTGAGCGTCCACTACAAAAAAAAAAAAAAAAAAAAAAAAGATATACATCAGTAAAAATGAAAGAGACCATAGGACAAATCAGTGAAGCAGAGCCTCACCCAAGTCCACATCGGACACGGAGTTATATGGGCTTAACCCGTGATTTGCGAGCTCGGCCTCGGCATAATTCCTTTCAATGAGGCCGAGGTTCACCAAGCTCATTTCAAGCTCACTGGTTGGTTTCCCAGTGTCTCGAAGTACGAACTTGGCCGTGGTCCAAGGATACAACGGCACGCCTTCACACTGGCAAAAGAAGAATTTCTTCTGCCAGTTTGTCACCTTAGTGGGAGTCCCTAACTTGAACCTACTAATAGGGGAAAGGTAGGCCCACCCCGTCGGACCAAGCTTAGGTCTAAAAAACCTAAGAAATGAATCCACAGTAGGCGTGCCACCACGGCGGCTGACCTCCAAACAAAAACCAACGACCTGCTTGATGGAAGGAGGTTGCAACTGACCTAAAGCCAGATGGAGCTCTTCTAAGAGCTCGGCAAAAAAACGATTTAAAGGAAAACGAAGACCAAAATGAAGATAGTCTTCATATACAGTAAAAAAACCTACGGGAGGCGAACTACCCCTATCGACATCACGAGGTAGGAGCAACTCGACTGACTCAGGAAATAAAAAATGACGAGCCAAATCCTGCATATGAGACACAGACATGGTCGAGGCACATGCCAGTGAGGCATTGGACCCGACCAGCGGCGGGAATTCGATTTCTCAAAACGCCGGCGGAACTAGCGTGCGTGTATGTACATTTAGCCAAACCCTCGCCGGAAAAACCCTAGACGGCGAGGGCGAAATCTGTGCGCTGGCCCTACCAGTATCTACTTGGGGAAAAGAAGAAGAATTCATTACAGGGAAAGTACTTACTTGTCAAAGTCTTTTTCCGACTACAAATCACCGGGAAATTGAACTGGACGGCGGCGGCGGTTGCAGAATTTTGGGTCTAGGGTTTTCTCTCTCGCTTGCAATTGGAAATCGATTGAGGGGGAAAAATATTTTTTAGCGTACATTGGAAGCTTTTATAAGCAAAGGCACGCCTTTTCAAATCCCGCCTCTCTACCTGCTCCAATAGAAGAGCGACACGTATCCTACCTACCCTGACACCAACAATCGTGCATTTTCATATCACGACTATTCAAGCTCGACCTCGTCAAAACGAGGCGGTACGCAATTCGACTTCGTCGAAATCTTAATTTCGACGGGGAAATGCACTTCAAGCTCGACCTCATCAAAACGAGGCAGTATGCAGTTCGACTTCGGCGAACTCTAAATTTCGATGGAGCAATGCAATTCAAAGCTCGACCTCATCAAAACGAGGCGGTATGCAGTTTCAACTTCGTCGAAATCCCACGGGGCAATTTACACCTCTGTACAATGACCTCGCTTCTCCGACCTTTTGGGGGGGGATGTGATAGGATGTGGCCCAAAGGCCCAAATCAGCTCGGCCCATCCAGAGTGAAGCCCAATAACACGAGTCAACAAAATCAGCCAATTGCCCCACGATTTCTCAACCACCCGCGATGGTCAGAGTACGGACGGACATGCGAGAGCAGCATCCATGATCTCTGAATCACCCGTGACCTCAATTCTCTATAAATAGAGCTATTTTGTAAGATAATGGGGAGACCACTGTATTTACTAGCTAAAAAAGACTTCAATATAAACATTCTCTCTTTCCTCTGTGGACGTAGATCTACCCATAGATCGAACCACGTAAATTCTTGTGTTCTTAGCTTTCTATAAATCTCACCATCATAAAAACACTCTAAAATCCACGATCGATCACTAAGATCCACATAATTAAAGATAAGGTTATTTTGCACTCTTTCATGGTCATCATCTCATATACAGTTGACATGTTTGATTAAATGTCTGAAAGAATATTTGATTTCAAGGGTGCTAATGGATAGTCACGACAGAGTAACAATCCTTTCTTATATATGTAGATGTGTATTAGAAGTGATTGCAGAGGTTGGGGGTGGGGTATGAAAAAACGAGAAGAGCAAGACTTGATTTTAAAATAAGATTGTTGCTAAACTTTTGATTTCATTCTTTTTTTACTTGAATCTCTTGATTGCAGCTCTCGAGTCTCCTACTGGAAAAAGCTGGTAACAATTTAGTCTTAGATTTGGTTATCACGGAAGATGAGGAATTGTGTATATATTCTGCAAAGTATTAGTTGTAGCTGTTGGAGCTCATATTGCTTCTGTTAAAGTAATTCTTAAAAGTATAGTGTTTATTTCTGGGGATAAAAGATGAAGGATTAGTGAATATGTGTAACTTGGGATGCAATACATTTTACTCAATTGTTTTGTTTTGTCATGTAGTTCTTACTGACATAAAAGTAGTAGATGAACAAGAGCATAATAGGAGTAGTTCTTGCTGCTATTAATATCTTTCCTTAAAAAAAAATAGTAATCATTGGTCTGATTATCTTTTGGAGGTTGTTATTGAGTTCATGTTGCTTATGATGTTTTCTCCTAGGAATAATAAACTGTTGGTTCCATACATCGTTGTTTCATTTGATAACATGCTCCACTTAATTGTAGGAGGCCTTAAAGCTTTAAGATGTGCTCGTGTAGTAGATAGAATTGAGAAAGTTGTGGCCTTGGATAATGATAAAGGTAGTTCTATTTCTCATTCAGTAATCATGCAACACAGTACTCGTGATAAAGATAGAATTGAGAAAGCCAGAAGCATATTCTTCAATGTTTAGAAGAAGTTCTAAGTCAATCCTCATCCTTAGCTTCAGATTTTCTGATTACACAGTCCATGTTCAATATATTTTACGATCAATTAGGTTGATCCGTTTGATTAAGGAATCATGACTTTCAATTCTATACTTCTACTTATCCTTGTTTCTTGTGTATTTTTCTGTACACACACACACATGCATACATAGAGGTATATAATATGTTGTAGACTAAAGCACACAAATAAGAAAAGCTGGAAACCTGCAATTGCAAGAATAGAACCATTTTTGTATCATCATGTCATCACCTTTTGAAAGCAAGGCCCTCATTTCATAAGCATTTTGGAATGCGCTTTTTTCCTTCTACTTTCCTTTTTTTTTTTTTCTCCTGTTGAAAACTATTGGTACTCATAATATTCTAGTTAGGTGGATTGAGTTTGATATACTTTTACATACACAGATTTGAAAAAGGCAGTCTCAGAAGAGTACAAAAAGTTTCTTGCTGATTCGGTTTGGGTTCATCAATTCATGATGAGGTAAGCCTATATATCTTCTGTTGGAATGATTTTCATATGAATTTTGAGCGAAGAGAATAAAAGCTAACAAATAAGTTTGTCTATTAATCTGCAAGGATAATGTGACTATTGAGACTCAAGAAGGATTGCATAACTGTAAATTGATAGATAAACATGATGGTTTGGAGAAGGATAAAGGGTTCAAAGAGCAACTAAATTATCTGAACCCCAAGGATATGAGGATCCCTAAAGTTGAACATCTGTGGAAGAAAGAATGTTTGGGAAATTCCTTAGGTGATTTGCCTATTCCTACCTTTTTAGTTCGACAACGAGTATACAGTATTTATTTTCTTTTCTTTGCAAATTAAAATTATTATTCTTATGTATAGGTTAAGGAGAAAGAACAGAAAATGGCTCAGCAACACCTCGATCACCGTGCACCGCTACAGTAGCTGCAGGCAGCTTCATTTCAGTTTATTACTGGTGATGAGATTCTTTAAGGATACAATTAGAATACATTTGCTTCTTTCTTCTTCTTCTTTTCTTTTTTTTTTTTTTTTTTAACTTTGTTTTCATGAAATTAAATATTGTAGAATTTTTGGATGGTGTGGACAATGTTTGGGTAGTAATATATGTATCAAATTTTGTTTTTGGATAATATCATTTATTTATTTACTTATTTATTTATTAAAATTAAATTGGAAACATAAATAAAAGAAAATCTAAAATCTAAAATTGCATCACTAAGACTAGTGATGCTCAAAGTGTTAATATATTGCGTCGATAATAAAAAGTGACGTACAGTTGCTACATAATCTTTTTGTGTCACAATCATAAGAGACATTAAAGTGTGTCGCAAAATATATTTTAACAACATTAAAATTATGATGCAAAAAATGTCGCAAATCAGGATGTGTCATATTAACTAGTGTCACGTAATGTGTCGCAAATTAACATGTATCACTTAAACATAATGACGCATAATGCTTCGTAAAGTTTATAATCCAAGGGATCAAACAAGGAAAGCGTCGCTTAAAAGCCCTTATTTCTTTTCCCTTGCTAAACCAATACCTAGGGCAAGCCCAGCAGCTGTAGCTAAAGCAGTATCTCCTGTAGTTGTTGATTCTTTCTTCCTTCAATGAAACGGGTCTATTTTTATAGTATGTCTCTGTAAATCGAAAGTATAATTTATTTTCCTTTCCATTCACTCGGATTTCTTCTGTTTTTGAGGTTTATTTCAGTTTATTAGTAAAAAGGGGTGACGGTATTCTGCCTAAATAGTAGACACAGGTAATAAATAAGAGAATACTAAAGATCCGAGCCATAGAATTTCTATTATTTTAGTGTTGCATAAAGTGTCATTTGTATTGCGATAGAAACGAATAAAAAAAGTCGTAATTTTGCTACATACCCCTTTCGCGACATAATTTACTGTGACGCATAAAATGTTGCAAATCAACATTTGCGACATTAAAAAGGGCCTTTTGCGACATATTTTTATGTCGCAAAATGCCAGTTTTCTTGTAGTGTTTGTAGAATCTTCACCAAAAATTAAGAGAAAATATAAGTTATTGTATTGTTGTGATAGAGTTGTCGAAGGAAATTAACAATTTGTCGAAGCATAAAATCGACATCTTAGCTCGATTTTCCCATAGACAGCGCCCGTTGATAACTTGTGCGGATCAAAGATCATCAACAATTAAGAGTGCAAGTTGAATTCGTGAAGGATTAAATCCTTTGAATCTACAATGAGATAAATGACGAGTGGCTCATTCTCCTTAAATTGCCATGGACTCCGAACTTGACTCGCCATGAACTTCCAAGATTCTTGCAAAACAAAGACAGAGGAGCGGGTGGGTGTCCTCCAGGAAGAATCTCCAACGCCCAAGTTATTATCGAATACTGGAAATATGTTGAGGTTTCTTGGGGAAGAAACCTCAAAAGTAAGTGCGTGAAGTTCGCACTAAGAGCACGTAACTTAGTGTAAATTTAGAGTGGAAGAAAGTGTGTACTGTTGCTATGAATGTTACCTTCTATTTATAGCTGTAAAGAGGAGGTGGCAGTATGGTAAATGTTTCACGTTGGATAGGGTATTTTAGTATTATAGGGGGAACAGATCAATCTACGTGGAGATTTTCAGTTAAGAGTAAAGAATATTTATGATATTCTTTAGCACATAGAGTGGTTCCTTAAGAGGATATGATTAATCATGCGCGCTGCCTCCGTTTCGGCATATTTCAGATGCTAGATCAGAAGCGTTGACGCTGGATTAGTCAGATCCTTTCGGGATTTGTATATCTTTCGGATCTCACTTGGACCTGCTATCTTGTGGGTGTGTTTCTCTTTTTTTACTGCATTCTTCCGTATGTAGCGGATTACGTGGCGAGTGGTATATTTTATCCCTATCAAGCGGTAAAAAGAATTAAAGAAAGGAAGGAGGAATTAGTAGTCGGCTCACGGAAGGAGCTCAAATTGGTAGCCTAGCATATCAAATATATATATATATATATATATATATAAAATCTTGAATGTGTTGAAATATATATATATATATATAGAGAGAGAGAGAGTTTGGTTCATATAGATTTAAGTCCTAGTGTGAGAAGTGTGAATTATATTTAAAGCTATACAAAATCATGCTTAAAGCTATACAGAATCATACTTATGGTGCATTTTGTGCTTATAAGCATAAAATAAGCCATAAGCATAATTTTGTACCATAAGCATGATTCTGTATAGCTGTAAGCATGATTTTGTATAGCTTTAAGCATAATTCGTACTTCTCACACTAGGATTTATTTGCATGTGAACCCTTCTCTATATATATATATATATATATATATATATATCTTAAATGTGTTGAAAAATGAGGAAAACCTCACGCCAAAATGAAATCATGGAGCTTGACCAAATTTCGCTCAAACTTGAGAACATACACTATAAAGTTCAATTATAGCTTCAAATAATCACGTTTTACAGCTCTTATTTTTATTTATATTGCAAGAATTTGTATGGGAACACAATGATGTTGACAGCTAATACAGTCTATGAATTCGAACGTTCAAGTAATGTGGAATGGTGGTATTTTATATATTTTTTTTTCCTATTTAATTTGGGAAGACTAACCTCAATTTCAGAGCCAATTTTGTTCTTATAGAACTATAAATGATCTTAGGTGTGCTTGAAATTCTTAGTGCATTTTCTCAGTTGAGTGCATACATTGTGTAAATATATGAATAAAATAGTTACTATTATTTAATTAATAATGTATTTTTTTAAGTTAATTAACAATGTATTAAGAAGACCAAACCACATTACATAATTTTAATTTGCTAGCTGCCGACTCCAAGTAATAATCTTTATTTTTTATTTATTTTTTATTTTTTTTTTAACTTCAAGTAATAATGTTAGCATGATTACTCTGAGGAATATTAGGGTTTACAAAGTAAAGCGATGTTGGGATGGTGAAAAACAAACATAGCTATGATTAGTTATATTTAACCAAGTTAATTATAAAAGTTTTTTCTTTAATTCAGACTTTTTTCTTACTTTTGACATATATGGAAAAATGAAATATTGCTCATTCGATCACAATACTTAGAGAAATAATATAACTATGCCATTAACATATAATTCTAAGATAAGACAACATTAACACAACAATAATGAAGCTAGCAAACATCTTAACAGGATAAATGGGACTTGAATAAGAAGCTACTCATATCCCAACTTCCAATTGGTTCACCCAAAAAGAATGCCTTACCATCATCATGGAAGTACAATAATTCTTTCAACTCCATAATAAAGAAAATACAATCCACTTGAATACTTTGTTCGTATCACAATGTTAAATTAAAATCACATCAAAAGAATATACAAGCAATTATATTTGCTGATGTGTGAGACTTGCACATTATAAAACAAAAATACAGAAAGAATCGTAACATTTCCCCAAGTCAATAATGATATCAATATGGTGTGCTTGTGTTGACCTAGCAGTAGAGAGTTAATGTTTGAGACCAAAGGTCTCGAGTTCGAGTCCTCCGTGGCGCGATCTTTAAATTTCTCATTAAGGATTTCAAAAAAATAATAGTAAATGATATCAATATGTGACGTTTAAGAAATAATATAATAAGTATATAAATTAAGTAGATGTTGCCAATGAAAGGAAATGATGGAGGTTAATTTCTCATCCATTAATTAGTTTGATTCTTGATTTGAACAAGTACTACTATTTATGAAGGTAATTAAATTCCCTCTTCTTCTTATTCTCCTATTCTTCTTTTTCTTTTTCTTTTTATATATAATAATGTAACTACTACACTCCCATCCATCTCTCATCCTATAAATACACTCCCTAAACTCACCACTACAAACATCCATGTAAATGCTTCCAAAAAGCCAAAAACCTATGATATCGAGAGAGAGAGAAAGCCTTACTAGCTAGTCTCTGAGTTGAGAAGGATCTGTAAAGCTCAGGAGGGATAGCGCCATCACTAATTAACATTCGTGTTTTTTGAAATGTTAATTTGAGTATGTATGTAGGTGTTGGCGCTATCCATCCTGAGTTTCATGGTTCCTTCAAGCTACTACTATATATATATATACCTTCCTCATCACATCAGAAATATTCCAGAAATTAAATTATTGTAAGGGTTTTCTTCTTAATTTATTATCCAAAATTCCAAGGGTTTTCTTCTTTTATTCTGATTTTTTTTTTTTTCTATGCTTTGCGCGTTTTTTGTGTGATCATTGTGGGATGACCATGTTGGCATCTTCAGCCCAGACAAGAGATCATCAGAACATTTTCTATATATATTGCACTTTCCTTTTTCTTTTTGGGCTTTTTTTATTTGCCTTAATTTAAAGAAAATAAGACAAATTTCCACTCTCTCTCTCTCTCTCTCTCTCTCTCTGCATAAGGGTTGTGTGTTTTTGTTGGGGTTAGATGTTTTTGGGATTTGGTTGCAAGATTGAGCAGAAAACATATGTTTAGGTATATATATATATATATATAGATGAACTAAACAGATTGAGTTTGGAAATTGTATATGCGAAAATTTCATGTATATTATACTCCGTATATCTGGTTTTTTTCACAACCGATGATCTCCATTTATGTTTTTCTTCTTAAGTTTGATGATGAATATTTACCAGTTGTTTTGTGATAACATGACCAACTATATATAATCAAATGATATTACGGGTGTTTTTTTAAATATACTACCTCCATCTCATTTATTTAGTCTTATTTGCTTTATGCATGTATTTCCACTGAAACCTAGTACGGGTTTTAAAATATAATTTTGTAGTATCGTTTTTTTTATGAGATACTATGACACTCATAGTATCCCGTAAAAAAAACGATACTACAAAATTGTATTTTAAAACCCGTAATAGATTTCGGTAGAAATACGTGTTAAATAGTAAATGAGACTAAATAAATGAGATGGAGGTAGTATTCCACAAATTAATTTGATAATTAAAAGAAATCGGATTATATATAGTCTACATATATCAAGAAACTCATGATTGTCTTCCTTCCCGCATCTCTTGTACTAACTGAGATATGCATGTTCTTGATCATGATGATGAACAAGGATTTTTGTACACTTATTCATAAATAATCTTGCAGAGAAATTAAATTTTCCCTTTTCGTTTTATAAACTACAATAGAAATTAATTGATTGCATTAATTCCTGTGCAGAAATATGAGGAATATATGAGTGAAGCAAATGATTTTGCAGGTAAGGCATTTGATGTGTGTGGGGGAGAGACAGAGAATTAATGCAGTCTGAGTCTGAGTCTGAGCCACAATTTCTTTAATTTCTATGCAGAAAAATAATTTTAAGGAGTTATGGGCTAGGGCTTATATTGTTAGGCTTTTGACTTAAATATTTTGCAGGCTTTTTTATAATGGCCACCATGAATATGAATATATATATATATATATATATAGGGGAAGGATCTTATGAGAACTCTTTTATTCTTGAGAACGTGAGAATCATGCTTATTTAGATATATTTTTATGTTTTTTTATATGTATAATTATGTTTTTTTGCAATAGGATAATTTTATATCTACAAAATAAGCGAGATTCTCACGTTCTCACGAATGAAAGTGTTCTCATATGATCCGATTCTTATATAGGAAAAAGTTATTATGAAAAATCATTATTTTGTAAAATGCGTAATAGCACATAAAAAAGCATAAAAATATATCTAAATAAGCATGGTTCTCACGAATGAAAAGAGTTCTCATATGATCAAATTCCTATATATATATATATATATATATATATATATATATATATATATCCTTTTCCAATTAATTTCATTTAGGCCACATCTCTCTACTTTTCATCAGCAACATGTACATCTAGCTACAACTATATTTTATTTTATTATAGTATTATTCTTTCAAAATATAGTTCAGCCTTATCAAAACCAGAATCATAAATATGGGATGTTGATTTATACGGACACAGTAGCCTGTCATGGGTATTAAATTAGTTGAATGCTAGCTTATTACTACTGTACGTATAATATAATTATATAAAGTATGTGTTTTCTTTCATTTTACTAATTTATAGTAGACTTAATACCCCAACTTACCTATTCTCACTTAATAAAATTAAATTTTAACTCCCACATAAGAATGTACAATATATACTCATATTCTCAAAAGTGAGACAAAAATACCCCCAAAGTACATTCTCTCTCCTATCTCCCTTTTCACTCACCTACCGTTTCTGCCATTTTTATTTTTTGCATTCTTCTTCTTCTTCTTCTTCTTCTTCTTCTTCTTCTCTCTCTCTCTCTCTCACCTACTTCTCCCTTTATCTTTTCCGTTGCCTCCATCGACCGTCGCCGTCGCCGCCAAGATGCTACTGCATCTCCGTTGTCGCCGTCACTCTCCCCTAACCCCAGATTTTCTTTCCCTCCTTCCCTCTTTCCTTCAAAGTTTACAGCATCTCCGTTGTGGCCGGCGACAAATCGCTGCCGATTGGAAGCTGCCGTCTTGATTGGAACGCATCTCCGCCGTTGCCATTCCCGTCACCGTGCAATTACAGCGAGGAACGCATCGGATTTGCAACCTCCGTGCTATTACGGCGAGACGGCGGCGGCAACGACGATGGCGGACGAAGGGGTGAGTTTTGGCTTAGGGATGAGATGGAGAACAGAGAAGGAAAAAGAAGGCTCTAATTTGTTATCTTAATTTGTTAAAGAATACAACTTTCTGCTCTAATTTGTTATCTTAATTTCTCTAGGTTTAGTTTTCTCGTATTCTTGCCACAATTTGTATGGATCTGAATTAAATTGTATTCAAGTTTTGCTTTTCTTTTGTTGATGTAATGATAAATTGGATTCTTGAATTAGATAAAGCAATTGAAGACTGACTGCTGCAAAACGAATCATGTACAAATAACGAGCAAATTAATCAATTCTTGCCTTAGTTTTGGTAATAAGTTAACCACATCTTGCCTTGTATTTGGTAAGAAATTAACCATATCTTGCCCTGTATTTGGTAAAAAATTAACCATATCTTGCCTTTTTAGGTAATTTTTCTTGAAGATGTCTTACCCTAAGAAATCATATCTTGTTCAGTATACATTTCTTTGTCTGTAATCTAAGAAATCATCCCGTTTCTTGCCTTCTGCAAGCAAGTAACTAACAATTTCTTACCATCAGTAGGAAAGAAATGATGTAATTTTAATATCTCATCATTTCTTGCTTTATCAAGGCAGAAATTAACAATTTATTGCCATCAGTAAGTAAGAATTGCACCATTTTTGTCATCGATAACATACCAATGTTCTTGCGTTATTTGCATATAAGTTGGCAAGACGTTATCGACATCTTGTCAACTACCTTATCATGAATAGCAAGAACGTTACTTGCCATCAGTAAATAAGAATTTTACCATTTACTTGCTAATGCTATGTCTAGTTCTTATAAGTGGTAAGGATTTGATAACTGCAAATAACTTTGATAAGATTTTCTCAGTAACTTACCAATTATTTAAACGTGAATGGTAAAAATATATTCATTACTTGTCTTCTTTTGTATTGCACTTCACATGAATATCACATAATTTCATGTTTTTGCTTTCTTTGCATATAACTTGGCAAGGCGTTACCGACATCTTGTAAACTGTCTTATAATGAATGACAAGATTTCATCGATATCTTACTAACTTAATATACGTAATACACGCCATTAAGGTTCGCAAGATTACGCCATTAAGATTTCATCGATATCTTATTTTTTGCAATACACGCCATTAAGGTTCGCAAGAGTACGTAATATCTTACCAAATACTAGCCATGAAGAGTAAGAAGTCTGCATATTCTTAAATACTTGTTACATTGCATATACCAAAATAATATCTTGCCATCAACAACATAGATGGCAAGAAATGCATCAATTCGCACAAATACATTGTCTGGATTGCCCCTAATCTTTCCAAATCATATACAAAAAACTACCCTAGAATTATTTGTTCCATAGATACTTCACCCCGAATTCATCCCACCCAAAAAAATACCAAACGAACAGTTTCCCCCATAAAAAAAAAGACCAAACATCATGTTTTGCTGTGGGCAACATCATCAACCAATTTGCTGTGGTATTTGGCCATCAGCTCTTCAATCTGCTCCAACGATGGGGCTGCAATTGAGTTTCTCCCCACACGCCCATGATCTTCATTATCTTCCTCGTCGGCTTCTTTGTCCCTTGGCCTCTTTCTCTTGCTTTCATTTGCATCGTATTGCAGGGCAAATGGGGCCCCCTCAGGCTCTTCTTCTAGTGATTTCCAGTACATCTTCTCGAGCTCTCTTTGTTGTGGCTTTAGCAAAGGCACAACATTCTACAAAAATAGGAAGAGTTTAGAATGTTTTTTGTGCACAAGGTAAACAAGAACATACAACAGCAGGCAAGATATGAACCAAACATTGCCATTCTAATAATTTTAAGTAGGTAAGATCATAACAATTATTAACAAACTTATAATCCGAGGCAAGATATGATGATCTTATTACCAAACCAAAAGCATAAGGCAAGATGTCATCAAAATCTTTCCAAATAAATTTTGTGTTGGCATCGAGTTATTAACATATTTTACTAACCAACAGAAGTAAGCAAGATTACAACAACTTATTACCAAGTGCACAGCAAATTGAAAAATGTTGATTAAAATTTTGTCAACTTATTACCAAGTGCACTGTTGCATCAAGTTTTTTTTTCTTACTGTTATTTTTGAATTATAATCCTAAAACTTGCATAATAATCCAAACACACAAGAACAAAGCAAGAATTGATCAATAACAGTCAAATGATCTTGCCAATTCACTGGCAAGTTTCTGTCAGATCTTGCCAACTATATATTTGATTAGTTGCGAAGCGTTTCATATTATGTAGCCAAGTAACTGGCAAGATTTTGAAGCTCTAACCCCAAACCAGTAAATAATTGCATCTATAATTGAAATCTTATCAACTACTTATTTGGCAAGATATTGTCTAATATCGACCGAAAAAAAATCATCGTAACATCTAATGAACAATTCATCTTAAATTTCAGAAACCTAATGACGAATTCAAACTTTTTTTAAGTAAAAATTTGTACACATCCATTTACAGAAAAACAAGAAGAAAAATGGGAAAAAACCTAAAAAACAATAAAACCCATGAAATTTCATCCACAAACCATAAAAATAATTACAAAAATTCGTAAAAACACCTATAACGTCGTCGTCCTTCACTCTAGATGGAGAAATCGCCGCAGGATCTGGGTTTCTCAATGGAGTAACGCCTGCAGATCTGAAATTCTAGATGGAGAAATCTTCTCCTTCATCTCGCGACTACTCCGACTTGTCACTCGCCTTGAAGCTAGATATGCAACTCCTCTTCGATCGTCGCGTCGGCGCTGTCAAGTCGGCGATAATGGAGATTTTTTTTGGGAGGTTTCGAATTTAGAGAGAGAGAGAGAGAGAGAGAGAGAGAGAGAGACGTTCTGGGTGAGGGGGGGGGGGGTTGTGGGTGAGTGAATTGAGGGAGGGGGGAAATTGAATTAGATAGTAGGGGTATTTTAGTCCCACTTTTAAAAAATTGGGTAGATTTTGTACAATTTTAAATGTGTGAGATTATTTGTATTCTTTATCTCATATTAGGTAGAATAATTCTTCACTCTTTATAGTATTGTATTTTTTTTTCTTTCATGAAGTTAGAATTCACAATGAGATATTTGTAATTTTAACTAGTTAATAAATGAAATTCTATTATTGACGCATCTCTCGCTCTTCTCACAAATACTAACTTCACACAGTCTAACATAAGTTATTTGGTAAAAAGTATTGATAATAGATAATATATACAGTATTTACTAGTTTACTGCCCGTCAAAATTCGACGGGGCTCACTTCTCGTAAAGAATAATAATATAATTATTTATTTTGAGAGTATAGTTTGTTAGATCCATTTGAAAAAAATAAAATTAAACTAAATTAGAAAAAAAAAAGAAAAAAAAAAAGAAGATCAATGAGGTGTGGCATGTCTCGGTTAGTTTTACTCGTTTTGAATGTCATGTAGCCCGTTGATCATTTTAATAGAAAAGTAGATTAAGTGAGGTCCCGTTTTTCGTATAATTATACTCATTTTGAATGTTAAGCCGTGAAGTATACATTGTAATATAGAAATAAGTTGACGATTGGTAACATTTTTCATATCAAGTATTCTGTTAGAGATAAGATATTTTCGCGTGGTTATATTCATTTAAAGTAAAGACGCTCGTTCTTCGATATAATTGAAGGATGAATGTTAAGCAGCCCGTCATTTAATTATTGATTAAGGATAACTCCATCATATTTGAGTTTTTCTATCGATGAAATCATTTTCTCAATAATCGATTTAGCACTATCATACATATAAGCTTCTTCATCTGCCGGTCCCTACTCTACTAACAAACTATAAACCGTAACGGTATAATTTTATCGTTAATGTGAAGTTGTAATAGCCGTAAAAATCCGTAGTTGGAAAAATATTTATTTCAAATGAGGAAATAAAATTTTTCGAGTATTTGAGATCGAGCACGGACGAAAATGAGGTTATGGAATTTTTAAAATATATTGGAATTATTCCAATGAAATCTCGAGAATTTTTGAGAATAAATGAATTATGGCAAGACAAGAAATTACCCGAAATGATTTTCGGAGAATGTTACTCTGTAAATATTTTACGGAAATAAGATGAGATGTGTGACTTAGTAGTAAAAGACTACATGTATTTATAATAGTGCAAGTGGGAGGAATTAAAAAGAAAAGAGGGAAGAAATTGTGTTGTGTGTGTGTGTTACGTGTAAGAGAGAGGGCTAGGAGAGTGTTGCTTGTAGCACACTCAACTCTCATTCTCATCACCACCTACTCCCTCACCCCTCAAGTAAAACACGACACACACCTCCTAATATGAAAGAAGAAAATATCATATTCTCCTCCACTTCATCATTATCCTCTTCAACTTCATCTTCTTCCTTCATTCACCGCCATCACCACCGAGAGCTTCCTTCACCAAGAGCTCATTCTTCACTTCATTAATCCACTCCAAAACTTGCATATCTTCACTATCCGAATCAAGGAACAAGATGGTGGTGAAAACTAGTTGATCGGAGAAGGAGAATTTGGGCATGCAAGGGCCGAATTCTTGAAGAAGGAGCACCCTTCGATTTTTCTTGTATCAATCGGTAATCTCCCTTCTTTCTTGATGAATGATCTTGAGATAAGTCTAAAAATCTAGCACTTCAATTCATTGATGAAAAATCCCTCTTACTTGACTTGAAGAAGTTCATGCATGTCAATAAGAATCACAAATCCATGGTCTACTCTTCGAACTATGGTGATTCATGTATCGATTGTCCTATGTTTCTCTTGATTCTTGGTGATCCAAGTTTAATCAGCCTCTGTGAACATTCCTCTTCAATTGATGATCATGTTTTCGTAGTTATTCGCCATGAATTCCTTGATTTAAAATGAGTTGATTATCTTGAACTTCAATAGGTATTGTTCTTCGAAAGTTCTGAGAATTTCAGCTACCTTTCGAGCCAATCTGGGAAAAATCTACTTGGAATCTGAGCTTAATTTTTTTTTCATGTTAAAGTACATCCTTTTAGGTTTCTATACATAGCTCATACGCCCCGGTCGGCCAACGTATGCATTCTCTATAACCTTTTTAAGATTGAATCGCAAATCTGGGAATTTTGGCCGAACAGCTTCTGCACCTACTGTAATTCGTGTTTTTCAACGCCTTCCCCTGTTTATCTTGGAACGAGTCCTAAATGAAAGTTGTAGATCATGTTCTCAACTATCCGTAGCTAAAATTTCGTCTCGATCCAAGTCCAAATGAATCGGTTATGACAAATTGAAATTTGTCTCTCATCTCTTTTGAAATCTGGAAATCAGCCCACTTGCGGGCTAAACTGAGAACAGCTCCTTTGAAATTCGACATTTATTCTTCTTCCATGTTGAAGTACGTTCCATTAGCCTTCTATACATATCTCGTTCACTCAAAACGGAGTTCGTATGAATTTACTATGATTTTTTAAAGTTTATATGTCACTCTGCCGAAACTGTAATACCCCAGCTGCCATGTCATTTTTAAACCTCTATATGAGGCGTTTTCGTTGCTTTTCTGAGTGTAACCGTGAGACATGAAATTATTCTACACACTCTGAATTACAGTTTGATAACTTGAACAGTCTCTCATTATAAGTATTGAATGACTTATGGCCTTTCAAAGTCAGTACTGTAAACCTGCCCTGTTTCTGTTTTCAGAACTCATGACCTTGTTTGATGATTGTCCATATCCCAGCTCGTGTAAGATAAAAATCTGGATTTTAAGTATGTCATACCTATATGTCTTAGAATTCCAGATTGATAAGCCAAGTCTTGATTCAGTTAGCCATTTGTGAGAAACAATTATTCTCCTAAAGTGTCGCAAAACTGTTCTCATTATTGAATCGAGCCAAAGATTGATTCATGGATTCTAATATACTCATTCCCCGAATCAGGAATTGATTGTATTAGAAAGATTAGCTTCCTGTGTTTCCATTCATGTGTCATGTGCCTTCATTAATAATCAAATACTCAAGTTATAGTCAAACCATTCAAGTGTGGCAAATCTGCCAAGCCTTGTATCAAATGTTCAACTCCTATCCATCTTTGAATCATGAATATTCTTTGTCTAGCTTTAACCACTGACTCTTCAAGTTCATTGAGGACCTTCATTAATCCTCATTTCACTCTCACACGTTCTTAGCCAATGAGATTAAGTAGCTAAGTATGAGATAAGATGGGATAATGTTAAGTATATAAGAGATTAAGTTACTAAGGAAGATAGAGTATAAGTATATGCTTACTTATAAACTAGTATTAACCTATTATGCTTGTAAATAGGTTAATAGCTATGGAGGCAAGGAGATAAGAGGATCCGAAGTTGACCGATTGCTTGCTTGATTGCTACCTTACGGTGGGCTTTACTTCCAAATATATTTTGAGTTATATTATGCTCTGATATTTACAAAATGAAAACTGTTTATCCATAAAATGTTTTTGTGCGCTCTACATGTTTAATGCTCTGAAGTTAATCGATCGAGGTTCTTAGTTCAGTCTTAAACACTAACTTTGAACTGTGTATATACCCTGATAGTATTGCGATTGGTTGATCTCTCTCGTGTACTATCAATGAATGGGACTCTCTGGGTTTCGACCCGAAGTCCAAAATGAATGATGAATGGGACTCTTTGGGTTTCGACCCGAAGTCCAAAATGAATGTTAATGGACCCGACGGTGGCTAGAGGTCCGGGGTCACAGTAAGAGTAACTGTAGAGTGTGACAAATGCGCGCAAAGGAAAATGATGATGTTTTGACATACTTAGATGTATTTCTTTTACAAAACCTTCCAGGTTATGTCTTATGATAATGGATAGACTGTATTTTTGTTTTGATGAACTTATCAAATGTTAAGCTCACTGAGTACATTAGTACTTAGCCCAAATATTTTCCAAATGTTTTCAGGTTAAGCAGACAGTGCTGACGGGGCAGAGCTGAGGTGAGGGTTCTCCTTTTGTTAATAAGCTTCCGCTAGTTGCTCATCTTTTGTATTCAACTCTCGACTTTGTTCCTTGAAGTTGTTATGTCTTGTGATAAGAGCTTAGACTCTTTAACTTCTTTTTATGTATTGAGTCTATCCTTTATATCTATGGTTGAGCCATTTGAACTTAAACGATCCTTATGCTATGAATGAACGTATGGTTCCTTCCTAATTTTATAAGGGAAATGCTGTCAAATTCTTTGGGCACATTATCCAGTTTATTTATATAAGATAAGCTTCCCCCTTTCTTTCCCCGCCTCTTTTATCCAACCTCAGTCGCGTCCTAATTCACGATTTTCTCTTCCTTCGAGAATCGGGGCGTGACAGAAGTCTTTTAAATGTTTATATGGGATAAAACTGAATGATTCTATTATATTTGAGTTTCCTGATGAAGTCGTCTCTCTCAAAAATCAATATGAGATCAATAAATTAAACAAAAATAATTGATTAATAAGACAAAATATAGAATTATAATTTTCAAAACTTTAAATATTTCTAAATGCTAATAATTTTATACAAAATAATAAATTAATAAACCCAAATCTAGATACGTTTTCAATCCCAAGAGTTGTATGAAAATTGAAACTGACATGACTCTTTTTATAGATTCACCCCGATTGTAATCTCAATTCCTAATAATTTGGACGGACTTGACTATAAAATTTAAGTTCTTTGGAGTTTGTTCCACATATTACATATTGTTGCCAAATCGAATTTAAACTTTATTGATTCTATTTACATTGAGTTAATTATCCACGTCAGTTTTTTGTTCAAAACTAACCATTTTACCAATTACTACAATTTAAGGATGTACTATAGTTTATTCTATTGAAAAATATCCATTCAAAAATAATCTCAAATTTACAACTTATAAATATTGGAAACAATAATTATAATAAAATAAGATTCAAATGCAACATCAAAAGATAAACTTTAAGGAAAAAAAAAACACCTCAATTTATGGTATTAATAATAACTGAAAGATATTACCTCTTAATGCAATGAATTTTTAATACTATATTTTTGTTGTAAACTCTAACAAAAAAAAAAAAAAAAAAAAAAAAAACCAACAAAATTCAACCCTAAATAGAAAAAATTATCTACGTGGCATTTCCACATCAACGCATTAAGTAGGATTTAATTAGCTAAAATTATTAATTTAAAAGCTTGTACATTGTCGATTTAATTGAAAAAAGTGTGCTAGTCGATTTAAGTAGCTGAAATATTAATGCTGCAGAATACATGTAAACAAATAAAGTACCCTAAATACTAAACCCTACAAAAAAAACTCAACCCTAAAAAAAACTACTAAATCCAACAAAAAAAACTCAACCCTAAAAAGAAACTAAATCCTACAAAAAAATACCAAACCTTACCAAAAAAAAAAAAACCCTACGAAAAAAAAATCAACCCTAATTGGAAAAAAATTATCTATGTGGCATTTCCACATCAGCACATTAAGTAGGATCTAATTAGCTAAAATTATTAATTTAAAAACTTGCTGCAACCCGTCATTTAATAAAGTAAATTATGAGGATTTAAATAATCACGAAAATAGAGGAATTTCCATGTAGGATTAGAATCCGTAAGCAGCCCGTCATTTAGATGATTGATTTAGGAGTAGTTTAATTTAATTTAAATATTAAGTCGCTCGTTGTTTGATATAATTGAAAATAGGTCAAGGAGATTTTTTTTGGTAGTTGTACTCATTTTGATTGTCGATTTTCCCATTATTTCGGTATTTGTTGTAGTAGACAGAGAAAGTCGATTAGGTTAGTAAGGATTGTTATTTCTTGAGTAGTAATATTCGTTTAGAGTGAAATCATATGTTGTTCACTGCAATTATTGTTTGTGTTTTATTTAGATAGCATAAAAATAATGATGCATTAAGGATTATAGATCCGTAGAATATAGATAAAATATATAATTTGTTTATTTGAATCCTAATATTATAAGGAAATATAATATAATTAATATGAAAATATAAGATATGTACAATTTTTTATTAATATATGGAGATATATTATATTATATGGTATATATTGATTAAATTATTGATTAATAGGTAAAATTATAAGAATTTAAGAAAATAATCATGGAAAATGCATAAAAATCCACGTATAGTAGTAATAGAGCTGATATGTGATATGTTGAATTCGACTATGATTTTTTTTTATTATTATTTATAATTTTGGTTGAATTCGACTCTGGGTTGAGTCTAGGGACTTTCATAAGTAGAGCAAATTAAAATCGTAGAATGGAAATCCAAAAAAAAATCGTATCATAGAAATTAATTAGGGAAGATTTCCTTTTGACTAATTAATTGTAAAATAATAATGGAGAATAAAAAAAGGGAAGTAATATATATACAATTGATCTATCGATAAATATACTTCAGACAAAGTTTTAAACAGATTGAGATTGTTGTAATTATAAAAACTAAAAAGATAATATTGGCAAAATAATAAATATTACTATGAAATAATTAAAGATATATATCAAATTAAAGATGTATATATTAATTAGATTAAAATATTAATTAATTAGCCAAAATTATAAAAATTTAGCAAAATAATCAAGAAAAATCATGGTTGATCGACCTTTATTTTGCTATTATATATATATATATATATATATATTTCCTCACTTTTCAAAAGTGCAGAATTTTGTATTATACCGTAATACTCAGACTTAATTAGGGACTTTTAGTTACCTCCAAGACTAGCTAGTGATTTGGTATAGACATTAATACAGTTTTTTAATTAAGGATCAAAATTCATGCAACTTCAAAATACACTGCAATAAAAATAATAATTTATATATATATTCCACCGTCACATGACTCATATATATATTATACGTTCTGTTGCGGATTCAGAGCACCACATTAATTCATATGCCTACGTGGCATCATCTACGGTCTCCATTCTTATTTATCTAAAATCTACATATTTATACGTATTAATTATTATTTAACATATTAATATTAATTAATTATTACTATAATTTTTGAATTTAAAAATTCTACGGCCTTCATTCTTATTTATCTAAAATCTACATATTTATATGTATTAATTATTATTTATACATATTAATATTAATTAATTATTACTATAATTTTTCGAATTTAAAATTTAATTATGGGATTGGAGGATTCGAACTCATGATCTCCCACATGATAAGCTATGTCTAATACCGCTACACCACAGATAATTTGTTTATTTTAATCCTAATATAATATGGAAATACAATATAATATGAAAATATAAGATATATACAAATTTTCATTAATATATGGAGATATATTGATTAATAGGCAAAATTATGAGAATTTAGAAAAATAAATATTTATTCGAAACACATTTTAAGTGTTAATTTATAATTTAATTAATTTATTCGAAACATTTGTCACAATATATGATATATCTCAAGTTTTTGGATTTAATTTAATTATTCTAGATATTAATTAATAATTGGACGTTATTAAATGATTGGATTATTATTCTAGATATCTCAAGTTTGTGAATTTAATAATTAGATGTTATTAGGTGTATGTTTTTAAAAATATACATTCAAGATATGTATAAATATGCTACGTCTAATACTACTACACCGCATGATCTCCCACATTCATGCAATATATTCAACGATTTTCAGGTCATCCGTATCGGGCTTAGGTTATTTTCAGTTCGTGTTGATTGAGCTAAACTGATTTCAAATTAACATATTTTGACCCTACCACTATTTCAACGGGATATGGTCGAATATTTCTAACCCAGTTTTTTTTCAACCCGAACGAGCCAAACCGAATAGCCTGACAACTCGATCGAGTTGACCCGGCAAGTTGGCGGGTTGACACGATAACCCTAATTTTTTTTCATTACTTAGTTGTTGAAGTTAATTACTTTGCTTCAAATATTGAAGTTCATAAAAATATTATAATTTCTAGCTCGAAAAAAAATGTAGCTCGATTCAACCCGGACCGCATAACCCAAAACACGATAGGATTGACCCGAAACTTAGCGGGTTGGCCCAATTGACATCCCTAAATATATTAGATACAAAATCAGCATTGACATCCCTAAACTGTTTTTTAGTAAAAAAATATTTTGGTCCTAAAATTATTTCGGTATTGAGGTGGCCCGTTCGCCAAATTTTTTTTGAATTTTTAACTCTGACACTAAGCATCACTATTTTGGAGAGGGAAGTGAAAAGTAGTGGTACGGGAAGAGAATAGAATGTAAAAATAAATAAATAAATAAATATATATATATATATATATAATATTATATATTAGTATAGTATTTATTTATTTATTTTTATATACAAAAAAAAAAAAAAAAAAAAAAAACTTTAGTTGATATAGTGAGGTTGACATAGTCAATACGGATTTGATATAAGTTTTAAATAAATTGACAAAAACACAACTAAAAAAAACAACATTCCATTCAAAATTAAAAAAACAACTAAAAAAAACAGTGTGTCCCTTTAATATAGGCCACGCCCAAACCACATTCCATTCCAATTAATATGGAGAAGATAAGAAGAGGATGAATTAACGTAATCCTAAACATTAGGTGCGGTTAATCTAATAAATTAAAGATTACAATTATACCCCTAATTACTAATAAAACTGTCAAATCTCAACATTTAATCTCAACCACTCATCTATTATAATGGATGGTCCATATGGGTTCCTAGTTCTCAAGTTTAGAGAGGGTTCTCATATGAACCATTCTATAGGGGTGAAATCTTATGGGTGTCACCTCCAAACTTGAGAATTAGAAACCAATTCTAGCCATCCTTTTCTCACAATCTAATGGTGGAGATTAATTTATAGATTATGTATTTTACTAATTTTAATGTTTTTTTCCTAATTTTAAGGGGTAGTTTAGGAAAACAAAACAAAAAAAAGATTGTGTCGTCCATGAATCTCGGCTACTTCCCAAAAAATATTCTTCTCCTAATTAATATCAATCTTAAGCATCTTCTTGTTCGATACTTCAGAATGGATTCTGAAGAAGATGATTACTCTCAAGACTACCGCAGCGATTGGTTGGAGGAGGAGAAGGAGTCAGGAGACTGCATGGACGTCGACGAAGGCGGCGAGAACAACGACCGCCAGGCCTCCACCGCCATCGATAGCCGTAAAACCTACAAAATCCTAACAGAGGAAGACATCAAACACCTCCAAGAAAACGACATCTCCACAGTTTCCGGCGTTCTCTCCGTTCCCAGAGGCGTCGCCTGCGCCCTCCTCTGCCGCAACAACTGGAGCCTCGCCTCCCTTTACGACCACTGGTTCGCTGCCGCCGCCGCCGATGATGGCGGAGAGAGAAAACCCAAGTCAGTCCAACATATCTGCAAGATTTGCTACGAAAACACCGACCGAAATCTAGCGAAAGCAAGCATCTTCTTGTTCAATCATAAATATAATTACGACTTTCAAATAAGCACAGCTGTGTATATTTATTATTCGGTTAATCCTTCACTTTTGTTCTATTTAAGCATGGAAAAAGATCATAAAAGCTAATTTATAAAGTAATCTAATTGTTGTTAATTGTTGTTCGGTCAACATTCAATATATTTTCATTCATGAGTTATTAAAGCATTAATTTATATAAAGAAAGCATATAATATTTATTATTTAAGCATACGTTTGCGAATTATGCTTATGTAAGCTTATTAATGAGATAGATAGATTATGCTTATCATCTCTCTCCCGGAGTTGTGGGTCTTTTTTGTTTTGCAGGTAAAGTGAGGAAAGTTAACAAACTAATCAATGTAAAAAATCAAAAGAGGACACAAAGCATGATTATGGTGCGAAGATGACTTGAAAGATGTCCATAGTGTTCTAGCTTTGTTTGTTATAAGTGTATGTCTTGTATGCAATAACATTTTAGAAGCTTTTGATTTCAGCTTATTTATAATAGTCTCTATGCTTAATTTGTTGGAAGCATGGAACACCTTGATGCTTTATAAGTATTCGTATTTTGCTTCTTCTTAAGAATTTTGATGCTTATAAACCTATAAAGTGGTGATCATAGGTAGACACTACTCAAAATTTATAACTATTAACCCTGTTTTGAATTTACTAAATCAAGAATACATGAAAACCAAATTAAGCAATTTAACATTTGTAAAAAAACATAACTATCTCTAAATAATCATTATTGTAAAAATATATTTTTTATATAAAAAACATGAAAGAATTATAGTTGAAGCATACTGGAAAAACAAAATAAGCATGTTAACATTCATGCTTATTAGAAGTCGATTTAATGCTTTTGATATTAATATAGTACGCTTGCAAAAACCATAATTACACATATAAAAATATAATGGTGCAGATTAAATCTGAGATTTTGTATTTTACCGATTTTAATGCTTTTTTTCTAATTTTAATGCTAATTTATTTTCCAATGCTTTTTACATTGTTAAATGATGCTTCTTATAATGTTAAACAATGTTTCTGAGAGGTTACAAACGATAGACTGCTAATTTATTTTCTAATGCTTTTTATATTGTTAAATGATGCTTCTTATAGTGTTAAACAATGCTTTTGAGATGAGTAACGCGCAACGATATTCATGTTTTGACGACTAAGATTTTAATATGAAAAAGGCAAATTAAGCATTTTAACATTCGTAAAAAGCTTAATTTTATATCTAAATAAGCATGATTGTAAAAAAATATAATTTTATATAAAAACACGAAAGAATTATATAGTCAAAGCATACATGAAAAGAAAATCAAACATTTTAACATTCGTAAAAAGCATAATTTTGTATCTAAATAAGCATAATTGTAAAAAAAGGATAATATATAAAAAAACATGAAAGTAATATAATTTAAAGAATATATATTTTTAATTATAGTATTATTTATTGTGAATAATTTCATGCTTCTATATGGAATATATTGCGCTTTTATTGGAAGAGAAACTTGAGAACTACTAAAGCATAAAAAAATAATTTTGTTAAGTATTTCCTAAAAATTAATAAAAAAATTAGTTTAGTTAACTGTAAATAAATTAGTATAGTATTTATTTATTTATTTTTATATACAAAAAAAAAAAAAAAACTTTAATTGATATAGTGAGGTTGACATAGTCCATACGGATTTGATATAAGTTTTAAATAAATTGACGAAAACACAACTAAAAAAAACAACTAAAAAGAAACAACATTCCATTCAAAATTAAAAATCAACTAAAAAAAACAGTGCGTCCCTTTAATATAGGCCACGCCCAAACCACATTCCATTCCAATTAATATGGAGAAGATAAGAAGAGGATGAATTAACGTAATCCTAAACATTAGGTGCGGTTAATCTAATAAATTAAAGATTACAATTATACCCCTAATTACTAATAAAACTGTCAAATCTCAACATTTAATCTCAACCACTCATCTATTATAATGGATGGTCCATATGGGTTCCTAGTTCTCAAGTTTAGAGAGGGTTCCTATATGAACCATTCTCTTTATATATATATATATATATATATAAGATGAGGATTAAAATTGATTTTGAGGTGGCCCGTCAGCCGATAAATTTTTAAATTCGTTTAATATGTATTGATAGCTATAATTATCAAATTTTTGTAACAAAAGTGTATAGTTTCAATTTAAGACACTTCACAATAAATTAGACATAAAATGAGAATCGTTTCAAAATTTCCCATTAATCGAGCAGATGTTCATGCTATTTTCGGTTTTAATAGGTATAAGCAGAGTATAACTACTCGATAAATACTGGAATACAATATATTAAAATATTTTTCTAATAAAAATTAATCTGACTTTGTAACACATTTTTTTAATAAATTATTATAATACTGCCATCTTAATAAATATACAATAAAATGATACCTGTCGAATTCCGACGGGATAGAAACTAGTTAGTTCCTAAATTAGACGCATCGTCATTTTAATTTTAATGCATTGCATCGTTATTTTGATGTATATATTTCGTTTTAATAAATCTGCAAGAAAATGTTACTACTAAGACTCTATTTACTTTGATGTAAAAGGACCTAAAATAAAATATAAGATTTATAAAAATTTACTTACCATTTTATAACTCGTTTATTTTGATATATTAAAAATCCAATTAGACTGCATAAAAATTTGACAGACATTTATATTATCATGGTAATATTATTATTATTTTTTTATCAGACAAACACAACACTCACACACCCACGCACGCACCCGAAGTGACTCGAACCCCCAACTATTGGTTGGAGTTAAGAAACGTGTGTGATAATTTAGTATCACCTTTTATCACTTTTATAAAAATACTTTCTTGAATCTCACATAACATTTTCCAATAAAAAAAGTAAAGGCAATTTAAACATTTCTATTTTATTCATCAATTTCCTACAAAGTAAACATCATACATGTATAAATCTATTATCATTCAAAATAAACATGGTAGTATAAAATTAAAATTATGGGGTTAATGTCTGAGACTCTATGGCAAAAAGGTATCGAGTTCGAGTCCTCCGTGACTCGACCTTTAAATTTTAGTTAAAATTGTTCAAAATTATGGGTCCTACTATTTGTTAAAAATTTATACCACATTATATTATTCTCATATATCCCTGTACATAGACATTATAATATTATTATTTAATATTAGGGTTCGTTCTCTTTTCTTATTAAATTTAATTATAAGAATACTAGTTTCGAATTTTTAATTAATAAAAAATTAATATAGATAAAATGATCTCGGAAATAAATTTAGATAAAACTATTTTAATTTGGTACTACCTCCATCCCATTACATTAGTCACATTCACTATTGCGGCACGTTTTTCCACCGAAACCTAGTACGGGTTTTAAAATATATTTTTGACGTATTCATTTTTTCACGGGATACTATGAGTGTCATAGTATCCCGTGAAAAAATGAATACGTCAAAATTATATTTTAAAACCCGTACTAGGTTTCGGTGGAAATACGTGCAAAAAGGTAAATGTGACTAATGTAATGGGATGGAGGTAGTATATAGCAGTGACTTGGGATCCTTTATAGCAGTAGATGATAATAGATGGGGGAGAATAGGGGGTTTAGGCACAAAAAAAAAAAAAAAAAATGCCACGTGTAATGTGTTGATTGGTGAGTCTTGAGAGATCTAATGTGCCCTAAAGTCACATTATCTGCATTGCCATGAGGGAAGGGAACCAAGAAACCAACGTCTACTGTTTTGCATGCGACGCGACACCAATATTTTGTGTTTAAAAGTGTCATCATTATTCATTTTGAAAATCTAATTTAGTAGTAGGTGCTTCCACAGAGACCCACCATTGCACACACAAGTACACAACTACTACTAATTTTATTTTCTGTCGACATCTTTTTTCTTTTATTTTCAACTGTTTTAACTCAATTTTTTTTTAATTAAAGTTATGATTCACACATATAATCATACATTTATTCAGAACTTTATTGCAGGCCTCCCTCATGTTTTATTTGGCCTCTTTATTTATATTTCACTCAACTAATCATGATTAAATCTTAATTTAATAGTATCACTATTGTTTATTGCCCAGAATTTTTCAAATTTCACGTAATAACCTATCGTATAAAATATAAAACACAAATCATAAATTGCAAAAGTTTACACACAAAAAAAAAAAGAAAAAAAAGAAAAGAAAAAGAAAAACAATAAACTGAAATTACGCTGAACCGCTATCCTTGCCTTCTCGCCGTTGCTGAGTTTTCTTGCAACATCCATGCATGGCCCCCATCGTTGCAGTAAAAGAAATTCCTTCCTCTACTGTAAATCAATGAAAGTGTTATAATAAAATCAAGAAACCTTCAAAATGCCGATGGATAACGGACATTTTATATGTCGGAAGAAATACAGCGATAATCTCTTCGGTGTTTTCTTTGGCCAAAATCCGTTAAAGTCCTCTTTTCCCCTTATTCTCGTGGAGCTATCGTTTCTCATCGTGGTTTCTCGTATAATCCGGTTTCTCCTCAAGCCCCTCGGACAGCCTAAGGTTATATCAGAGATCATTGTGAGTGAATTCTGGTCATTTGGGATCGTCTCATTGGTAGCCCATCATGTGTTTGTTAAAATGTTTGTATGGGAAAAAGAATCCTTTTTTATATGTTGTTTTTTTTTTCTTTTTTTTTTTCTTGTGATTGATGTGTAGGGTGGCATGATACTTGGGCCATCTGTATTAAGCCGTAGCAACAAGTTTCGTGCGTATGTGTTTCCAGATAACGCGGAATATGTGATTCAGAATATGGGATTAATCGGATTCATGTTTTTTCTCTTCATATCTGGTGTGAAAATGGACATATTCGCAGTAAGAAAAGCTGACAAGAAGCATTGGTACATTGCTTTATTTGGTGTGATGGTGCCACTCTGCTGTGGTATAGTTGTTGCATTTGCTTGGAGGAAGTCCATGGATGAGGAGCTGGTGAAAGCTTCTTCGATTTGGGGAATAACGTCTTCTTTAGCAATGACGGCTTTTCCTGTTCTTTATCCAATCATGAAGGAACTCAACTTACTTAGCTCAGAAATCGGAAGGGTGGCTCTGTCCATTGCAGTAATCGGTGATGTAATAGGGATGAATGGTGTGGTTATATTCGAAGCCTCCAAGCAAGGCGAAGGGAGGCCTATGGCTGCTTTATGGTACTTGATTTCTTTGACTGTGGTTCTAGCTTCTATATTTGTTGGTGCAAGACAATTCATGATATGGATTATTCAGATAACTCCTGTAGGAAAGCCGGTGGATCAAATTTATGTTGTTACCATTTTAATGGGAGTTTTTGTTGTTGCTTTCGTTGCTGATACACTTGGCCTTGCTGTGTGTAATGGACCATTGTGGCTTGGCTTAGCTGTGCCGGATGGCCCTCCGTTAGGAGCCATTCTTGTGGAGAAAAGTGAGACGATTTTGACAAACATTTTAATGCCGTTTACATTTATGTATGTAGGCATGATAGCTGATCTATCATCCATGAATGGCCATTGGTATCATTTACAGCCACTTCTTTATGTGGTTTTAACTGGATATATCATGAAAATGGTTTCCACTCTTTTTGCTGCCTGGTTCTGGGACATGAATATTAGGGATAGCCTCACTCTCAGCCTCATAATGAGCTTAAGGGGGGAAGTGGAGTTTTTGTTGTTTATCCATTGGATAGATTTTAAGGTACCTTCTAGACTTTAAAATTGTTTGATCTCTCTCTCTCTCTCGCTCTCTCATGATGCATTGATCATTGTTGTGAAATCTACAGATGGTAGGAATACCAGAATTCACGTTGCTGGTCTTGTTGACAATATCTGTGACTGCTATAGCTGCACCTTTGATCCGAATACTCCATGATCCTGCAAGGCCTTATATGCTGAACACGAGACGAACAATTCAACATACAGCGCCTAACAATGAGCTCCATATCATAGCATGTGTTGATGAGGAAGAGAATCTGTATGGACTAATGAAATTACTTGAGCTCTTTAATCCAACTGTTAGCAATCCCATCTCTGTCCATGCTTTACGCCTAGTTGAGCTTGTTGGTAAGGCCAACCCAGTTTTTATTGACCACGAAAGTGAAGATAATGGAGCTGAAGGGTCCAGATTCAGTTCAGTACATAATGCTTTAAAGATTTTTGGTGAGGCTAGAGGTGAGTACGTGAGGATACATTCTTATACAGCAATTGCCCCAAAGAGAAGCATGCATCAAGATATTTGTGAGCTAGCTCTTTCCAAGCAAGCTTGCTTGATCATTATTATGATCCCTCAAAGAGTAGCTGATAATCTGAAAGGGACGCCAGCTAGGAAGCAAGGCTCTCAATCCTTGAGTTCTCACGTGTTGAAGCACGCGCCTTGTTCAGTAGGAGTTCTAGTAAGCAAGAGCTCCTACCCCAATCTTGCTTCTGGTTTGAGAAGCTCGATGCACCACTTTATCCTTCTATTCTTGGGTGGAGCAGATTCGAGAGAGGCGCTTTCTTATGCAGGTCGTGCAGCCGGATGTCCGGATACGTCGCTCACTGTAGTCAGATTTCTCTCTCATGACAATGAGGGAGATATCGAAATGGAGAAGAAGCTTGATGATCAATTGGTGACATCGTTTTGGGTGAAGAACGAAGCTAACGAGCGTGTAGTTTATCGGGAGGCGGTGGTGAAGAATGGGGAGGAAACCATGGCTGTTATTCATGCAATGAATGATGAGTGCTTTGATCTTTGGATTGTGGGTAGAAACCATGTAAATCCTGTTCTCCTACAAGGACTGTCGAATTGGAGTGAAAACAGTGAGCTCGGAGTTGTGGGAGAGTACGTTGCCTCTGAGGATTTCGGCAGTAGGGCCTCAGTTTTAGTGGTACAACAGCAAATCTTAAGAGGCCAGAGAAAGAATTCAGGTAGTCTAGTTGGAAGATTCTTGTTTCATGAACAATGGAAGAAGCTAGTACATGTATAACCTTTAATTGCAGTGTTAGGCCTCAGAAAAAGAACTAGTAGTAATTATGAGAAGTTTTGCTCTGCTTAGTTCAGGAAAACTGTAAATAGATGTAGTTTGTTCCTGTATGACCGATTCCAGACCTTCAGCAAGAAAAGTTCACAAGATTTCTAGTATAAATTTGCATTTTAACTCTCTACTAGTAATTTCTATTTTTACCTTGCCTTTTAGAATATCTTGTTGGCAGCATATTTTGGTAGTGTTTTTTTGCAGTTACTCAAGTCGGTAGAAACTTTGAGATGATTTCACTGCATCTGAACAAGAATGGAAGCTGAAACAATGCAAGTAAGCATGCGATTTCACTCTGTTTTTACAAACTATGTTTACAAATTCCTTAGTTGGTGATTCGGGCTGGCTGTTCCCTCTTTGATTTGCTACTGTGAATAAAATAATATAGACAATGAATGAGAGTACAGGAAACTTGAAGGTTGATTCAAATTCTACATCAACAAAATACAATAATCGCGTAGTTTTCCTAGCAACGAGGAAGATCAGGTGGAGGAGCTGAAACAGATTGCATCTTCCCAGGTCCATTTTCGACCAAGAATGACATTCCCAGGCCCCATCTGAGATGGGAGTCTATGTGACAGTGCATCAGCCAAACCCCTGCATCAAACCAGCAAAATGAGATTCGACATCAATTGTGCAGACATGGTAAGTTGCCACATATACACACACACAGATATATTGTATACATGCAAATCATGTTTGTTTATATATATAATACTGGTTATTTCCATGACTATTGCATATCATACACAAAGGTCCAGATTGGTTTCTTATTGACTCGGAGAATATATTTTATTTGATTCTTTCCTACATGTGATATATATGGATGAGCTGCATTTACCTGGATTATCTGCAACGAAACGAATGACAGTCCAGCCTCCAACGGGCACGTTGATGGTGTTCCTAAGAGGCGGATCAACAAGGTTGAATCTTGCAGTATCTCTTCTGGGGTTGAAGTTTCCAAAACCCTGCCCCACAACATAGAAATGGTAGCCATGAAGATGCATAGGATGGTCCTCAGTTGAGACAATGGCAGTATCCTGCAGCACTATCTGCACATTCGAGCCATAGATGAGCCTGTACATCTTAGTCCCATGACGCGGACCCCAGAGCCCACGGCTCACATTGCCTGTGTAGTCGAACGCAACAGGAGGAACAGCTGGAAAATCCGTGGTGAAAACACCAGGTATATTGTTGTAGTAAGCTTGTAAAAGTGAAATCTTTCTAGGCAGCACGAAGGATACATTGTTGATGCTCGCTGCGAATCTCGTGTTGTTCGGCCCCTGGCATCGAGGGCCAGGACTGCAGTTGATTAAGCCTAATCCAACGGCAAAGAAGAGATTATCATGAATTTGAGTCGGGACTTTGTTGTTCTTGGATGGTAAACTTCTAATCTGGCTAGTGTATGCAGTTACTGTATTCGTATCGTTGAATCTCGGAAACGTAGGCATAAAAGGCCTTGTAGGTTTCTGGGAAGGGAAAGGAGGAGAGTCGTACTCCAAGATAGCAGTTGCAGTTGTGTTATCAAATGCTGCGTTTTGAGCAGTGGCATATGCACGAGCTGCCATGTAATAACGGCCTCGAGGCTGATAAGCAGTGAGGAGAACATTGGTGGTCTGGCCGGGGCCGATCATGATGACTCGAGTCGAAAAGGGTTTGTTGTAAGCAGCGTCATTACCGACCACTGTTAGCATGTGATTGGCCACGGTGAAGAATAATTCTTGATTGAGTGCAGCATTGATGATCCTCAGAAGAACTGTCTCCCCATATTTGACAGTGAATTTTGCAGTTTCTATGTGGAGAAAAGCAAATTCTTTCATCAAGTAAAGGTATATACTAGTATATTAATATATATCGGATTGTTCAATGCAAGAATTGGTGGTATGTTTTAGATAACCTTTGTTTGAGCATCTGTAGAGGTCTCCAGGCTGGCCGTTGATGGTGTATGCATCAGAGACATTTGGGGCAGCACCGGTGAATGTCGCTTGTCGTTGCACACTGATGATGTCTCTATCCCACCATTCTCCTGTTGAGGAAAATCTTGTTAGTAGCTATACATGTTCGTTTTGGGGTGAGCAAGCATCCAGTCGGTTCAATCGAGAATCAGATCAAACCGATGGACCAAGTTGAAATTATTAGCCGGTTCGGTTTTTCTTACCAAGAAGTATAGGAATCTCTTTACTAGGCATTGGGAAGGGGTAAGGTAGTCCGATTTTGGGGCGAATAACAAGCGCTCCATAGACAGTAGCTCTAAGCCACCTGCTATGAGCATGCCACCACAAGGTTCCTTGTTGATTCTCGATAGTGAATCTGTAGGTGTAGGTCGCCCCAGGCTGAATCGGGCACTGAGTCACGTACTCGGGCCCATCAGCCCAAGGCGTTTGCCTCTGGTGAATGCCGTGCCTAATGAACATGAACAATTAATCGATCTGAGTGAGAAACGAGAGCAATGTGTGATACTGGAGGAGTATATATTACCAGTGGATAGTAACGTTGTAGCGAGCAGCGTTGACGACTTTGATGACGAGGTTGTCGCCGTCCCTTACGTCCAAAGTGGGACCAGGAAACTGTCCGTTGACAGTGATTATGTTGTGACTTCTGCACAGCCTCTTCACTGGAGTTGCTTCAACCTGAGAGTGAGAGTGAGACCCATATTATATATAATTAAGCATGCATGCATGTAATGTGATGAGAGCAAGTTTTTAGGAGACGTACAACAAATTGATGGTAATGAGTCTCTGCATTTGCTACAGAGAGAGACAGAATCAGAATAATAGCAAGAAAATTAGAGATAATTTGCATTTTGTTTCTTTTGTTTGATTTGATGAGAGTAATTAAGAATGAAATAGTACTAGTGCTTGCCTTTTATACTGCATTTAAATGAGAGTTCAGATGAAGTAAACTAGAGTTTTCATTTTTAAATATAAAAAAAATTAAAATATAGTTATGGTTGGGGTTGGGTTGCGTCAACTAAGGCAATAAACCTAGCACAACTAATTAAATTGAGGATTTGGTGCAACCACGCGCTAGCCTTTACTTTTTCTTTTTCTTTCTTTCTGGTTTTTTTTTTTTTTTTTTTTTTTTTTTTTTTAATGTACTAGTATATTAAGCCCTAGTCTTCTTTTAGGGACCGCTTTATGATAAAATTTCCAAACAAAAAAACGTATGGATTGATTATTTGTTTATGGCCGCAATTTTTTTAATAAAAAAATTATATATATATTATTTTTATTTTTTTAAGAGAAGCCCATTTTAGGTTGACTTGATATCCATGGTAAAAATTCCTCTGTATATTTTCATTTTGCATGTTGTAAGGTCCATAAATAAGTCAACGTGTCGAACTACTTCAATTCCGCTCTCGTTTTATACGATTTCAAACACAGTACTCCAAAAAAAAAAAAAAATAATAAAAAAAAATTACTATCTTCATCCACAATATTTATACATAAAATCATTTGGCACGCATTTTAATATTTATAATGAATTGACATTAAAATGGTACTGTATAAAGGTCCCACTTCTTAATTGAATATTAAAGTGCATTTTATTTGATTTTTTGGGGTAGAAAAAAAATGATATAAATGTGATCGGTGTCTAAAAGTAGGCCGTGCACAAATAGCGTGAACGGACGAAAAAGAAAAATTGTGCATAAATATTATGTATAATATTAATATTTTATGGGTTAAGTGCTCGTTTGGTTCGAATTGGGTAACGGAAAGGGAATAGAATCAAGTTAAGTAAGAGAATAGTAATAATAATGGTTATTTTTATTGAGTGTTTCGTTTATTAGTAGAAATAGTCACTTGTAAGGGTGATTTCTTTTCTCCTTATTTTCTCTCCTTCTTGAGGGGTAACAATTTGGTGGATTGGATTAACCCCAAGTAAGGGAAATTGATAACCTATTATTCAAACCAAACAGTAAGTAATATAATCAATTAATTATTTCCCTTTACATACTAAAAAAAAATGAACCAACCATGGGCTAAAAGTTTATGCAAGAATATACGATTAGCTCAACTCAACTTAAATGTGAAAACTAGCAACCATGATTTTCTTTTATGATAATTAAATCGGTGAATGTGTGATCCTTCTAACCGTTTTACAAGTATGAACCAAACCAATTTCTTAATTACCTTTTTTTGTTTTTTTTTTCTCTAATAACTCTTTGTTAATGCAGGACCCTATAAAGTTTAAGCAACTACACCCCTATAAAGTTTAAGCAACTACACATGTTGTACAACTAACAGCAATACAAAAAAGGCGTTGTTTTGGCGACGTGAATAAAATAGTTGAAACTTTAATTAAAATTAAATCAGTATGGATACTTTACAAAATTTAAATAAAGAATTTCAGACGATTACGATTTCAATGTATTCGAAGATAATTCGATTGGATGAACATTAAGTTCTTGATATGCTAGGCTGCTAGCTATTACTACTTTACAAGTTAATTAAATATTAAATGATAAGTTGAATTTTTTTTTTTTTTGGTCTTTGTCTTTTCTTGGAATTATGATAAGTTGGACTTAAAATGGCGCTAAGCGTCGATTATTTTGCTACTATCACTTCTTCTTCTTTTTTCTTTTTTTTTTCATTTTCTATTTTTAAGGATACTACCGTACCTACCGACTACCGTCGCTTTGAATTAGGTAGCAGTGTTAAAATCTATGCATTCAAATCAACGATTTTTACTATATACTCCATCCTAAAATGTCCCATCATCAAACTACGTACATATGTTAATTGCTTTTTTTTTTTGAACGGTACATATGTTAATTGTTAAGGAAGTGTGTAAATTTATAGTATTTTAGTTTCATTTATTATCGTACGTATGTTAATTGTTTTTTTTTTTTTTTTGAACGGTACATATGTTAATTGTTAAGGAAGTGTGTAAATTTATAGTATTTTAGTTTCATTTATTATTCTCTTTTAATTTTTTGAAACCAACTTATTATATATAGCATAAGTTATAGGATAAAATGCAAAAAAAAATAGTTATTTTATCATTAAATTCTAAAATGAAACACTTAAAAGGAAAGAAAAAATAAATAAAAAAAATGGAGGGGAGTATCAAAAGTATAAAAATAAAAAAAATAATAAAAAATAAAAAATAAAAAAAAGAAGTTGATACTTACTAACTTGATTGGGATTAATATATTTCTTGTTTTTTGTTATTTGATACTCCGAGATTAAAAAAAAAAAAAAGAGTTAAATTTCATTTGGGGTGGATGTTTACTACTGTACTATTTAGTTATGTATTTTTAAGACAAAACACTTTCGTAAGTTCCTCACTTGTTTTTGTTTCGTCAGATTCCTGTACAATTTTTTATTTTAATATATCTCAATACTTTTAGGTTTTGATTTTTTTATTAAATCTTTATATAAGGGATCTTTTACTTCTTCTTTTTTTTTTGGTAAAAATTTATATAAGGGATCTAATAACTCTGTTAATTTCTCCTTATCTAATCAATAATTTATCTATTACGGAGTAATAATTAATAATGAATAATCCAAAAAACAGAGCTCCTTCCACCTGTACGTGAAAATATCTTCCCAAAATTTAGGCCGTCATCAACCAATTGGGATCCTCAGTGTTTCAATTGTGTACCAAATTTTAATTTCTATTAGTTTTATACATTTTTATTCAATAATTTTAATTTATAATGATTTAGTTTAATTTTATAATTATTTTCTAGGGTTTACTCATCCAAATTAGGGTTTAGAATTATTTTTTAGCATTTAATTTCAATTTTATTAGCTAAAATAGGGATGATAAATCCAAAATTAGGGTATATTATTTAAAAAAATTCCATTTTTTAGTTATATCCATTAACAGGAAGCTGTGCATTCTCCACTATAAATAGGGATGATGCATCATACTTGAAGACTACTGAAACTACTCTCGCATCCAAAGTCACAGCAAGAACTCACATACTTTCTGCATTCGAAATCTTTCTAAGTTCTTCAAGCTTTTCATCATAGTAGTTCTAGTCCTTAAGAATTCCTAGAACTCTTAAGTTCATAGCCAGGGGTGAAGCCACCCTTTAGAGTTATAGGGTGAATGCCCCACCTCAATCTTCTTCAAATACTAGTAATTGTGTAGAAATATAACATATTTTATGCATAATTTATATAATTGTCTAAATTTTGGGAATTTTTGCCCCACCAAGAATATAAAAATGTAGGGGTGTATAAAGAATTTTTATTTTGTCCCTCCAGCCGTCGGGGCTTGGCTTCGCCACTGCATAGCATTAACCTATCCCGAGTCTTTACCCTAAGTTAGCCACTGTTATGTAGTCAAGACTTAGAGGAAAACCCTTAGCCCTTTTTACGTGTTCTTCATTGTAAAAGGGAGAACCCCCAAACCCAAGAGTCGAATCTATTAATTTGTAGATCGAGTTGTAAGTTTGAAGTTTGTGTTTTGTGTTCGTGTTTAGATCGAAAGTTGTGAAGCTTGAACCTGTGTGTTCAAGTGGAAGGCTGTAGACCTGTTAGGTTGTTATTTGGCCTCTCGAGAGCCTTGTGAGATCTCTGAGAATTTAGAGTCGAGCAACTCTAAATCACTTCATTAGGAAGTATAAAACTAGGACGTGTTTATCGGTACCAAGTGAAGGTATTAGTCCAAGGGTTGGACGAAGTGTACGTAGGAGTTTCATCTCCGAATCACTATAATCGCTCTGTGTGCTAGACTGCTTTCATCACTTTACATTATTTTTTATTAATTATTCATAAGCATACAACTCACTCTTAATCTACAAACATTATTTTAACTGCAAGATTTACAAGCGAGTTTTGCTCACCAAATTCCGCAAGTGTTTTTAACTCTGAGAGCGAGTCGCTCTTAAAGCGAAGTTCTTTTAAAGCGAATCGCTTTCCCTTAAAAAAGCAAAAAGCAAGAGAAGTTTAACACTTCTCTACACACGTATCCAACCCCCCTCTACATGTGTACTCGCTTTTGGGACCAATATAAATTAACGGAGTTAGTAGATCCGTTAAATAAGGATCTAATAAAATTTAATTATAAAAGTATAAGAATCGGGATTTAACGTATTAAAAAATATAAATCAATGAAATTTTGCCTATTTTTAACATCACATAATTTTGTTTCCCGAATAACTATCCTCACTTAAAATATGTCAATGGGTCCCTAGGCCGCACTGAGATTTTGAAAACAATTAGTAAAATTTTAGTAATTACTTACATAATTTCATCATTCAGTGCAAGTGGCACAACCTTCACAGTTCGGATCTTCTATTGTCAAAGTATGTGACGTCTTCTATTGCTTTAATAGATTAACGACACGTGGCAAAATCAATGATTTAAAATTTAAGATTTATATAAGGAAAATATATACCCCAATATTTGAAATTTCTAAATCCTTAAAATTTACCACGTTTCGTTAATCTATTCAAGTAATAGAAGATGTCACATGCTTTGGCAATAGATGATCCCATAGCCAACCTTCAGCCTCGTGTCTCTATACTTTCCTTCTTTTTGTACTTCCCTTTAACAACCCACCTATATTTTCTATTTCTCTTTCTTTTTTCTTTTTTCGTTTTTTTTTCTTTTTCCTTTTTTATTCTTTGAGTGATCTTTCCTTCTTCTTTTTTTCCCTCTCCTTTTACTAATAGCCCACCAATATTTTTCTATTTCTCATATATATATTTTTTTCATTTCTCAATAATATATTAATGTTTCTTTTATCTTTAAATAATTAATTACTTTTTCATTCATATTTTTATAATTTTAAAGGGATCATGTCATTCATATTTTATTTTTATTCATTTTTTAATAATATATAAAATTTTCGGTGTTCAAACGAGGCAAAAGGGATTCCATCGTCAATGCATTTTCTAATTTAATTTATTTTTATTTAAAATTATATACTCCTCCCGTCCCGCCGAATAAATTGTGTTTCATTATTTAATACCTCATATATATATTCAAATAATGCGACCTATTCGACGGGACAGAGGGAGTATACTATTTTATTTTAGGCTATAAGAATTTGAACCCACTAAACAAAAATTCTGGCTTCGTCACTGCCCAGAAAGGTTGTTCTCATGGTGGTAGTGGTTCTTGTTCTTCGTTTTTTATTAGTTTGACTTGATGTGCCACGTGGAATTTTTTTCCTTAAATAAGTGGTGATGGTGTATAAAGAATAAATGGTAAATTCTTTCTTATATAATCACAACTAATCAATCGCTTTTATAAATAAATCGATCAATGTATAGATTGATTCATGTTCAAAACAAATACAGAATGATGGGACGATACTAGTAGTAACAATGAAATAAATGTAGACAAACAACAATATATAAAAAGAAAACAGAATTAAAGACGACTAATTAATCGAAATTACTCCAATCAGTTTCTACGCCAACCGATCCTCTAACACGGCGGTAGATCAGGTGGCGGCGCCTCCACCGACTGCAACTTCCCCGGCCCGTTCTCCACCAAGAACACCATGCCTAATCCCCAAGTCAGATGTGAGTCGATGTGGCAATGCAACAGCCAAACTCCTGCAACAAGTATAAGCAATTAATATATGATCATCAGATCAGGCAATGATCGAACAATTAATTCGTCATAATCACAGACACTGTTATTTGCATAACAATGTAGTAATATATAAATATATACTGACCGGGGTTGTCGGCGACGAAGCGGATGACGGCCCAGCCGCCGACGGGCACGTTGATGGTGTTCCGTACGGGCGGGTCGACGAGGTTGAATCCGGGCGTGTCTCTGGCCGCGTTGAAGTTGCCGAAGCCCTGGGCCACCACGTAGAAGTGGTAGCCGTGGAGGTGGATGGGGTGGTCCTCCGTCGAGACGATGGCGGTGTCCTGCAGCACCACCTGCACGTGGGACCCGTACTTGAGCTTGTAAAGCTTCGTCCCCTTCCGAGGCTGCCAGAGGCCGCGGCTGACGTTCCCCGTGTAGTCGAAGACCACCGGCGGGACGGGGGGGAAGTCCAGCGTGTAGACGCCGGGTATGCTTTGGTAGTAGGCCTGTAGCAGCGACGTCCTCCGCGGCAGTACCAGCGACACGTTGTTCATGCTGGCTGCGAACCGCGTGTTGTTGGGGCCCTGGCAGCGGGGCCCAGGGGTGCAGTTCACCAGCCCTAACCCCACCGTGAAGAACAGGTTCTCGTGGATGTGAGTAGGGACTTTGTTCTTCTCCGACGGCAGGCTCCTCACCCGCCTCGTGTAGCCGCTCACCGTGTTCGTGTCGTTGTATCGTGGAAGTGCCGGCAGCAGTGGCCGTCCGGCGTTAACGGCGGTGTCGTATTCCAAGATTGCGGTGGTTGTTGTGTTGTCGAACGCCGCGTTCTGGGCGGTGTGGTATGCGCGCGCCGCCATGTAGTAGCGGCCAGTAGGCTGGTTGGCTGTGAGGAGGACGTTGGTGGTCTGGCCGGGGCCCAGCATGATGACTCTAGTGGAGAAGGGCTTGTTGTAAACGGCGTCGTTTCCAACCACGGTTAGCATGTGGTTGGCGACGGTGAAGAAGAGTTCTTGATTGAGTGCAGCGTTGATGATTCTTAGAAGCACAGTCTCTCCGGATTTGACATGGAATTTACTAGTTTCTGCATGTATGTGAATGTGGTGTTGAGGAAATTAATTAACATAAATATATATATAGCTAGTAATTGATTAATCATAACAAGCAAGCAAGAATTATTGATAGAGAAAATTATATATATATATATATGCACCTTTGCTTGAGCAGCGATAGAGGTCCCCAGGCTGGCCGTTGATAGTATAGGCATCGGAGACGTTGGGAGCGGCGCCGGTGAAAATGGCTTGTTGTAAAACACTGATGATATCTCTATTCCACCATTCCCCTATATATTGAATGATGAAAATATATGATCGATGTTAGTTAATCAGTTAGTAAGTAGATAAATTTAATTTGGCATTTTTGTAGTAACTCTAGCTAATTAATTTTGTGATCATCACCGAGTAGTATAGGTATCTCTTTATTAGGCTTTGGAAAAGGGTAGGGAACCCCGAGCTTAGGGTAAATAATGAGGGCCCCATACACCGTGGCTCTAAGCCATCTACTATGAGCATGCCACCACAGGGTCCCATCTTGGTTCTCAATGGTGTATTTGTAGGTGTAGCTCGCCCCGGGCTGAATCGGGCACTGAGTTACGTACTCAGGCCCGTCAGCCCAAGGAGTTCGCATTTGGCGAATTCCATGCCTGATCGATAGATAATAAAATTAATTGTTGATGAGAAACGAAGTGAAATGATAGTACTATATTTGTGAAGTTAAAAATGAATGTTACGTACCAGTGTAGGGTGACGTTGTAACGAGCACTGTTGATGACTTTGATGACGAGGGTGTCGCCGTCTCTGGCCTCCAATGTGGGCCCCGGGAACTGTCCGTTGACCGTGATTATGTTGTGGGTTTTGCACAGCCTCTTCACCGGTGTTGATTGAACCTATATATATATATAAGAGGTACACATAATTGTATAAGAACATTATCATTAATTAGTAAGTAAGATTTGATAGAAAACGAGGGGAGATTGTTTGAATTGAAGAAGCATACAACAAATTGATGGTAATGAGTCTCTGCGTTTGCGAGAGAGAGAGACAGAATTGTTGCAAGAAAAATTGTCAATTTGTATGCTTGCATGGTTGCAATAGGAATGGAACAACACATTTTTATTTTTTTTCAATTGTTTCTTGATTTGGTGCATGATTTTAAGACTGAGCAAGACATCCCTTTTATATTGCTAAACAAAGTTGAAAATGGATCTAAAAAATCTAAGGGTGGCGTGGGGTGGGGTGGGTGAGGGTGTAGTGTAGGGAGTGGGACTTGGTTTGGGTCAACAAAAGGAACCAAATCTAGTCCAACTACACTGAGGATTTGGTGCAACAACTGGTCCTTTATTTTTTTGAATTATTGAGGAATTTAGTTATCTAATCATCATAATTATTCAAAATAGATAAACTCCCTCTCCTTTCTACCGGGATGGTATCATCTATCCCCATTATGGTGTCTCAATTGTGTCCCAAAATTTAATTTATACTAATTTTATATTATTTTTTATAAAAATAAAAATATTATAATATAGTAAATCATAATAGACATTTATAAGAAAAAAATTGAATTTTTTTAAAATTATATACTTTAGTTTTTGAATATTTCAACTCTAATATACTAATAAAAGTAAAATTAAATGCTAAAAAATAATTATAACCCTAAAAGGGATGGGTGAACTCTTAAAAATAATCATTAAATTTAACTAAATCATTATAAAATAAATTTATTAAAAAAAATTACATGAAACTAGTATAAATTGAATTTTGGGATATCATTAGGACACCATTTTGGGGATAGAGGATCTCAAGCCCTTTCTACCTCATAGTAATGATTTCCTTTTTCCAAATCATAAAACTTACTGTACAAATTTTGTCAAGTGAAGCAATATTGTTAGTAACAAACATTTGATACACTATCAGAATCAGATTATATAAAATTAGAACAAACGATATGTGAAATTACAAGTTCATCACATTTCTATTCTTTGTGCATTATATTTAAATCGAAACCATGAAACTTTTTTTTTTTTTTTTTTGGTGCAGGTGCTTTCAATATACTCCATAAATTAAAGTCCATCCTCCCCCCAAACTACTACACAAATGTTGCAACAAATCATAACTAATGTGTATAAAACTCTAAATTAAGTACTAAAAGGGCAAAAGTCAAGTAGGTTGCTGCAACGTGGGACAGGTTTGTTGTAATAGGGGAGTTGATTATGACCTCAGTTTTGAGAACCAAACCGTTAACAATGATTACCAATAAATTTGGGTGATTGCATGGCACAAAAGTAGAAATAATTTTAATTATCTTGATTAGTTAATAATGACAGTTGTTTAACTCTCCATTGTAAGAAGTCAAAACTTGAATAAGACATTTTTGTGTTTAATATCCTCATGTTTTCATCAAATTGGACTAAATTTTAAAAACGTTTCTTGTAGAATTAATATCAAAATATTGTTAAATTAAATTTTTTTTTTAAAAAAGGAGATACCCTGAAGTTCATTAAGAGTGTGGTGTGTGTTTTGGTACAATACTGTACAAGAAAACTAACCTTTGCGATATGTGCCGAGTATTGGCATGCAACGAGCCGAGCCGAGTATTGGCATGCTCGGTTTGGCTCGTTTAATATTTTACATGCTCGGGCTCGAGTTCGGCTCGTTTAATATTTTACATGCTCGGGCTCGAGTTCGGGTCGTTTAATATTTTACGTATTCGGGCTCGGGTTCGGCTCGAGGTATAAACTATGAGTTCGAATTCAGCTCGAGTTCGGCTCGCTAGATATTCGATAAATGGTTCGGCTCGAGTTCGGTTCGGATTTTGAGCTCGAATCTAGTTCGTGAAAAGCTCGGATTTTATTTTAATTCGAGCTCGAACTCGAACTCGATTTTGAGCTTGTTTAAAAGACATGATTTAAAAATATTTTCTTTTAACATTCCAAATGAACATAAACTAAAATGAAATTCATCAAACAAAAATTAAAAGTATTTAATACTATAAAATAATAAATAAATAAATGTACAATATAATAAATGAATTGATGATCATTGATAATATATATTAATATTATAAGTTAATATTTTTTTAATAATAATTGTGGCGTAGTGCCTAATTAGCTTTGGTTGTGATTTGAAATTAATTTTACCCATAAATGCTAAAGCTTTTTTACAAGCTCGATTGGAGGTTCGATTAAGAGTTCGTGAACAGGCTCGCGAACAAGCTCGATTAATATACGAGCCAAACACGTTCGCAAGCAAAATGAGTTGAAGACCCTAGAGCTCGAGCTCGGCTCGTTAAATTAAACAACCTCGAATTTGGACTCAAAACTCGGCTCGTTTGTTAACGAATTCGAGTTCGAACGAGCTTTTTTCGAGTCGAGCACCAAGTAAGTCCTGAGTGGCTCTGCTCGTTTGCAGCCCTAAGCATTATTAACGGGGACGGATCCAGAAAAAAAAAAATGACTGGGAATTTCACTAGTTTATAAATTATATCACATACACATATATTAAATAGTGATACATTATATAAAAAAATAAATAACAATAACAATATATATATTAAATTAAACTTGCTCGATACATATGTAAAGTTTTCTAAAAGCGGTGGCAACACAATTCTACGCGTCTTCATCGATTGATAACGCTGCAAAATCGACTCATTATCAATCATCGAAAAAAGTTCTTTCTCTATGTACACAACTAAACTGTCATTCACCCAATCATCAGCCATTCGGTTTCATAAATCTTTCTTGATAGTTTTCATTGCAGAAAATGTCATCTCAACAGAAGCAGTGGCAACGGGTAAAACAAGTGTCAACTCAATGATCCGATAAACTAATGGAAAAACTGTTTGCTTACCAGTTTCTACCATTTTTCGAGCAAGACTTCCCAAGTTTCTTACTGCTGTAAATTGAGGATCACACTTCACATTGGCAGTGAAACTACTAAGATGATGTGGAAGATACAAACAATTGTTTGTTGAGAAATTCTCGGAGTATAAAGAAGTAATGTGCATGATTTGATCAATATTGAATTTAGAGAATGAATTTCTTGGATCAGGACATGCTATGCAACTTAGTGGGTCAGTGTTAGCTTCAGAAAAACGGTTATCCATCTCTTGTATAGTCAAATCAACAACCTAAAAATATCGAACACGATAAAGTTATTGATGAACATATATTCTAAAAGTAAAATATATAAAAAATCTGAAAATTAGAAATCATACTTGATAAAAAAATCTCCACACGGTAGTGATGCAAATTTTTGTAAGTTGTGCTCCATGACTCTTGTGACCACGTTGTGAAATATTATCTTCCATATCAATCAAAGGAATATTGTGCAACTCACAAAACCTATTTGATTGATAAAAAATGATATCTCATCCATCATTTATGAAGTTTTGCAATTGAGATTTCACACTTCGAATCAATGTCATGGCTTGCACAATATTTTGGTCTTTTTGTTGCAAGGCGAGCGACAACTTGTTGGTGATGGACATCAAATGTAACATGAACTATCCATCTTTTCAATCAAACCTTCAGCAGTACTTCTATTATCAGAAAAACTGGCATCATCACTTACATTATTTAACACCTTCTCAATCGAAGACCACATAGAGCACAAACGAAGCAATGTAAGGTAATGAGATCCCCAACGAGTATCTCCCGGTCTTGCCAAACTAGTTTCTTGGTTTTTACCTCTTCCACTAGTCACATCCTCATCTTCAAGTTGTTCAATTAATCGTTCATGTTGCAACTTTCTAAGTTGATCTTTTCTTTTACATGGTGCTCCAGTTGTTTTCACGATCATAGATACATAGTTAAAGAAATCTTTCACAACTCTAATGTCCTTAGCAACAACAACAATAATCGATTGAAGTTGATGGGAGAAACAATGAATGTACATGGCATATGGATTTTCTTACAATATCAAGACTTTCAATCCATTGAACTCACCCCTCAAATTTGAAGCTCTATTGTTTCCTTGACCTCTCAATTTGGATAAAGACAATTTATGTGTTGCAATTAACTCATCAATAGCATCTTTTAAAGTATGAGAAGAAGTATCTTCCACATTGTTAATTCCAAGAAATCGCTCCACTACGCATCCTTTATCATTCACATATCTCAAGACAGCTCTCATTTGCTCTTTTATTAAAACATCTCGAGCCTCATCAACCAATATAGTAAAAAAATTATCTCCAATATCATTAACTATAGTTCGTGTGACCATCCAAGCACAAGCACCTACTAAGTCCTTTTGAATCCAATGTGAATGTAAAATATTATTGCCAGGAGCATGTGGACCCACAACTTTGGAAACAACTTCACTATGTTCACTCAACCACATAAGTAACTCAAGAAAATTACATCGATTCAAAGAACTAGTTGACTAGTCGTGTCCACGAAAAGGCAATCCTTGCTTCAAAAGAACACGAACCACATCCAATGATAATGTCAAGCGGACATGATATGCAACTTCTATCTCACGATTATTCTTTCGTAACAAATTTGTCACACTGTTCCTTTAATCTTGAAAAGCTTCAAACTGAATTCTACAATTATTATGACAAATGTTGGCAGCTCCGACATGAAAAATTAATCTTTTCAAGTGCATTTTTCCAATTATTGCAGCCCGTCTTTGTAAAAGCATCTTCCACGTTTCGGTCTCCTTTAACTGATTTATAAAGATAACACCAAAAACAAAATGTTGCAGCTTTTGATACGCTATACTCTAGCCATGAAAATCTCTTATACCAAACTTCTTGAAAGCTTTGTTCTTGAATACCATATTTCTTTTTCGGACACATACGCCCAATTGGTTGGTAAGGCCCCCTAGTCAAGTATTCTCTCCGTACGTGATCCCGGATAGCAACATCAAACTCCTTAATTGATTTTCGTAGTCTGGGATCACCAACAATATCATTTAAATCTAATTCAACTCTTACTCTGGTTTGATTTTATACTTATCTAACAATAGGTTCATTGGGAGAGGAGGAAGAGCCCCTCTGTTTTTTATTGAAATACCGTTCAATACTCATCTACATAAGCAAATTAAAACAATCGTTTAACAACATTCATAACTTTGGAAACAATTATACTATATAAAATTTCTAATTTGAACCCTAATCTTAAACTAGAATTTAAACTACAATCCACAAAATAGAACTTCAAATATGATAATAAATCATTAAGTTTCATAATAAACAAATAATAAATTGCAAAATGATATACATCTACTATTAAAAAGTTCGAGTAGAGAAATTAAAAATTACCTACGTGCAGCTTCAAACAGAGGGATGACGAAGAAGTTAAAAAAATTGAAAAGTGGGCTCTTGTTTTGTACTCCTACGGACTTCACTTTTTATTCCTTTTTTCTATAAAAAAAAAACGTGTTGACATCTTTTTAAAAGTTATAGCACTTTTACCTTTTAACTACATCTTTTAATTTTATTATTTTATTAATCTATTCCTTGGTTGTCTTCTTTACAGGTTTTCTTTCTCTCTCTTATAATCCTATTTCATTGAATTTATTTTTTCGTTCTCTTTGATCTCTTATAATCTTCTTTCATCAATTTCTATTTTTCCTGCAAATTCAGCCCCTTCTCATCATCCATCTTCAATAATTGTCTTCTTCTAAAGCTTCACTAGGACATTGAGCATGAGGGCTAAAGATTAAGCTCGTTATTATTTTTTTCTCTAATTTTGTAGTATAAAAAAATTGAGTAGGGGCTTAAGCCCTCAGCCCTCTATGATTAGATCCGCCCCTATTATCAATAAGTGTCATAATTGTATGACACTTATGCTCTTAGTATCATATATTTGCATTAATCATGCGTCATGAAATTATTGTGTCACTATTTTGTGACAGTAATGCATCACTTTGTTTTGTGTCTCATAATTACAATAATTTATTTATAACATATTAGTTGAATGTCATAATTATGCTTCACATTCAGAATAGTGTTGTATTTTGCATCGTATATTTGCATCCAACGTGCGTCATGAAAATAGTGTCACTATTTTATGACAGTAATGCATCACTTAGTTTTGTGTCTTGTAATTACAACGATTTATTTGCAACATATCAGTTGAATGTCATAATTATACGTCACATTTGGAATAGTGTTGCATTTTGTGTTGTATATTTGCGTCATTAAAATATTGTGTCACTATTTTACGACAGTCATGCGTCACTTAGTTTTATGTCTCTTAATTACAACAATTTATTTGCAACATATCTGTTGAATGTCATAATTATAAGTCACATTTGGAATAGTTTTACATTTTGTATCGTATAAATTGCATCATTAAAAAATATTGTTTCACTATTTTGCGACAATATTTCATCACTTAGTTTTGTGTCTCGTAATTAAAATAATTACTTTGTGACCTATCTGTTGAATGTCATAATTATACGTCATATTTGGATTAGTGTTGTATTATGTGTCGCATATTTACGTCATTTAAATATTGTATCACTATTTTGCGACAATATTGCATCACTTTGTTTTGTATCTTGTATTTACAATAATTTATTTTTGAAACATTAGTTGAATGTCATAATTATACTTCACATTTCGAACAGTGTTGCATTTTGTGTCATATATTTGCATCCAACGTGCATCATGAAAATATTGTGACAACTCATCATATGAGTCAAACGAAGTGTCTTTACTCAACAATCACCAATTATACAACACTAAAGTGAAAAAGAATCTTTATTCTCCTGAACGAATACAAGGAACAAATCACCAGGAATCATAATATGAATCAAACGAAGGTTCTTATCACATTCTTCAATTTTCAAAAGCTACAACCTATAATCCTACATCATCTTCAACTATACTACTAGACGGTTAACTACCTATCCACCATCCCAGTTGGTGTCCCTTCAAAAAACCCAGTAGCCAAACTCAGACGCAAAGCCAAATACGAAGCAGAACACATATTATAATTATTATGGCCTTCTCTATGGTACAAGGAGAAAAACCATGAAATCATTTATTTACCGAGCAAGATCACAATCTTTCCTGGGGAAAAAAGAAGAAAAATGAGATGGTTAATAATGTAATTATCTACTGAATACAAACATGCAAAATCCAAAATAGCATATTTTAACAAGATTTGCACAAACAGAGCTTAGCAATAATCTATATTTTTAAATCAAACCCGAAGCTGAATTATTAGAGCAATAGAGATAAACCGAACATCATCTCCAAAAATGTCAATAACAAAATAATTAAAGAAATTGAAAAATGCAATTGCATTTAACAATTTGGGAAAATTCATCTCAACATGGAGACAACCAGAAACAATAACTCAGTTAAGAAGAAAATGAAAATTAGGATACAAATCACTAATTCATCTTCAACAAAATCAATCAAGCTTCATGAAATGACCAAAAACAACATAAGAAGAAGAAGAAGAAGAAGAAGAAGAAGAGTTATAGAAACCATAAACTCAGATGGTCTCAGATGCAACTAGAACTAATTAAATAAAGCCAGAAAAAATCAATTGAAATGTTGTCTATAATTTATCATCAAAATTTGAGCAAATGATGAATCATATCACAATATATAAATTGAGCAAATTAAACAACTAGAAATGACAAAGATTCAATATGATGAAGACCAAAAGATTCAGCATGCTTGATCTATTGACCTCATGAAGAAGCTTTCGTAAGAAATAGGTAAAGATATAAAAATGCTAGATAAACACCCACAGACAAATAAATAAAGTTGTTATGTACCAAATCTTCTATTCATTTTCATTCTTATTCAATAGTGATGATTCTTCAAAAAAATCATCATCATCATCGCCGGAGTAAGGTTTATCACTTGTAATATCTGTTGCTTCATCACCTGTACCTTCGAGGTCTACATCATCATTTTCAGAACCATTAGCTTGACAAACACTGCTGGTATTTACTATAAGTATCACCTGTTAAGTTCAAAGGATATGTTGGTCACGCGTTACCAACATTCTCATATTAGTTTGAACTTGACAAGAATGAATATATTTAAGTAATCTTTCCTTCCTGTGATACTTTGTATTATATTTGTTTTTGTGGCGGGACATAAAAGATTAAGGGGAGATTGTTAAGTTCAAAGGAGATGTTGGTACATGTGTTACCAACATTATTAGTATCACTTTGAACTTGATAAATAGATTTGTTTTAATCTTTAACTCCTGCGATATATATCTTTTTTATTATTCATTATTTATTCTTTATTCTTTATTTGTAAATATATACTTAACAAATATACATATATATTTATTGATTATTTTATAATAGTTATTATAAGATAAAACAACCATCAAGAACGGAGTCTCAGGATAAAAGATCGTTGCACGCTCTTGACGGTTTCTCATAGAATAAAGCGGAGCGGTTGGAGAAAAGCTACAACCGGCGAAGCATCTAATAAAAGGAGAAGAATTCATTCTTCTTCACTTACGGCTTTTGAAAAGAAGAATCAGAGAATCATCTGAAGGTTCATCCAGCCGTCTGTATTGTATGCCGGAGTGAAGCAACATCAATATTGGACTGGTGGTCGAATATTGATTTGTTGCTAACACAAAGGTAGACAACTCATTTTGGTATGACGATTTTGGGAGAAGAAAAACCATAGGGATTCTGAAGTATTCCACCAGGTCGTCAGCGTTGTTTGCAGGAGTGAAGCAGCACCAATGTTCGATGATGGACAGTGGTGTTGCTAACATGAAAGCAAACAATACATCTATGGATTAATCGTATGTGACGATTGATCTATGTTTTTGTAGATTACTTTGTCAGTATAGAGTCTGGAAGGTAATTTACTTGTATCTATTAGTTTAGTTCTTGTAGAAGTAAACTGTAGATTTGTTGTTCAAATCATTAGGCAGTAGTTGTAGTCTGTAAATGTTTGAGCATATTGTTTTATCACTCTGTTGTAATAGTTTAGGTATTCAACATAGTGAATTAAGCCATGAGGCACTCGCAGGTTTTGAACCTGCGAAAAACTATCTCTTGCGTGCAAGTTTAATTTCCGCTGCGTGTGTGTTAATCGTGTGTGTTACCAACACTCCATATAACATTACTCTATGGTTTGCGCGCATTTTATCTTTTACGTAGTAATTCAGAGCACAGCAAACCCTGTCAATTGGTATCAGAGCCAAAACTCAAAACATTGAGTGTAAACTCATAACATGAGTTCTGGTCCTGAGTGCTGCCGATTACTACATTATTTTATTTTATTTTTATTTATTTTTTTTTACAAAATATAAATGAGGTTATCGTTTTCTTCGTAATTCAAGTAATTTTGAATCGGTACAACGAAGAAGATGATGTTGAGGCTCAAAGGCTGTGAAGAGGAAGTTTCAGACTTAATGATGGAGAGGAGTTTTAAGTTGAAGCAATAAACATGATTCATATTGTTGTAAACATGGACTATGTAGTCTGTATATTGTCAGCATGTTTTGTGTTTTTAACATGTTTATTAACATCCACCTAAAATTGCTCTTTCTAACATCATAGTTTTTGCATCATGAACTCTGATATACGTCATGAATGGAATCGGATGGTGGAATGATCTTGCTCTGAGAATTCTTCATGAATTAAACAAGGTACATCTGATATTGATATGATGTGTTATTTAGGGTCATAAATATGCTTTACAGTTTAAGTCTGATATTTATATGAATTGTTGCTGAAAGATTAATTTATATATGTTTGTGAGAGTAATGTGTTTATGAATGAATATGGATGATAGTCACTTCTGTAGGAAAGTCTAAAATTTAGACTAATTCTTATGTGCGATTATTGTATTTCTTTTCAAACACATTTATTCATACGACTGCTTATAATTCTTCTATATAAATGTACCTAATGTTAGGTCTGTAATATTTAGAACACAAGGTGTTAGTTACTAAGATAATATGGTGTTATCTTATGAATCTTGCAATAATTTTTTTTTGAGAGCTAAATTGCAAGAAACTAACATTTTGATTAGCAAGTACTACAAACTCATGATGTGATTTAATGAGTATCTTGCTAGCTATTTATGAATCAACTACAGAAAGTTACATCCTTTATGAGGAGACATCAACATGAAATTTTGTTGGTAGAATCCACATAAATTATGGATGACTTTCTCAATTGTTGAATAATGTTCTATGTAAGAATTGATAGTCAATTTATTGATATTAATCATTTGAGTATGATATGATGTCTATCTTGATTAAAGTCTGCAATCATGATAACGTTGATCATGTGAATAGAGTTGGTTTGGTGTAGAAAAGACTGTACGAGAACTTGTAACAACTCTAGACAGTTATCTCAAATGAAGCAGTTTATGCACTCTCACAATCAATAATGAGTTACGTGTTGTACATATCAGAAACAGATTTTTGTGTTACATCCTTGTTACCAACACAAACTTATCAATCTACCACATATTTATGAACTACTTCATATAGATCAGACTGGACCTATTAAAGTGGAGAATAGTGGAGATTAATGTTGTGTTTTGGTATGAGTTTTCTTATTGTATAAGGATGTGATTTATGCATAAGAAATCTGGAAACATTTTTATACTCAAGAAGTTCTTTAAGACTTTTTGAATAAATTGTTGTCTGATTGATCCAAAGTGACAGAGACATGAAATTTGAGAATTTAATATTCTCTGATCTTTATGTCAAAGAAAGTATTTCACGTAAATCTTTCAGCAATGAAAGCTCCTAAACAGAATTATCGTGCGGCGAAGAAACAACTGGATACGCTCACATGCAAAATTTGATGTTGTGAAGTTTAATGTTCCCAACATATGTTTCAACATCACATCTCTTGAAAAATGTTCTTGAAGAAGTCTGTACTTTTTACGTATCAAGTCTATTCTTTTGTTGTTTGGTTTTTGCTGGTTAATCTAGAATTATACTACAACAAATGGAAAATGTGTTTCTTAGTCAGTGTGAAGATTTGAAGCTTCTGACTTTGATGATTCTCCTTATCCAAATTGATGAGCTTGAATTTGAAGGTTGCTTTGTGTAAAGAAAAACAAGCTTGTTTGTCTGCATACGTATTTGTTAGTTTTGTTTCAAAAGGTCTAACACTTTGTTGCTTTGAAGTATTAGAAGCAACTACGTTTTGCTCATATCTATGTTGATAATTGTGAGCATATTTTGACCACTTATTTTGAAATAAACATTTCAGAAAGTACATTACTTCACATGTTATGTTATATGTGAATAGTTAAATGCAGACATATTTGTTTTCTTAAAAGCAATTTCACTAAAGTTTTGGACTAGAATCTATAGAAACACGTGTAGACTCATTTGAGCTTAAGCGACAGACTCTACAAGAATGATGCTAGCAACAGATGTTGGAAGTTATGTTTGAAACACTGCAGATCCACATAGTATCAAAAGATGTTTCAGAAGTCTTAATCTATCTGATTCCTCTCTACCTAAGCAAGAAACATAGTTGGTTCTCTTTCAAATGGTGGAAGCATATAGGTGTTATGCTTAGTGCGGTGGTTGCAGTCAGAAAAGTATTGAATGTTCATGACTTGGTAATTAAGTGGCTTCAAAACTGTAAGTTGTGATATCTTGAATATCTTGGAAATCTTTTCATTAGTTATGTACTATGCATATAGAATCTGATTATTCATTAGAAGGTCTAGTTAATAAGTTTTTGCTGTGTATATGATTTTATATCCATTGAAAAATAAATTGCAGAGTTTGTTACAAAAATTATTTTCATTTGAGAGATTACTTTTTATATTCTAAGTTCTTTGTAGTTCTCAGTTCTTTAACGTACTTAGAATCTTGAGAATTAGGATAATACAGTTGGCCTTGTACTTTCGTGTTTTGCCTTACATTTGGAACATGTAAATTCTGTTTTATATTGGTTGATTATGTTGGATTTTTAGACTATTTTTTTAAACGGGTCCATAAACAGACTTGTAGATCTAACATCAAAGTCTGTACAAGGATTGTAGTTTATACCAACGTGATTGGTTTGATGTGTTTAAAACATATGATCCAACATCATCACTAAGTATTTTTTTGGCATCTGTATTTGTTTCTCTCTCGTTTTATTCTCTTTTCATATCTTGGTATTAGCAAAATATTTTTGGATATTAAGCTAATCTTCTAGATCTATGATATTTATTGAATAACAGTAATTTTGATTAGTACATATCTGATAATTTTTACATGTTTTTATTAAGATATTTTTTTTATAGTTTGCTACACTTAAGACTCTTACAATTTGGACTTTATATATCATTGTGTATATATGTCTTATCATTGCTCTGAGTCTTTGACATCATGTAGATGTTTTGGCAGCTTGAACACGGATAAATGAGACAATGTGTTGAAAACTTTCAACATTTTTGTTCACAAAATATCCTTTTAGAGTTTGATATGATGTCAAGCTTTTGTTTCTCAAGATGTCTAAAACTCTAAAGCCATTTTCTACTTCCTTAGAAGATTCTTGTTCTGTTAAGTCTTCATTTCAGCTTGAAGAGTTTCAGCTTGTTCAAAATTAGATGTTGGTACAATTGTTGGTAAAGGCTAAACAAAATTCATAGTGAAATGGAGGAACGTGATTTGGTTGTTATTTATCTTTAGAAGCTGTGAGTTTTCACAGAAAGAAGCAGATTGATGTTAGCAACACAAATCAGAACACGATAATAGATTCTTGCTGAGAGAATTGAAGGAGGTTGATGTTGGAAACATTGGTCATAACATTAGATCAGTCGGAAGCAGTTCAGTCAGAAGCAGGACCTAGTGAACCTACGCTTGAGCCAGCTGAACATCCAAACTCAATTCCACTGGCAAACTTTCACTTTGAGAGAGGAGCATCGACTATGCATTAAAGTCGTCTACTACAAGAGCAAAATGGAACGTCTTCTTCACTAGCATCTACTCTTTCACCAATACAATCACCTTCGTAGAAATAGTTTCAATGACGATTGTGACTCGGAATATGGGGTCAGGTATGAATCATAAATTCATATTTCTTTGGTCATTATACTATAATTTTTTTTGCAAAAGTTGTTGGTCATTATTTCTTTATGGAAAGAAAAAATGAATAATTCTTTGCAAGTTAAACATTTTCGTTAGGTGTTTGTAGCAAATGTGCTTAATCCCCATGAATACGATGTAATCATAATTCATGAGTCGTGTGTCATTTTGGTAAAAGATGCTGATGTTGTCAATTCAAAGAAGTATGTCAAGTTATATGCTAGGATAAACATATGTTTGTTTTCCGGGTACTATGACTTCTTCGATTGAATTGGATGATGCTATTTCAAGAATGATGTGGTTCATAAGTGGGATATGAGGATGATCCTAACTGTTAAAAAGACTTGCATTTTGTCTTTCAAAGTTTGTAAGTTGTACAGCTTCTACTATGATAGAATGATGTTCTTCAACATCTCTCGTGCAGTCTTTTATCATATGGAATCATTGTGCTCCTATATCCTGCTTTTTATTGAAGGGAAATGGCTTGCGATCAGATTTTGTCATGATAGGTGAATATTATACTCTGGTGATTGAAAGAATGTTTCTAACATAAGACAGAGTTCAGAATTTTTCCTATCAATATGAATGAAGAAAACAAGCAAGCTCTATCTCTATTGAAATAGATGGAAAACATGACTCTTGGTGCAGATACGGATGCATACGTGTTTGTTCAAGGAGAAGTGTGCAATGTCATGTTACAAGCACTGAGAGGAAGATAGACAAGAAAAGAGAAAGTCAGAAGTGGTATGCAATATACACCTACGCCGTTGATGATAATGCTTATTAGGTCTTCTTTCTATCTACCAAAAAAAAAACTTTTCTTCCTCCAACAAAAAAGGGGGAGTAATGGTTTATTCTGTAGATATGTTATGTTACATATCTTATTTATATTTTTGATACTGTTTAAAGTATCGATAAATGATTTAGGGGGAGTTCCTATATGATTAGAACTCTTCTATCGTTGAAAGATTTAGGGGGAGTTTCTATATTATTAAATTTCTTCTATGTTCATGTTAGAAGAAATTTAATAATATAGAAACTCCCCCTAAATCTTTCAACGATAGAAGAGTTCTAATCATATAGGAACTCCCCCTAAATCATTTATCGATACTTTAAACAGTATCAAAAATATAAATAAGATATGTAACATAACATATCTACAGAATAAACCATTATTTGACAGGGTTTGCTGTGCTCTGAATTACTACGTAAAAGATAAAATGCGCGCAAACCATAGAGTAATGTTATATGGAGTGTTGGTAACACACACGATTAACACACACGCAGCGGAAATTAAACTTGCACGCAAGAGATAGTTTTTCGCAGGTTCAAAACCTGCGAGTGCCTCATGGCTTAATTCACTATGTTGAATACCTAAACTATTACAACAGAGTGATAAAACAATATGCTCAAACATTTACAGACTACAACTACTGCCTAATGATTTGAACAACAAATCTACAGTTTACTTCTACAAGAACTAAACTAATAGATACAAGTAAATTACCTTCCAGACTCTATACTGACAAAGTAATCTACAAAAACATAGATCAATCGTCACATACGATTAATCCATAGATGTATTGTTTGCTTTCATGTTATCAACACCACTGTCCATCATCGAACATTGGTGCTGCTTCACTCCTGCAAACAACGCTGACGACCTGGTGGAATACTTCAGAATCCCTATGGTTTTTCTTCTCCCAAAATCGTCATACCAAAATGAGTTGTCTACCTTTGTGTTAGCAACAAATCAATATTCGACCACCAGCATCCAATATTGATGTTGCTTCACTCCAGCATACAATACAGACGGCTGGATGAACCTTCAGATGATTCTCTGATTCTTCTTTTTCAAAAGCCGTAAGTGAAGAAGAATGAATTCTTCTCCTTTTATTAGATGCTTCGCCGGTTGTAGCTTTTCTCCAACCGCTCCGCTTTATTCTATGAGAAACCGTCAAGAGTGTGCAACGATCTTTTATCCTGAGACTCCATTCTTGATGGTTGTTTTATCTTATAATAACTATTATAAAATAATCAATAAATATATATGTATATTTGTTAAGTATATATTTACAAATAAAGAATAAAGAATAAATAATGAATAATAAAAAAGATATATATCGCAGGAGTTAAAGATTAAAACAAATCTATTTATCAAGTTCAAAGTGATACTAATAATGTTGGTAACACATGTACCAACATCTCCTTTGAACTTAACAATCTCCCCCTTAATCTTTTATGTCCCGCCACAAAAACAAATATAATACAAAGTATCACAGGAAGGAAAGATTACTTAAATATATTCATTCTTGTCAAGTTCAAACTAATATGAGAATGTTGGTAACGCATGACCAACATATCCTTTGAACTTAACAATCTCCCCCTTAATCTTTTCTTCCTGTAACAAAAACAAATAGAAACGAAAAGTATATACAACAAAAAGAATTAATAAATGAGAATTCAAAATGAACTCTCTTGAAAAACTATTTACAACAATAAAAATAGAAAAATGCAGAATGAGGGATCAAATGAATTCCCTCTAAAAGCTTTGTACATAAATAACAACAAAATGCAAAACAAGAGATCAAATGAATTCCCCCAAAAATAACTATGTACAAATCAAATATGAACAAAGAGAAAAACTCCCCCTGAACAAAACATACAGAAAATAATACGAGTAAAGTTTAAACTTCACTCTGACAATTATACAGAGAAACAAGTCCCTGAAAATATTTAAGAACAACATGTTGGAAACATGTCTTCCATCGCCGGAGTAAGGTTTATCACTTGTAATATCTGTTGCTTCATCACCTGTACCTTCGAGGTCTACATCATCATTTTCAGAACCATTAGCTTGACAAACACTGCTGGTATTTACTATAAGTATCACCCTATCAACATCTTCTCTAGCCCATGATATGCCTCAACTACTTGTACTTGTTTCATCTTGATCTCGACTAAGAATCCATTCATCCTCAATGCTCTCAAATTCATTAACTTCGGGATCAACATTAAATATAGTCCGAGGAGTCATCTCCAAAGCTACATGCCAATCTCAAGCAACTGGATCTTGGACAAGCTTGTTGTGCAGAAGCTAGAATGAATGGTTCATCTATTTTTCTATTTCCTCTATATAATAAGTGATTAAAGTAAACTAATGTAAGATTATAGTCATTTTCACGTCTCAATCCTATATTGAAGTCAACCCAATCACACTTAAATAACACAAATTTCAGATTATTTGTGTATCTAAGCTCTATTATATCCTACAGAACACCATAAAATGAAACATCTCCCGACTTTAGATTTTTTTCCTTACTACTCGAGAAACTATTTGTACTAGCCATCAAGAACACTCCATTATTTTGAGTTTTTCTTCTCATCTCATGTTTCTTAGTATGAAAACGTAATCTGTTTACTACATATCCTGTTTATGTTCGAGCCCATTTACTTGGTCCAGCAGCTAAATATGGAATATCTTGCTCTACATGAATTCCACTACTTTCATTTACCTATATGTTTTAACAAGAAGAAGGTAATGTTACTCCTTACTAAATAATATGAAACAAATATATGTAGACCAAAATATACCAAAATATTAAATGAACTTACATGAATTTTGAACCAATCATGAAAATTTTCAACATGGAGCTTTCGCTTCTGATAAGTCAGGCGTCAGTTGGTACCTTGTAGCTCATCCAAATGTTTCCTACAATATTAAAATTTTATTAGTTCACCATATAATTTTTTTAAAAAAAAAATAATAAATGCAATATATACATACAATCCATACTAACCTTTTAAAGCCGTCAACAACAGACAAATTGTTAAGTACATATCTATGGGCTTGAATCTCAATTTCATTCAACATAAACAACGACCACCTTGAATGAGGGAATTATCATTATTTTTGTCATTTCTACTTGGTTTATTCAACTTAGACTCAACATCACTCAAATACATTGAACAAAATGTCATGCATTCTTTAGCAAGATATCCATCGGCTATAAATCCTTTTGGATGACTACGAGTACAAACATAGTTTTTCAATGTGCACAAATACCTATATTTATTGGGAAAAAAAAAAGACTATTAACCCGTGTAAAGGTTTGGATTAGTGATAGTAATTTCATAAAATTGAAATATAATACAACATATTACCTCTCAACAAGATACATCAAACGGAATTGCACAGGTCCAGCAATTTTAGCCTCTTTAGGCAAGTGAATGGGTAAGTGCTCCATAACATCAAAAAATGAAGGAGGGAAAATTTTCTCCTATTCACAAAGCACCAGTGCAACTCGTTCCTCTAAGCATTCAAAATCAATTACACTGTGAAGTTTTGAATACAACTGCTTGAACATACTACATATGCCCATTATAGCTTTGCCTACATGCTTTGGTACGTACTGATCTTCTTAAAGCCACTGTTAGCATTGTTGCATTAGAATGTAGCAATATGACTCTTAAGCCCAAATATGTTCCACACTGCCAAATTAACACATTTTGAGATGCTTGATGCATACACATCCAGTACCTCACAATCTTTAAGAATTGTGAGAAAACATCTTTCTCTTTTTTACTCATTGTGAAACAAGCAGATGGCAAATAAACCTTATCACCTTCTCTCTGAGGATGAAGAGGCTTTTGTATACCGAGTTCTTGAAGATCTAATCTGGAAAAGTTGTCTTTTGTTTTAGAGTTGACACCAAGCAAAGTCCATAATATATTTTCCAAAACATTTTCTCTATATGCATAATGTCAAGGTTATGAGGAACAAGATTTTTTTTCCAATATGGCAATTGGAAGAACATGCTCTTCTTTTTCCAGATATATCGAGGTTGAGAAGTATGAGCCTACTCATCCTTTCGTTTTCTATTATTCCTAGAATTTTAGCCAACATGTGCTTCCCAAAATTATTCACCATAGCATCTACCTACTCTAATATCTCAGAACCTGACAATCTTTTAGGCTTTGGAGCTTTTTCGACAAATCCATCAAAATGAATTTTATCTAAACAATACTTATGTCCACTTGGAAGAAAACGACGATGCCTCATATAACAATGCTTCTTCCCAGTTTTTAATCAACGCGATTGGTAATTTTTATTACAACAAGGGCATGCAAATGCACCTTTTATAATCCAACCCGAAACAATAGCGTATGAAGGGAAGTCGTTTATAGTCCAAAATAGTGCAACTTGCATTTGGAACATACATTTGTCTATAGCATCATACGTGGGAACCTCATCAGACCACAAATCCTGAAGCTCGTCAATTAAGATTTGCAAATATACATAAATATCATTCCCAGGACTTTGAGGACCATCAATGAGTGTGGATAAAATTATCGATGGTTGTTTCATACTTCTCCTATGGGTAAATTATAAGGAATGAGAACAATGGGCCATGTACTGTGGGAAAGGCTCATCGACTTGAATGGATTAAAACCATCAGTAGCAAGACCAAGTCGAACATTACGACAATCAGCAGCAAAGTCGGGATACTTTTCATCAAGTGATCCCCAAACTCTAGAATCTGCAGGATGTCTAAGTTTACCATCCTTGATATGTCCCTCTGTATGCCATCTCATCAATTGAGATGTTTTTCAAGACATAAATAACCTCTGTAGCCTAGGTTTTAAAGGAAAACAACGAACCACTTTTGTTGGAATTCTTCGTCTTCTTTTAGTTGAGCACTCGTCATGCACCTCAAAAGGCTTATACCTAGATGTCTTGCATTGTTTACAAGCTTCGTCATTCTCTGCTTCTTTGCAGTACAACATGCAATCATTAGGACTTGCATAAAACTTGTATACTCATGTCCAAGTTCCTTAATTACGTTCCATGCTTCTCTATAAGATTTCGGAAACATCTCATTGTCATGAAATGCCTCGTTCAAGACTTCCAACAGCATTGTGAATGAGTTGTTACTCCACCGACAAAGAGATTTTACGTGCAACAATCGCACTATGAAAGATAGGGTAGTAAAGGTTTTGCACCTGGAAAATAACTCGCACTCGGCATGCTTTAATAGTTTGAAATTTCCAGTGTTTTCATCAAAATGATCCTAATTTTGTTCAGTTTCTTCTTAATGAACCTCAGAATTAGCATTAGAACTACCTATATTCTCATGAAACTCAATATGGCGATACGATGAGAATAATTCATCATGTATCAATCCTTCCATGTCATTATGCTCATTTCGCTTTTCAGATTGATCAACTGCTTTCTTTTTTAAGGTAATGTGGTTCTTCACCTTGATAAACCCAGTTGGTGTAACCTTCAAGAAAATCATTTACAATAACGTGAGAGTATACCTCTTCCGTAGCATGTACTCTGGAGATTCTACATCTAGTGCAGGGACACTTTATCTTAGCCTGTGCTGACTTGCTTCTATATGAAAATTCTAGGAAATTCTCTAGACTCTAATTAAAAGTCGTG